>MU227988.1:117958-133762 GCA_018584345.1 Thuja plicata | reverse complement strand
CGCTCTCACTTTCTGAGCAACTTCTGAGTTCTTCAGCTTTTTCGTATTTGTGCTTCTACTTTGTATCAGGTTCTTGCATGCAGGTGTATTCAGGGTCTGTGGATTTGCATGTTTGCAAAATCCTACATCTACCTCTTTACTCATCTCTTGTCCCCACTCCATCCCTCACTCTCTCTATGCCTATCTCTCTCACTCTACCCATCCCTCCCTCCCTTTTGATAATGAAAATTGATTATCTTTTTGATTTACAAGTTTTGTTTCAATCATCTTTAAATTTCTTTAAGCATATGCTTTGTTGAGTTAGTACTCATTCCACACCAAGGTGCCATTGCTAGTAAACTAATACATCTCATTTACAAATGTTAATATAAATTTTATTAAATCAGTAAAAATACGAAATCAATTAAAAGAAGGAAGACTAAATACCTAGGTCTCTATTTTCCCTACTGTACGGTAAAATAAATATCTATTTATGTAGTACAAACTATCTCACCCTATCTCACCCCGTTTATTGCGGAGATACGCTATTCAAGAAATTGTTTCTCATCCTCGCATTCTCAGCGTAGTGGTGTCTTAGCACTTTTTAATTGTTTTTGGATTTAGGGTTTCTCAAGGATTAGGGTTCTGGTCTTCTCGGGAATTTTGGTTTGTCTGGATAATCACCTGGGCTTGATATTTCAAAAACTGGCTTCCATGTCCACAATAATCATTTTTTCTCTCTGTTTGGTTTTTACTTCAATGATTTTTCTTAGGAAATGTTTAGAAGTGTTTGACAGAAGATTTGCTAATTATCTGTATCTTTGGATTTTCTTAATAATGGTTTTGGTGGGTAAACACCAACACAGAAAATCCAGAATTACAGCTATATTTAAATCCTTTGGCATTGTTGGCACCTCGGAAATTTGCTGAAACGAGCATCCTGTGATGATGGTAACAGTTGATACTCTTAATAGATCGTTCCAATTACTGAATATCAATGTGGAACTGAAGAGACATCTGAGGAGCGAATAATAATAAGTTTTCATTGAGTGTGATGGTATGCTTTTATCTTGTTTTCAAATTTGAAGGTTTTATTTAGCTGTTTTTATAAATCTATACATATCCACGACAAACAATATTTCCTAACTCTGGTTAGAGCGTTGCAGAAGTGGTGTCATAGAATTTGTTGTAATTGTTTTGTTTTCTGTAAATATGTTTTTGTCTGTTTCTTTTATACATCTTTGTAACTTGTGAGGCATTTGACATTATTTTGCCCTTTAACTAAAATCTCTCTTAACCCTTTTCTAGGGTTAGTTTACAGTAATTTATATTTAGGCATGAACCCTGATTTATATAGCAGATGTTACAGTATCTTATAAAAAACAGTCTTAATAGCCAAACTCAGGGTGTTTGTTTTCTATAATCTCCCATAGCTAAGTGGCGTCACATCCAATTGAGTTACCTGGAAGGTATTATTTTTAGCTTTGGCGGAATCGCCATTTATCGTTTGAGAGTCCATTTAGTTTTACTGCCTGAGATCATCTCAGTCACAATGCAATGATGCTATGCCAGTCACCTGCTTTGCTAAAATTTTACTATGTGACATTTTATTGTGTTGTCTGCTAAACATTGAATACGTTTGATATGCCCAATACTTTGGCAGGTCTCAAACATGAACATTGATACTGGCCAAATTTCCGCATTTTGTATTTCTTTTTTTGGCTTTTGAGAAAACAATCTATCGCCATGTCTACTTGTACTTCTTTCTTTGTTAGCTTCTCGGGATTTGTGACATGGTTTAACAGCCTCCTGAAAGATTCTGTGATGCCTCCTGAAAGATTCTGTGATGGTAACAGTTTCCTTAACAGAGGCATCTTTTTGGAGAAGCGACCAGTTCAACTCTCTGTAAGTGGTATCAAAGTAGGGTTGTAGGTTCGAATGAACTAGGGTAATGCCGAGGGGAGATTGTTGGAACGTGTCCAGCATATCGCCTCTGGAATTGTGACATGGTTTAATAGCCTACTGAGAGATTCTTAACTGGGATGGAAACAGCTTCCTCAACAGATGGAACTCCCTACACTCTTTTCTTCACATCAGCTTCATCTTCCCAGTTTTTATTTTTCTGCTCAAGTTTTTTCAATCACATCTTAATGATTTCTCTGTTTCTTCTAGAAATTACTTGCATCTGCACAAACCTATGCATTTGAATGTAAACTGCTCAATTCAGTCATCCTACATTAAAGAGGGACCAATTAACTGCCTAAACTACCTATTTGCTGGCTTGAGGATGATATGCAAAAACTAAATCCAAGTTGTATTTCTAACATCAGACAGAAATCTCTGCAACCAACCGTCTTTCTGAAGAAAAGCCTTATGATATGCTATACATAACCTTGTTTATCACAGGCTGTGGAACCTGTCATTCTAGATGTTGTAACTTATAAAGAACAATAGATACTCAAGTATAAATAAAAACTCTCCTTGGGGATTTATTATAATTGAGTATAACTCACCAAACCCTAGACAAATATCCAGGTGCTATATGCTTGTCATATACTCCACCTATTTTAGAAGGCTTTGGATTAACTCAAGTACAAACGGCATGGGAATTTATTGCAACCATCAAAGTCAGCCGTATTCTTGGTTTACATTTACTAAAATATTCTCTGTTGTAGCTATGTCTGTTAACCGTCTTCTTTGGCGCCTATAACAAGCTTCTGCAACTTAAGATTTTCTTATCTTCCAGTACAGTTACTTCTTTCTGTTTTGGTCATTTCCCTGCATTCAACTTGTAAATTTGTAGTTGGTGCTAATTGTCTCCTATTAGCTATTGCACTTGTTCATGATTTTTGGCCAACATATTGATAACATATAATTGGGCCCCTCTCACAATGCCTTCCTTCACAGATGCTTGATTTTGGCATTTAACTGTCTTGTTGACCTTGTTGCCTACATGTCTATTTTATTGTGGTAGGATTCGCTCAAGCCCTGTTCTCTCAAAGTTTTCATTCAACAATTCTCTCTACCTGTAATATGATCTTGAATGCTTTCCTGAGGGTTCCAGGCTTACGAATCTAATTTTGGAAGGTGAATCTCAAACCTGAAAAAAATTGTAGCCATTGTTTCAGTTCCCTCTAGGAAACTAGTTTTAGTGCTTGGACTGTCACCATTAATGAATTAATAATCAGTTTGTTTTGTATTGTTTGCTCTTATGAAACAGTTCTAGTAATTTCTCGTAGTAATCTGGAGGCCATTATATCATTTTCCTATTTAAAGTTAAACTCTTCCCATGCGAAGGAATTCTGTGTTCTTTCATCTTGGTGCCGTAACCATTTATCCAGACTTTGAAAATATCAAGATGCATTTTCTCTGGATTAGCTAAATCAAAGGTAACGACATCTCAATTATGAAATTTTGTTGATGCAGAATTTCAGGCTTAAGATTCCCTCATTTTTGGGCGCTTCTTATCCTCATGTAAAATTATTAAATTACATATTCTCAGTATCCGGTAAATCAATTGTGGAAGGTGCTTCAGTTACCAAATTCTGGTGAAGCTACATTACACGCTTAAGATTGTCATCGTACATCTCTTGCCAGTTACATTTATAAAAAAGCATTTCAATTATGAGGTCACTGTAGGACGACCTTCTTTCTGAATTGTTTGCAACACTAATTCTAGATGAGTGAGGATTTGAGCATATTACTTGATGTTTTTTGTTGAGTTTTTGTAGTTCGAATAGGTACTTCCGCCCAGGTGTGGTGTCTATGCATGTGTAAGTTGTTCAGTTAATTTTCCACGTCCATAGTTCATGTAAAAAGTGAAGAATTTGTAATCTTTAGTGAAAAAGCGCATTAATAATATTTTTAGTTAATGTAGGCTTATTTTATCTCTTAAGAGCTAATTTAAGTTTGGAGATCTTAGGTTGTCCGAGGATTATAAATTGGAGTGTGGAGGAAGTTTTGAAGAGAAGCTGAGGAAGAAGGGGAAAGAAAATTTCTGTGAGGGAAGTGGAGGCAATTGTTCTTGCAGATACTTCTGTTAATTTTTTAGATCTTCCGTGGGCACAATGTTGATTAGCACGAGTTGGAGATTCAGTGAGAGCGAGTATCTGGGCAGAGAGAGGATTGTGAGGCTGAAATTATATGTGTAATTGATGTGGCAATATTGTAATTTGTTGTATGAATTCTTGCTCCCAAAGTTGAATAAATGTGTGTTTGCAAATTTTCACCACGCTCGGGTTTTCTCAATACGAACCCACTTAAAAATAAATAAATCAGATTTTAGTTTTCAATTTCTCCGACAATTTCATTCTACAATGACAGCCTGTGTTTGATATGAGGATAGGCTTGAGGGTGCTTTGAACTACTTGCTATATGAGGATAGGCTTGAGGGTGTGCCTTGAAGTACTTGGAGTGGAAGGTTCGAATTACATCAGCTCTCAAGGAGAACAGGTTGTTGGCCTATGCTAGTACAATAGTGACTCCACCAATGAATGATCCCATTGCCCTAGATGTATATGAAGTCAAGGAGGCTAGGGGGCAGAGGATTATCTTTGATGGGGTAAGAGATCACTTGATTCCCCCATTTGTAGAGGAAAGACATCTTGACCAAGGCTTTGATAAAGGACAAGTTTGTATAATTTAGGGATAAGGTGGGTGTTGTGCAGAACACCTTCCTTGTTAAGAGGGAGTATTGAGTTTTTGTAGCTCAGATAGGTACTTCCCAGTTAATTTTCCAGGCAGTTCATGTAAAAATTGAAAAATTTGTGATCTTTAGTGAAAAAGAACAATAGTTATAGTTTTAGTTAATGTAGGCTTAGTTAATCTCTAAGAGCTAATTTTAGTTTGGAGGACTTGGGTCACCCAAGGATTATAAATTGGAGTGTGGAGGAAGAGCTAGACACATTGAGAAGAAGAGAATTTCCCAGTGTAACTTGGGGAGTGTAACTCGGGGATGTGTGCCCGGCCCAAAACCCCGGAGAACCCGGTACCGGGACGTCCTCAGGATGGGTATTCCATGTACTGGAGTACCGTACTGTACCGTACTGGAGAACCCCCCACCGCTGCGCAAACACTGCCGCGCAAGCACCGCTGTACCCTTCCCCACACCCCTTGGGTACTTTAGATACTTGGGTACTTCGGGACTGTACTTGGGTACTTATTTTGATATCAATCATTATTCATATCAGGCTACTCATTGTAATCATGGTCATCTTTATGATATTAATAATTATCATATTTCATATTTGAACAATGAATTTTTAATCCTTGATAGAATCATAGAACTAATATAATTTAATGATTATCATTATGTTACTATGAGTCTATGAGTATGTATTGTTACTATCATCTATGTTTCTATGTTGAATGTTCAATGGTTCTGGTTCGTGTTGCAATTTTGAATTTTGCTATGTTCAAAAGTATTTTAAGATTATTCCAAGAACCAATTTGGTAAGTTATATTGAAACATCATTTCATAATTAGCATTTCTAGTTCTATATGTATAGAATGCAGCACCCCTGCCCCCTCCCCCCGCTGCCGTACCCCTGTCGTACCGAAATTGAGGCCCTTTTTTTTGCCCATACCTGAAACTCGTCCCGGCGTCCCCTGTCCCGACGTATCCCAGCGCTGGGGTTACACTGGAATTTCCAAGAAAAGCCGAGGAAGAAGAGGAAAAAAAAACTCATAAAGGGAAGCAGAGGCAATTCTTCTTGTAGATGCTAATTGCTATACTTTCTGCTGTAATTTTTCAGATTCTTCTGCGGGCAATTTTGATTAGCGTGAGTTGGAAATTCAGTGAGAGTGAGTATCTTGGCAGAGAAAGAGGATTGCGAGGCGGAAATTATCTCAGTGTAATTACTGTGGCAATCTTGTCATCTGCTGTATGAATTCTTGTTCCTGAAGCTGATTATTACGCGTGTTTGTAGATTTTGCCCACTCTGGGATTTTCTAGGTATATCTGGGTTATTTTGTTATTGGTTTCATGTGAATTTGCTTCTGCTGTTTAGTGCTGTTAAATAATCCGAATTGTTGTTACAAATCAAATAGATTAAAATTATTTTTCTGTTTTGAGAAATTTGTTGAACGCTTAATCTGCAACTAGCTTATAAAAATTAGCATTATTCTGACTTTATTTTCAGTTAATGAGCATTTTAAGCCAAGGTCTTACTTTAGATAGAATCCTGGCTCTTATTGAATGTTGTACTGCCTCGAGCACAATACATTCCCATTTTTAGTGGAAAGGTAATGCTATCGCACAGGTAGTTCAAAACGTTGAAGAATGTTTCATTTGATGATGTTGCTTTTATGTCTAACAATTTTACAGTAACATATAATTTTGTATTTGACAATGTGCTGTTCTTAAAGATCTGAATTTTTTAGCAGTATCTAAAATTCTTGAGGCTGTCGTGTTCTTCAGAACCACTTTAGAACTGCATTTAAAATTAATTACAAATATATGCAATGGCTGTGAATTAACTGCACAAAAGGACTCTTAATCGCGTGAAGAGTGTACACGAGATATTTCTCATTCATAATTTTGAAGCCCATAACAGAAAACAACTAAATTTTGAAGGCAAATATATCTCCTTTGGTGAAGAAGCTTAATCTGCATTTGTTCTTTGATTTGGCAGTAGAACACCCTTAGAATGATGTACTCGTATGTGGTCTTGTCATCTCAAACTCTGTTGCAAGGTCAGATGTCAAAGTTCATATACTGAAGCACATTCAGAGAAGCACACAAAGCTACGAGAACATCTTTCTTACCTTATTGACTGATAAAGAGATTTTGATCAGCTCTAACTTGAATAATCAGCTGGGGCAAACCCCTGTTTTGGGTATAGAGAGCTTTTACTATAGGTTTTCACTATTTGCTGTGGTGGTTTGATTCTTCCCGCGATTTGAAGTGTTCCTTGAGTTGTTAGTATCCGTTGACGGTAAAAATTCTGAACTTGGGGTAAGATACCACTTAGTGTCTGTAGTAGCTAGGGTAGTAGCCTGGACGAGTGTAAGTGTTGGAATAATTAGCTGTCATCGCTAGTACTGTATATTCGATAGAGAGTTAGTCAATGGGAGCTTAATTTGTGGTATATTGTTCAGTCCTGTTTCAGTCAATAAAGCCCTATTTCGTGCAGTCTTGTTTTAGTTAATAAATCTTTAGTTCAAGGCATGATCAGTGGAGTCTATTTTTGTATAAATCTACTTTATATGTAGCATGTGATCACCACTTCATATGGTAAAAATTCCGAACTTAGGTGAAATCCCAATGAGTGTCTCTATTAGCTAGGAGTGTAAGTGTTTTCAACAGAGAAAAACACATAACACAACATATTTTGGGAAAACCTGTTCTAAGACATAGCCCAATGTATTATCAACAAAACATAACACAACATGTTTTGGAAAACCCTTCCGGAAGAGAATCCACCCTCTTTGAAACATACCCAATGTATTATTAGTAAATAGAGTTTACAATACAATTGCAAAACTACAATCTAGTAGGAGTCTTCACACTACTACAAGATTCTTGAGTAATTTTGGTAGCATAACGATACTTGTGAATGCAATATAATGAAACTCACACAATAACCATTGTATTACCTCTATCTCCTTATCTGTTGATGATCAAATTTGGAAATTGTAGAATATACACATTAAACCATTGTATTACCTCTAACTCCTTATCTGTTGATGATCAAATTTGGAAATTCTAGAATATATACAATGTATAGGCATACTCTCATTTCAAACCACGTGTCATAGCTCCTAACTGTGGTAGAATGCAGATAATACCAAGTTGCTAGAGCAAGCTCATTGTTTGGGTAACTTACCTCATACACTTCTAGATCACCTCTACCAACTAGAATAGATGCAAGATGAAAATACAAACACACTTCAACTGATTTCACCATCATAGCTAGCCACTGTACTTCCAAAACTCAAATGCTTAGGGACATACATGACATAGGAAGTAATTATGACAGTTTGATACTCCTTTGACATCAATAACAACAGATGTTTAACAATTAAATGTGTCAAGCTTCTTTTCTGTGCATAGTATGGTAGTTGTTGCCGTCTTCTATCTAGGTTCACAGGAAATTAAGTCGTGCAAGTAGTGTGTTAAATCATCATCTTAATCTTTCATTACAAAATTCTATCTTTCCTTAGGGTCGAACCTTAAGTAGACCATCTAAGCAATATTTTCTGTCACTACAAAAGTAAGATCAGTTATGCAGATCTGAGCACTTGCTACTATATAGTCTTCAAATCTCATTGATCTATCAAAATATAGGAAACACAACCATGTTCTTACTTATCCATGAGTTGCACGAGTCATGCAAAGTTGAAGAATCTTATAAGAGTCGATTTGGGCGATTGAGTAAAACCATATTTATTCATATTATCCAGATGTAGTTTTGGTATATGCATTGTCAGTCTTAGACATACAGACATACAGACGCTTGTAAGATAATGGGTCGAATTAGGCCTTGAAGTGGCAATGGAAATTTAGAAAAGACAACTTGAATAGGTTATTAACATAATTTGAAAAATGTTTATGAACAATTTTGTTTAGCAAGTTCAATGAATTTTCTATAAGCTATTAGGTAGTTTTTTTTTGAAAAAAAAGTAAATCTATTTGGTGAAAAATTGAAATTTCAATGCAGTAGTACTAATTTGTCAAGAAAAACATAAAAAACTAGGTGTATGTCTACAAAACATAAGTATATATGTACAAGCACAATATATAATATTTTTAAAATTTTCAATATAAGTAGAGAACGCATGGTTCGTATACATTGCATATTAAAACACATTTGTATGTGGAACATAACTTGGTCAAAACTACATGAAATTTCTATTTTTCTTTATCCTATAGTATGTGAAGCATAGGAATTTTAGCATCTTTTGGTTTCAAAAATGTGTAATCATTTGAAAGTTATAGATAGTCATAATGCGTGTAGAAAATCAATAATAATTATTCTTTAAAGTCAAAATAAAAGAAAATTTATATAGTGGAAAGCTGAGAATTTCCCTAATAAATCCTTTTCGTTTCATTCTATTCAGATTTAAAAAAAGTTTGGAAAATCAAGGGAAGTTTGAAAACATATTTTTACTGTTGACTTTGTAGATTTGACATCCCCAAGCCACATCCCCAAGCAATCCTAAGCCTACAAGATTTTGTCAAAAAAAAAGGATATCCATTTGGTTGTGCATAACAAGTTTCTTTGTTATAATTAATTTGTTATGTCAACTATATATTCTCATAATTAATTTATTAGCCTACAATATGTAACATAGTATAATATCAATATATAATATATAATATTAATATACAATTAAATATTAACTGATATAATATTTAATATATCAATACATATATAATTGATATAATATAATTTTTGATATTTTAGTATTTAATAGATATTAAATATTATATATAAGGTTAATATAACATTTAATATTATAAATATTTCCCTCTATTTATATCATACTCTCTCTCTTGGACATTCTTTTCTATAGGTGTACCTTTTGTTGGTTCCTAACAATGGGTAGATACCCAACCAGATTGGACACCTCAACTTAGGGATATGTTGTCCTCATTGGGTAGCTATCAAATTTTATTATCAAGACTCATTTACTTGTTAGCCTAGGGATGTATACTTGAAATGAGACTACACAATATATGCACTAAGAGTCTTTGAAGCCATACTAGTTTAACTACAACAAAGGAAATGCTGAGCTAAATATTTGCCACGAATAAATCCAACCTAATACTTCTACTGAAACAACAACTCTTCAACTAACTAGGCTAAATGCTCTATTCTATTTTGGCTATAGGAATAGTCACAAATTTGTTTTTCTACAGTTGTAGGAACAATCAATAACTAGATTAATAGAAACATAATACAAAACATCGAAGCTACGCTACAAAAAACAAATAAGAGGATTCCTCACCAAGTGGGTCTCCTTGGATGAGTACTCTTGACTAACAACTATATCCTCAAGAAATAAACATCTAAAACCTTTTCATCCATCCATGCCAAGAACACAAAAGTGATAGAAATTTCTTCTTATTTAGAAGGTACAACAAATCCTTAAGTTTATTACATCACTCCAACCAAGTTCTGAAGAATGTTGGAGACTTTATATAAAATGGGAACTAAAATTGACTAACTAGATCAACACCTCAATCCCTCAAATCTAAGGAGAGTACTTTTATTTAAAACCGGAAACTAGGAACAAAAAATAGCAGAACAAAGTGGACTCCATCCCATCGATAACTCGAACCAAATATTTTCCTAAAGTTTATCTATAATCAAGAATGTAACCAATTAGGAAGATACACACTCTTCCAACCGTCTTGAAGAAGTCATCTATAAAACAACTAGTAGATTACCACTCATAACTTTGCTAACTTCTTCCTTTCTTGATATCCGTTGATTGCTTTAGAATACCTGCCATACCTTGATGTCCATTGAATTATTCAAATAGCTACATTCAAAAGGTTCGTGCCACATATATTCTTGAACATGCATCAATATTTCAAATACAACAATTACCATAATCATTCATGATAATATATTTATATTGCATTTATAAGTGTCATAGTTTTTTTTATCAAAAAAGGTAGGATAGTCTATCACCATGACTTACCAAAAAGGTGTAAAATCACATAGTCTATAGACTTACAATATCAAAACAAAGTCTAACCTAGCATAAAAGTATCTAATAAAGGAAGAAAAAATGGGGCTCATCATTCCCCCCAACTTAATTGTCTGATGGTCCCCCAACAGGGGAATTCTAGTTCTCTACCCAAGCTGTCAGTCTGAAATTGTCCACCATAGTATGCCTTGCAGTTTTAACAATTGGATTCTAGAAGAATCTATAGTCTTTCTTCTATTTATCCCATCACGACATCTCCTTATTAACATCATAGAAGGTACTCCCTTCCCAGTATGGAACTGGCCACCATAGCAAAGGTGGCTGGAAGATCAATGGAATCTATTTCTCTTGCTGATTCCTGCCTAATTGCATAAATGTGGCTATTTGATGAATTACTGCATTAAAATTTTGTAGTGAGTGAGGTTTATCTTTCTTAAGGTTGTCTAGTAACTTGTTATATCTGCGAGATAAATGCCAAAAGACTATTTTAATCTAAGCGTCCACATCCTTAAGTTCTGTGTGGACTTGCTTAATGCCATCACCTTGGCCACTTGATCAAGGTTATAAATCAACTTATTCCATTCATAAAAGATCCTATCAGGATCATCAACTTCAGTCCTGAGAGGTAAAGGAACAATCTGTTCCATTTCTTCATATTCCTTGCACTGTTCCCCTCTAGTATTCTCATTGTGCACATAAGACATAAAAACTCTCATCTGAATATCCTCAACAAACAATAATGGGTTCCACCTAGAATCAAATGGAACAACATGATTGTGTAGATAAAATTCACATAGAATTTTTTTATGTTGAGGTGTAACAATTTGATAAGCAAACATGAAATCATCGAGAGTGATAAGGGATGAAGGAAGCCTTGAGAGTTTTCTTGAAAACTTGTAAGAAAGATACAACTCTTTTAATTGTAATGCATAAGCTCTAGGAGGTGGCCTACATTCCATAAGCCAAGGTACTAGAGTACTTATAGTCTCCGCTCTCTCCTTCAAGTTTGCAATTTCCTCATCCTTTCTTTGGAGTTTTTCTTGTAGCCGCGCTCTCTCATTTTTCCATTTCTCCCACCAATTCCAATAATTGCAATGCAATAGAGGCCCATGATGAGAATGAGGAGGCGAGAACACCTATTTTAATTGGATGTACCTATTTTTGTTGATTTCTCATGATTTCTTCAATACCTGCTACCCTCTCTGCTGCTCTTGCAAGATTCTGTAACCCACTAGTAGTTTGTCCTACTTGTTTCAGCTAAAGGTTTCTTTGTTTCATAAGTACTCTCACTAGAAGGTTGTGGGGGCAATGACTTTGAAGATGAAGCCCCCTCAGTTAGCTTAAAAATACCTTCAACTCTTGTAAACCTACCAGTTAAATATTCCTCAATAGGTCCTATATTTACTAATTTAACTCTATTTACTTTCAAGAAATAAGCCCAACTCATCCCCAGTTGGGTTTCTTCTAAAGAGTTCACAACTAAAAACTGAATCAAATAATGGTGACAGAGGGAATTTGCAGTACCTTTCTTAACTTTATTGGCCATCAACTTGAGTACATTGTAACAAAAGATGTACATTCATTAGACTACCATGCCACATGTCACTCAAAAGTTTGAAGTGAATGCCATGAAGATGAGACGATCTTCCTTCACATGTCAAATATATGGCAATGTAAGTCCCATGGGCCTATTATGGAGGTAAATACATTCTTTTTGTTCCCTGATTGCTCACTTCCAGGGGATGGTCACTTGGTAATGTAAATACAGCCCGAACCAACCTTGCATCTCTTCCTTCTAGATATGCTTCATCCGTTATCGGTAGCCCCATTACCTTTGCAATTCTTTGTTCTATAACCACAACCTTCAAACCTTTGACCACTTCTTGGTCATTCTTCAACGTCATGAGCCACTTGTTTGTTAAAATCATGAAGCTTTAAAAAGTAATCAAGCTACCTAGCTCTTCTAAAAATTGGCTCACAATCCTGATCTTGTAAAATGAGCTCATGACTTATCGACTCATGTCGTATTGGAGGACCTCCCATTTCACCAGTATTCTCTATAACTCCTCTTCTCCATACTAAATTTTCTATGAAAACAAACTAAGAATCCTTTTTACAAGCCCTCCTTTTTATACCTCAAACCCATTATTCACAAGATTTAACTTACTCTACAACCCAATTTTCCTAATACAACTTTTAACCCTCTCTACTTCGATTTTGGAAAATATGGTTTACACTTGAGTCATTTTGAAAAGGTTTAAAAAAGATGCAACCATTATGATTGTAGGCATATTGTGAGGCAAAGTACAAAAATAAAATGACTCATTAAATTGGCTTGACTTAAATTTTTTGGAATTAATCAATTTTGGCGAAATAGACTTAGGCACATGTAATCTTTTTGAAAAAAACCCACCAAAAACCATGAAACAAAACATAACACAATCTTGCGACAATTCCTTCCCCCTCAACTTAAAGATAAGCATGTTTCCACACATGTGAAATGCCATGGTGAAGAATTACAATATAAAGATATAATCATGAAGATGAAAAAAGTTTTAAGTTAAATATTAATGAGGCAAAAATATGGTACTTACTTCACAATTAAGACAAAGGTGGAATGTTGGAGGTTGTCATATCAATCATGCAAATTGAAGATAGGAAAAGATTATTTTTTTCAGAAAATGATGGTAGGATGGTTGTGAAAGACAAGAAGATGTGATGAAGCGACGGTGACATGAGATGAAGGCTAAAAGGAATATTTCCATAGTGACATAGAAGATTTATTATGAATGTCATGGCATGCCAGTTACATTTGTGTGGGGCCCGCAAGACCATTGGGATCAGTTGCAGGAATAGTGTGGTTGTAGGACTCTTCAAATTGTTTCATGAATTCTTCTTTGGTAGTTGTCTTGTGATACAAACACAATTGGTGTCCATTAACCAATAATGTGAACTTAGCATCATTAATAATATTTAATTTTACTACACCATTAGGAAAAACTTGCTCAATTTTGTATGGCCCGAGCCACTTGATTTGTAGCTTCAATAAATTATCTTGATATCGAGACTCATATAAGAGAGCCCAATCACTAGGACTGAATACTTTGTTCTTGATGTGCTCTTTGCTGCTAGATTAATTTTGTATGTTGAAGTTTTGTTTGTTGCATCTCATCTAGTTGATTAAGTTGGAATATTATCTCAGTTTTTGCTTCTGATAAGTTCATACCCAATTTCACATTTGTCTAGAGTGTCTTATGCTCAAATTCTATTGACATAAATGTTGTCTTTCCATACGCCAAATCAAAGGGTGTAAATCTTGGGGTAGTATTCCATGTAGTCCCAAAAGACCATACTGCTTCTAACAAACGGTTTGCCCAATTTTTATTATGTAAAACCACTATTTTAATTAGAATTGCTTCAATTTCTTTGTTTGTTATCTCAACCTAACCATTTTCCCGAGGATGGTATGAAGTTGATTTCTTATGTCTTATATAGTATTCTTCTACCAATGATTTCACAAGGTTTGATGTGAATTGTGCCCCCTGATCTGTTACTAACTCTCTAGGAACTCCATATCTGGTAAAATATTCTTCATAGAAGAACTTAACAACCTTATTATCCATAGCATTTTTCATATCTTTAATTTCAACCCATTTTGTTAGGTAATCAATGCAGACTAAAATATAAGACTTACCATTTGAGGGTGGATCATGTTAGAGTAATCATTAGTTGCTTATTGATTAAATCATGTTGATTTAATTAATTAAGTCATTACTCTTTAGTGCTTAAGTTTCACTTAGGCAGTTTCTATTTCTTAGAGTTTCCCTTTTAGGGTTTCGTGTTTCCTTTTATAAGGATTCACTTCTTTCATTTCAGAAAGGAGATTGTTTTGTAAATCATTATTGTTGAATATAGAAGCTTTTTCTGTCAACATGATTTTCCTGTCTCTGGCCTTTTGGCTGCCATAGTTGCTTTCTCTTCTTCTGTCTTTGCTTCTCTGTAACAGTTATGCATGCAGGTTTCTTGGGTTGATTTGCAGTTCAGCAAATCTAATATGGTATCAGAGCTCTCCTGCTGGTTGCTGTTCGAGTTTTTCTAAAGCGTTCGAGGGTTTGCAGTTCGCTAGGCTTTTTCTGGCTTTTTTGTGTGGATTTAGGGGGGACCTTTGTTTCTGGTCACTTTGGGCCCAAACGGACACTATCATTGCATCCAGAAGGCCCAAAAACCCCAGAATCCATATAAAGTTTGTCTATTTTAGACACCGGGGCATCTGGAGAATTTTTTCGGCCTCTTAAGGGCCGTACGGGCACGTTGTACGAGGCAAAAATTAAAAAACTTTGGTTTTTGCATTTTTTTAAACGCACACAGTGGCTTTTAGAATGGCGCCACCGCTCCACCGGGGCTCGGCCACCGCCGGTGGCGCCCCTGTCTCCTCTGCGCACTCCGCGCCCCGTCCGCCAACCCACCTCCAGTGCGGCGCCCGCCGCCCGCCGCGGCCTCTGCTCGCCGCCGCTTCGGTCCCCGCCACCTCTGCGCACGCCGCCCCAGCGGCCCCTGACCCCGCCACCGCCGCCCGACTACCCCGCTGCCGGCGGGTATTTCTCAGCCCCCACGGGCTTTTCTTGCTCGCTCCCGGTCATATGGGTGCCCGCGGGCCCCGGGCAGCTTTAGCCCTGCGGGCGGTCACATGGCGCTCGGGGGCCCTATTTTTTTTAGCCCTAGGGGCTTAAAATTTTTTTCTAAGGCCTTTTTTGACCCCCTGGAGCGTTTTTCACTCTATCTTGAGCATACGGGGGTATTTTTGCGACTTCCATATACCGTCGGAAAGCTCTTTCCGAGCACTTTCCGATGATGGAGGTTGCGGTTTTGGGTTCTACCATTTCAACAACGATTTTTTCTGTTGAAGTCCGATGTTTTGTTTTGCCTTCCGGGAGTCATCTCTGGCTCATCCGGACTCCTTTTTTGGCAAACGAGATATCGTCGGAAAGCTGGTTCAGTGTGTTATTCAGTGGTAGAGGTTTTTTTTCCAGATTCTGCTTTGGGTTTTCTCTCCTCCAAGTTTTGCAGTTTATGCACTCTGGTGGATTGCTTGGTTCTACAGGTCCTGGGATCTCTTCTTCTGAGTTCATAGCTCACTCTTCTTTCTGACTTCTGAGCTTGTATGCT
>MU227988.1:88038-103956 GCA_018584345.1 Thuja plicata | reverse complement strand
GCACGCATTGTACTACTGGCTTTGAGAGAGTCTCTTGAAGTCATTCCTTTTGTCTTTGCTTGCTTTTATATCTCTTTTTGGAGAGGAGTTTTTCCCACTGGGTTTTCTTCTTTGTCTCCGGTTTACAAAGATTTCCTTGTACTGGGTACCTGATCAGGCCTTGTTGTCGGGACCCATTTCTTGCTTTCTTAGTCTTGCTAGGTCAGCTTTCCCCCTGCGTTCAGCTTAAGGGGGGGTGTTAGAGTATTATTTCCTTTTACTCTAGTTGCTTAAGTGTCTCTTAGGTGCATTATTAATTAGTTATTAATTAATAATGTGCAACCTAGCTCTTTCCTTTAGGGTTTCTTTCTCACCTTTATAAGGTTGAGTCTTGTACTCTTTCTTTGACCTCTAATGCATTTTTTCACATTTTGAGAGCATTTTCCTTCTGTCTCCATTTTCTTCTTTTCTTGTAATAGGTTATTGGCTGACAGGTTCTTCTTGGGTTGTGCAGAATTGAGTTTGATCAATTCTTACAAAGTCGAGGATAGGAATAGGATCTGTTTCAGTCCAATCAATTAGGTCTAGAAGTACCAATTTTAGGGAGTCAGATTCTGGGAAGGACAACATCATGTTAGCATCAAAACTGTTAACCGACATGACATGATCTGTTAAGTTAATATCTTCAATGTTTATATCAATAAGAGTAAGATCGTTGTTAAAAGGGGCGTTGTCAGTTATATATAGATCAAACTCTAGCGACTCGTCAGTAGATATCTCATCATTTTCCCTTTGTAAAAGGAGGCTTCTTGCTTGTAGCCTATGGAATTCTTCTAGAGTTATGTATTTACCAGTGTCTCCATCAATGATCGGGGGAAGGAACTCTTCTTCTGCCTCAGGAGGATCAGTATCTTTGAAAGGAGTGATTGGTCGTTTACTAGGAGCTAAGGAAGCTGCAGACATGTGTATTGTATCTATCCCAATATCTTCAGAGGCAATAGATAGCCGATCCCATTCATAGTCGTGAGAGTCTGTGACATCATCATCAGATTTGTCAAAATATTCAATAATGTTTATTTGATGAACTCGATTAGCTGCTTGTAGATCAAAGTGAGGTACATCCAGAACATGTGAAATTGTGACCAATTTCCCCCAGTTAGGATGTAAATTCTATGGCCGGCGTTCCTCTTGAGTGATTGTAGCTATGGTGTCTCCTACCTCTTGAATGGGAGGTTGTGCTAGCAAAGGAGTATGAAGATCTTGTGGTACCTCAAAACTAGGTACGTAGCATTCTCCTTGATATTCAAGATTCTCTGTACCAATGTGTAGTAATCTCTCATAAGGCCATGGTTCCAATATTATCTCATCTGTTTTGTCACTCCCTGTTTCAGAAGGTGGACTCTGTTTTGAAGTAGGTTTGTTGGATTGAGTATTAAATCCCAGTCCTATTTTATCTCTTTTGAGGCAGAATTCCAAGGGAATTGGTTCAATGATCCCTCGTCCTGTGTCATTTAGAGGCCCCTTTCCTTTGTAACCCATTTGTTTGAGGAAATAATATCCCTTTCCATATTGCTCTGGGGAAATCTTCACATGTTTGACCTTAGAGTCCATTGGTTCTCCTTTGTAAAGCCAGTTCAAGACTGCCTGTTCTTCTGTGTTATCTGAAGAAGATGTGGATGCCTTGATCATGCCAGTGGCCTTGTTTACTTCTGGCTCTTTGAATGCTAGAGGCGTGAATGTTGATGACAGTTTTCCATAGGATCTCGGTGACACCGAAAGATATGTCAGTGAAGGAGTCAGGTCCAGCTTGTACTCTCCCATACCTGTTTCTTTGAGTTTCAAAGTTTTGCTAAAACTCTTCATAACCATGTCCTTGGTAGTCTCAGGAGCAACTGCATCCATAGCCTCTTTGTTGTGTGGGATCATGCTACCTACTTTGATATTGTTGCAAGTGTAGTTGGCATCTGCAGGAATTGTCACTTCTATCCCATTATGTGGGAACTTTATGGATTGGTGATAAGTGGATGGTACATCTTGCATATCATGAATCCATGGTCTCCCCAGTAGAATGTTGTAGGCTAGTGGTAGATCCAGAACTTGACATATAACATTCCTTTTAATGGGTCCAACTCTGATAGGTAGAGCAATGAGACCCCTAGAGGATCTTTCTTCCTCATCATATGCTTTGATGGTTATCTTGTTTCTAGTGTCAATTGTTTGTTCTGAGAGACCTAGTCTCCTGACGAGATCTAGTGTACAAATATTCAATCCTGCGCCTCCATCTATCAATACGCATCTAACACGAGATTTATGAATAAGAACTTCGATATGGAGGGGTTGATTGTGTGGATGGGTCAATGACTTGTCATCTTCTTCAGAGAAGGAGAGATAGTGTGGCGCTGAGATGTGATTGATCATCACTTGAAACTTGTCAATATCAATATCCTTTGGAACATTAGCAGCGTGTAGGGCTTGTTCTAGGATTTCCCTATGCACAGTGGATATCTTGAGTAATTCAAAGATGGAAATTTTGGTAGCGGTTCTTTGCAATTGGTCTACCAAGTCATATTTTTCTCCGGGGATAGTGACCACGTGTTTTGCTGCTGGTTTAGGAATAGTTATAATAGGAACCTTTGATGTGGATGTCAGTTTTGGAGGTCCCTTGATTGTAACCTGTGCTTGGCTTCGTGTGACAATATTTGAGGAGGATGAGGCTCCTTTAATCGTGACCACATTGATGGATTCAGTTTTGATATTGAGCATATTAATCACATTGTCACTCTTGGAATAGGTGTAGTTTATCTCATTACCTTTCCCTTTTGTTTCCCCTTGATTGTAATTAGAAAATGGTTTATTGAACGCTGTGTGATCCTCATTGGTAGTGTGTCCGTCTACCTTGATCTTACCTCCTTCGATGAGGTCCTGGATGACATGTTTAAGTTTGAGACAATTATTAGTCTTATGTCCCTTGTTTTTGTGGAAGATACAATAGGAGCTATCATCCCACCATCTGGGTTTGACCATTGATTCCCACGGTTTAGAATCAGGAATCGTAAGAAATTTGTTATTCACCAATGTTTTTAAGATGGTTTCAAGAGGTTCCCCCAAAGGAGTGAATGCTCTTTGGGGTTTTGAAGTCCATGTTCATCCCTTGTCATTATCATTGTTCATTTTGGGAATGGGAGGTGTTATTTTAGCCTCTTTGCTTGCTTGCATGCCATTGCTCAGATTGAATGCTTCGGGTTTAGAATTAATGTTAGAGGCATCAACTAATCTGTCATTAACAACATTCTTGTTTTGTTTCCACCATTTAGGTTTGGATTTGGAGCTACTGCCTTTGTTTTTGTTTTGAAGGGTGATTTCCCCCTTTTTGACCATGACTTCCTCAATGTGGAGTGCATTTTTAATCATCCTATCGAAGCTAGGAGAGTCTTGCATTTGTAGAGCATAGCTCAATTTTGGCATGAGATTATTGATGAAGATTTCCATCTTTTCTATTTCGGGAATGACCCTTGAATATCGTGCAAAAATCTTCCTCCATCTTTGTAGGAAGTGTGTAAGGGATTCTCCAGTTTTCTGTTTGGTATTGCATAGGTCCATCATAGTTACATCATGTTGGATGTTTTAGGAGTAATGTTGAATGAACCGTTGCATCAACTCCCCAAATGTTTTGACCTTAGGGTTCAATTTTGAGAACCACTCCATGGCATTACCTCCTAGACTTCTTGGAAATAGTCGCATGAGGTATGTGGGTTCGTGCATGTACTCAATGCTTAGAGCACAAAATTCCCTTACATGGTCATGTGGATCATTTTCTCCCATGTATTTGTCATACTTTGGTCGTGCCACGTTGAGAGGAAACAGGACCATAGTGATACTTTTTTTGAAAGAAAATGGACAAATGGCGTCCAAAGAGTATTTCATTTTAGGTTTGTCCTTCTCTTGTTTGAGGTTGGTGAGCTCTGTTTGCATTAGATTGAGCTATTTGGTAAGAATAGATATCGGGTTTGGTACCTCCTTTTCTTTGAGGTCATCCACATTATAATCCTTGGGTAGTTTGACATCTGAGGATGCTAGATGGAGGAAGTACTTTTCTTTGTCATCATCGATTATTCGTTCCAATAGCTTGTGGATCCTTTTACTTTGTTTGAGTTTCTCGTACTCATCTTCAGGGATCTCTTCTTCACTATCTGACCCAAATGGATTATGTTCAAACTTGGGTCTTTCTTCTTCTTCTGTGCCTTCAGATTGTGCTTGTTTGCCATCATTATAACCCTCAAAAGCCTTACTCCAATCGTTAGCGTGGCTATCCATTGGAGGTGAATCTAGATAAAAAAGGGAACTGCAAGAAGTTTCTCCTTGGAAGTGTGGTGTTTTAGGAGGCACTTTTGATCCTTTAGTTGTGTACTAGTTGCGTCTTGTGTTAACCATGAAGTTTGTTTCTCAACTTAGTTAGCGTTTCCCAATAGTGCAAGTATGGTTTTCAAATCATTCAAGTGGGTGTGTCTAGGTAGAAGTAATTGTTTGTTGTTGGTGGATGTAAATGATTCTAGCGTCAGAGGGTTAGAATGCCCTGATAGTGAGCTGGGAATCACCCTGATAGTGAGCTGGGAATCAAGTTGTTGGTAGAAAATGGGTAGACCACACGTATTGAACCGATCGTGAAAGAATGACTAAGCATGCAAGGTAGATGTTTTGAAAGTGTTTTGAAAATAACAACAGGGAGACCAGAAAAGACAATAGGAACCAGCTAAAGAGAAAAAAGGGTATCTTAAGCAACTGAGACTTCCTAAGAAAAACTAGCACAAATGTCCACTGTCCCGAATACGAGCTTCCAGATACGAGCCTCTGATGCTACCAGATATGATCCTAGAATCTGGATGTGACCTCTTGTTGACCAGATACGATTCTATATACCAGATACGATCCTAGATACCAGATGTGACTCAGGAAAAATAGGATACGATTTTATGATGTCTTGTCAATTTGGGTCAGTTTTGAAAAATTTGTTTTTGAAGTGTGTGAAGGTGTTTGTTTCTAGATTGCATCAAGAGGTGTTGTAAGACGTGAAAAATACTTGTATTCTAGGGTTTGAAATTTGTTGATTGTTTTTGAGGAGCTTTATCTTTTTAGTGAGCTTTAGAACAAGTCAAACAATTTTGTATTGTTAAGAGGGTCAAACAAACACTCTTTTTGTCCTATTCTCTAGGTGGAGGATGAAAATCTTTGCTCGTTGACTTAGGTACACACTCAAATGCTAATCAGAATATAGCCATAACTAAGCACACAATGGCTCTAGTCATGATGCTGTATTAGCTGACTCCAAACGCAAGTGAGGGCACGATATGATGAGTGTCTTGGGGCAATTACTTTTTGCCTTGCACAAAGATTATCACTCTTTCGGGGATGAATCAGGTATTCTTTCAATTGAAGTTGTTGTAGATTATTGGGCAATCCGTTCAAAACTGTCCCCCATAGAATTGCACAAGGAAAAATTGAGGCGTATAGCCCTATGAGTACCTGAATATATGTAGTCTCGCAAGCAAAATTCAAGCGGCTCTGCTCTACATATACCCATATATGTTCAAGGACTGATGTCAAAGTTCCAAGAACAAAACCGGTTCTGTCTTCCGAGGCTTTGGCCTACAAGGAAGCAACTATTTATAGTGAGTTGGAAGGGTCGGCGTAAGATCTATCCTCACTTGGGTCATTCCCAGGAGATTTTTTCCTCAACCAACAGGCCCTCTACTATTTAAATATCCGTAACCAGGATTGGCGAGCTTAGGATTTTTAGATTTCTGATTCTTCAAAAGAAGAAGAGCATACTCTCCTAGTCCATGCCGTTTTCTCCCAAAGAACTTAAAACAAGTTTCATTCCCTCAAGCTATGTTGAGCTTGATTTAATTGTTCCTATTTTAAAGAAAACAAGATGATTGAAAAGGGAAATTTTGCCTTGTTCAATTATCGCAATGATTTAATGATTTGTGTTGTTCAATTTCTGATCCAAAAGAAAATTTATACGATTGAACTTGTTCAATTAATCCCACGTATTTAGTGCTTTGTCTTGTTCATTTACTATCCCAAATTGAATTAAACGATGTGTTTGTTTGTTCATTTACCCCAAATTTTGTTCAATCCATAAACTGATGTATGAGTTTCTGGTTTTTCTTAAAAGGAAAAGAGCATAATCCTCTAGTCAGTTTAGTGACAAATTAGAATATGTGTTTTAATTTGTAAAAATAAGTAAATAGAGGTCAAGATGGGGGTTGGTAATCTGTAAAACCAAGTTAGTATCTTTTTAGTGCAACTCCATGAAAACCTCCCAAAAATACCTGCAAACACTTGTCAAGCTGTAAAACACCAAAAATATCACTTGGCAAACTGTTAGGATTAGTCAAATGAAATACACAATCTTTCAAACTAGATGCGATCCTAAAATCCTACTGAATGCGATGTAGTATATTTCATATGAGCTTCTTTACCAAATATGATCCAATGCTCACCAGATACGAGCCAAAACCAAAAACGATCTGGGAAATCCCAGATACGATTTGACTTTTCTGCGGTGCGATGGCGTATCCAGGATGCGATCCTGGATGGTTAAAAATGATTTTGTGTCCGAATCCTAAGCATGCAAATTGGCAAAAAGTGTTAGAAAATGAGACCAAGTTGAAAATCGGGCCCCACGGTGGGTGCCAGAAATGTGCGTGTGTATTTGGGAACCTGTTGAAAAAGACACAAACACTCAATAAGTCATTGCATTAGTTCAAAACGGTTAGACAAGCATGTAAAACCACCTAATATCGACCTATTGCCTGCTAACTAGGAAGAGTGTGATTGGTAACATATTAGCCCTTAGAATATGCTACAATCAGTGACGAATACAACCTAGCATGAAGGATTTTTAGATTAAAACAAGATAAAAAGATGAAAAACAAGCATTCTAACTCTAAACATGTGAATAATAACAATGAAAAAACATGGAATAATAAGTGAAATCCTAGTCTAGGATTAATCCAACAGTATAACAATGTATTTTTGATCTAAGGTGAAGGCTTATTTTACTCTAAAAAATGGCTTTTATTTATAGAAGAATGAGAGAGAGAGGGGGGACAAGATGAATTAATGAGTGAATGGGATCATTAATGGAGGTGTAAGAGCCATTAATGCCCAAGACATTAATAAGGCATGGGAGAGACATAGGCTTAAGGCATCTTCATTAATAAGGCATTAATGAAAGCCTTAAAGAAGCAAGGTAGAGTGTAAGAGAGTGGCTTTAGAAAGTGGACTTTAAGAAAGTCCAGCTTGAGAAAGTGGACTTTCTCAAGTGGGTTGAGTTGCTAAGCATTCCCTTAATGGAATGTGACAACATTAGGAGGTGGGTTAGGGTAAAATTTAGGATTAAGATTAGATTAGCAAGGGTGAATGGGTTGAGAAGGGTTAGAACCCAGTGTAGAAGTGGTTGAGATAGGTTAGGTTGGGGTTTAGGGGAATATTAATAAATGAAATAAACTTATTTAATTCATTTAACAATATAGGAATTAATTATTTAAACAATGAAATTTCTTTTTAATAATTAGGGGACTATAGCCATTTTAATTAAATTAAATAGGCTAGGGGAATGAGTTATTTTGCAAGTGGGTAATTGATTTAGGGATTTATTTAATTCCTTTATAATTAAATACTATAGCCATGTTTGATTTGATTGGTCGAAATTGATTTGAATTATATGGCTATAATAGTTAATATAAATTAGTGATAAAAATCACCTAGGACATTAAATTGATTTATAGAATTATGCCAAGCAGTAACAGGGTCATTTGGACATAATCGAGGGTATGATCAAACTTAGGGAAAATAGGGTCTATAGTTGGAACAGACCAAATTTAGGTGGTTACACTATTGAATGCACCAATTGTTTCTTTGGTTTATTATTGGGATTAGGTCTAGGTTGAGATGGACATTGAGTAGGCCTCAATGCGTTAGTATTTGGATTTGTAGGAGGTATAATAGTTGGCTGAGTAGGTTGACTTGGAGGGTGTAAGTAATCAGTTGGCTGATTTGGCTACTATTGATTCCCTTTTCATTGGGTGATTTTTTTCCAATTTCCTCGAGGTGGATGTCAATTCCCCTGAGGTGGATGTCATTGAGGTGGAGGATTGGGATTTTGGTAGTTTGGCCAAGCAGTCTATGGGTTATTCCAAGGTTGTTGTGGATAATTACCAAATTTGGGTGGATATGAAGATCGCCACTGATTATTAGGCATATAGAAATTTGAATATGGACTAGGAAAATACAATGGATTTGAGACATACCTTGCCTTGGAGGCCATGGTAACCTTTGTGCAACGTAAAAAATTTGACCTTCATTATCTTCAATTGGTCTAAACTCTGGCTGCACTTTTTTGCTGTCTATATTGACTATTGATTTACATCTGCAATTCCTATTCTTCTTCCTATAATGAGGATAGAATTCTTCTAGCATTTCTTCTACCTCTTCATATTTTTTTTCTTGGAGTGTATCTATTTGTGTAGCCATGTTATTGATAATATGTTGGTTAAAGTCTTTCGACGAATTTATGATCTCCATTCTTGAAACTCCTTGGTTGACTTGCTCATACCAAGTTGATAACCTATGCCTTTCTTCATAGACACCCTAGAATAATTTTGAAAAATCTTCCGTATGTCTTCTCAGTTAGATTGAGTAATATCTCTTCCTCCCATAAGGTATAATGTCTCCATGTAGTGTTCATTGATTCCTTTGAGGATTATCAAATTTTGATATTCTTCACTGAGTTCATTATGCTTAGATTTATGAAAAAATGAACATAAATATTTCTACATGATCTTCCAAAATCCCATCCTCCTTTTGTATAATTTTAAAAACATCATCACCTCTCATGTCACTTCCCCTACAATAGTCCTTGTATTTTTCAAGGAACTTGTCCTTCATCTCATCTCAACTATCAACTGTGTTTCTATCTAGACTCATAAACCACTCAGTGTAGCCTCTTTTAATGTGGCAGGGAACAAATTAAGCGTATGAGCATCATTAGTATAGTCACAGCTCCTACATAGGATATCAAACTCAAAAAGGTGTCTAGGACCTCGGTTATTAGCCCATATAATTTAGGAAGGATTGTGGTAGGAATATTCTTAAGGTTGTCAACTTCATTCTGATTAGTGACAGGAAATGGAAAAGTTGGATGAGCAGGTGGATTTTGGCCATCCATTCTTTCTTGGTAAACTATGAGAGAAAAATGATTCTCAGTTAACGGGTGGAAAAGAGGATCTTTAGAGGATATTCTAGAGCTTCTCAAATTGGAAAAAGATTTGGAAAATGGATTTATATCTTCTTCTTTTGGAAAATATCATGGCTTAACTATTTGATTGTTAGGATTAGGGTTATTTGGAAGAAATCTCCCATAAGTATCTCTCTTCTTGGCTCTATGCATACACATTTTAGCTCAATTCAAGTATACCTAAATAAGAGTTTGCAAAATAATAATTAATCATAGCCAGCTAAGACTACAAATTTTCTAAAATCACAAATTCTCTATGCTACTAAATACTTAAAAGCTTATGACTCCCAATAACTTCTTCGTTTGACACCATTCCTAGAATGTGTAAAAAATGTTGGTCCCTAACAATGGGTAGATAGCTGGGATTGACACCTCAACTCAGGGACATGTTGTCCTAATTAGGAAACTACCAAATTCTATTATCAAGACTCATTTAGTTTTTATCTTAGGAACGTACACTTGAAATGGTACAATATAATATGTGCACTAAAGTGTTTGAATCCATACTACTTGTATTATCCTAAAAAGTTAGCACCCATAATTGGATGTCTTTAGGACCTATTAGACCCCATTTTGGTTATTTTGAGGTTTGAATTTCTGTTATGCTTGATCACAAAAACTTGCATTTTCTCCCCCCGTTTCTTTTCACTTTTCCCAATATCCCTGTGAAATTTGAGCCCATTTTGCGTGGGACAAGTCGACTAGACGACTTGTCCCTGGGCTTTTTGGCTCAAATTTCTCCCAGAGCCTGATGAAAGGGTCTTCTTCCTAGGTTTTCAATTTTGGTTGGCCTAAAAAAAATTGAATCCCTAATTCACTATAAAAGGACCTCCTATTTCTCATTTTGTATAAGTTAACATATTCAAGTGCAAGCTATATCATAATCAATTGATCAAGATTTGAAGCAAGCAAGAGTAATTGAGGATTTGGATTCAATATTTGAAGGCAATCATCCAATTCAAGATCTCCAAGTATCCATTCTTCCAGGATCCATTCAAGCAAATGAAATATTCTCTAATTTATGAAAGTTTCTCTCCCATGATGGCCAAGTAGAGGAATTATCAATCAAGCAAGGATATTCATTCATTCGTCCTTCTCTCTTTTCTTCTTTGCATGTGGTTATCAAGCATATCAACATTCAAGATCTAGGAGTGACAATCATAGATCCATGCATTTGTGAAGGAATCCTTGATTCTACATCTCATTCCAAGGTCAACTCTTTAGATTCCAAGCACACTCAATAATCTTCATAGATTTCAGCGATTACTACATCTGTTCATGAGGGTTTCATACAAGGTAAATCAATAATTTTCTTTTTACATTACTTTCCTTTATGAAATTTCAATCCAATTTTAAGGTTGATTGCTAAATAGGGGTTTGACCAAGGAAAAACCCTTTCCACAACATTTTTCCCATTTCTCTATGTGCAAGAACAAGTTGTAAAGCTGCAATTCAAGATCTGGATAGTACACATATAGTTGCGGAATCAGGGATAGTCTAGGAACAAGTCGACCAGTAGAATTATTCCCAAAAATTTGACTTGTCCCTTCTATTTCCAGTGACAATTTCAAGACAGACAAATGCAGATCCCTATTTTCTAGATCTGTAGTTATAATAGGATCTGAGATTGTGACGACAGTAATGTATGCACCCTTAAATGGTCAGCTAGACTATGGGCCCCATTTATTATTTTATCAAATTCCTGAATCAATGCTTTGCAACATTTTCAATTCAAATCAATTTCCTTGATCAAATCGTAATTAATTCAATATTTTCTAAGGTTTGATCATTTTTATTTAATTAAAAGATTTAATCTCCCTTTTAATTAAATAAAATTCATCTTATTTAATTAAATTAAATTCCTCCCATTTAATTAAATAAAATTATTCTAATTTATTTAATTATAAAGAAAACCCCTCTTTTAATTAAATAAATAAAAAATCCACACTTAAAGCTCTTCTTTTGATGAAAAATGAAATAAATTAAATAAAAATCCCTTTTTCTTCACATCTTTCTAAGTGGTGGGATTTTTTCTTTTAATGAGCACATGGATCAACCAAGATTTAATCTCCACCATTGCTCATTTCTTTTTGCCTCTTAATCTCAACCGTTCACTTTTCTTTATAAGGAGTCCTCTCCTCATTTAGGATCCCATTTTTTTGTATTGTTATGCTGCAGGTTTGGAGAGCAATTTTGGAGGAGAATTTGAGCACTCAAGCTTGGATAGTGCAACTCCTCTATCTTCTTGTCTTCTTCTTTCATACCCCATGACAATCCATTTAGATTAATTTTGCACTTGCATGTTAGATTAGATTCATGTTTCCTTTCATAGATTAATCTTGCATCTGTATTTCCTTTTATAGAATAATCATGCATTGTTATCATATAGATTAATTTCCTTTCTTGCATTGTTAACATATAGAATAGCTTCCATTTTCATTTGCATGCATACTTGATGATCATGGAGACTAGCATTCTTTCTCTTCCTCTTTGAATCTCTCATTTTATGGTGTACTTGCATGGGCACAAACTATGTCAATCTGAGGGCCTCCATTACAAACCCTTGCACTCCATGACTAGAGAGCTATGAGTCGATATTTGAGGCCTCATTATTGAGAAACCTTGAATGGAATGATTCATAGAAGTGTGACACATTTTTAGCACATATTTTTGGCACCCACGGTGGGGCAGATCTAGCTACATTTACATTATTTTATTGCAAATCTGATTTTTCTGTCCGTACGGCTCTGTGCAAATTTTTATCGCGCGGACTTTGACACCATGCAGTGATCTGTTACTGTTTACTATTTTCTACATTTTTTTGCTGTTTGTGTGTTTCTTTATGCGAGATTCTACAAATCTTCCCGTGGCACTCTGTGAATCTTTGCGCGACACTTTGAGAATCTTCGCGTGAGATTTCACACTAGAGATCTGATTTTTATTGCTATATTTTATATCTTTGATCTCTAACCACTAATGTTTACTGTTTCTGGTGGTTTCTGATTTGCTATCGCTGTTGCTGTTGTTGATTTGGACTTGTGTGGATAAACAAAAAAATATTCGCATTGCTCTAGACTTGAGGTATTTTGTTGCATCTCTATAACATTTGGATTTTGAAAATAAAAATGAACCTCTCATGTGTTTAGCTTGAGTTTTTTCTTGCTTTCATAGATCACATTTTCAATTGGTGCTCTAAAAATGGACCTAGATTTGCTTTCTTGCATATATGTTTCACATAATAATTAGACCCTATGAACACTATTTGTGGCGATCTTGAGAGAGTGGGCTTCATTCTCTTGTCTTACATGCAAAGTTCTTCTTGACGATAGATCCCCTTGTAGGTAGGGAAGGATTTGTCATTACTTCAAACTTGGTTTAGTCTTCAACTTTGATTGGTACTTTCTCTCTTGAGATTGGTGGTCTTTTTTGTTGATATACGAACCTTGGGTGAGGTGATTTCAAATTAGTGGGTCAATTAATCTTGTTTGCTATGTTTTGGTGAGGTGAAGAGGCTAGAGCATTATGCTCTTTTCCCTTTTGGAAAAATCAGAAACTTGGAACCCTTGAATCTGAACTAAGTCCTCATGTGGTCCATATTTGTGAGTCTTCCTTGTTAGAGAGGGTTAACCGTAGTGGACACTCCCTTTATTGGGTAAACCATGTAGACAGAACCTCAAGCGGTAATAGCCATTTTCACCATGGTAGCAACAACCACTATATAAATGTCCTTACGGAATAAATATTCATAGGTGTAGTTTCTTGTTGGGTTGTCAAATCTCCTCAGTAGCTCCTGATTGATTAAATTCTCAGACTGTGTCAAAAACTCGGTGCATCGGGAACCATAGTGCAACCAACTTTTTATTCTCTAGGACTATGTGCGTGATTGGAAAACATTTTCAGAACATACACAAGTAGAATTTTTAGGGAGTAGAATACTATGTCACTATTCTTGTTCATGTGCAAGGTTGCTTTATCCCTTGCTCATTGTTTGAAGACATTTTTGAACTCCCTGATTACTATCTTCTGTGCCTGATTCATGAGAAAAATCTGTTAATTCATCTAGTTGGTTATTTAAAATGAATGAAAATTGAGTTCCTTTGTCCTTTTTGTTAGAAATCTCGTGTGAGAAAATAGTTTCTTCACGCGGTCCTGTGTACATCTTCGCACAGTACTGGATGAATCATCGCACAATATTATGCCTGTTACTGTTATTTTTCTATCATTCTGTCAGACTAGTCGAGTGTTTTCCTCGCACCATATTGCAAAAGTTCACGTGGTCCTATGAGTATCCTCATGTGAGAAAGTACTTCGTCACACGAAACTGTATCCTCTTTGCCTAAACAATGTGATGGAAACTTCAATAAGATATCCCCAAAAGTTCTATGACATGTTGCTCAACATCCAAATGAACGTAAATGGTACCAGGTTGCACAAAATGAATCTTGGTCTTCTTTCTTCCACATCTCCCATGTCTTCCTAGTCTCCCATTTCCATCCTTCCTCTTCTTCCTTCACGCTTCTTCCTCTTCTTCCTAAGCTCTTCACGTATTCTTGTCTCTTTTCCTCTTATTATCTAGTCTACCTTCTTCTATTCATCTCTTCTGTCATGCCCATGCTTAGTTTCTCCTCTTCCAGAACCATGAATTTCAAATATCTTGTTATGGAACCTCTCTTGAGAATAGATGATCTCAAACTCATTGCTCAATTCGAAGAGTATTATTCCTCCAAAAATCACATGGGTGATAAATTTATGACAAAAATAAAAATAAAATTGATAGAATCAGATGCCTTTGCTAGGATCATACACATAATCTTATCACAACCTCCTTCTTCCAAAAATCTTTCATCTTCTGAGTCTTCTCATCTTTCCTCATCATTAAAGTTTTCTTCTAGGTCTTCACTTTCCTCTTCTCCACGATCTCATTCTTCTTCTACTTCTCCCAAGAGTCTTACTTCTCTTCTCAAGACATACCATAATGAGAAACATGACAATCCTTGTGATACCTCTTCCACGAAGAGTGACATGCCCATTTTTTCTGACTATGATGATGGACAATATAGTGATACCTATGACACCTCTATTCCTAAAAATCCTCCTAGTCGTGTGCTCGTTCTTACTGGTAATGGGTGTTCACATTGGATATATTGTGATGGTGATCCATATGATTATGATTTTGAAAGAGACTTTGATGATTTTTTTGAGCAATACCTGGATGATACATACACTTCTATTGAGGAAGAGAAAGCTCACCATGCTGATTATAAACGTAAATACTATAAGAAACACTCCTCTAAGGATTATCATGCTGAAATTAAAGATTACACTCTCGAGCAAGATCATGTTAATGATGAACCATTGTTTTGTGATGATTCCCTTCCATTCTCTACTTCCTCCAATACCCATACATCTCCTAAAGTTTCCAAGCTTTCCAAATCTTTCACAAATCCTTCACCCAACAAAGGTCCTAATGGTTTTCATGCAATTTCTTGTAGTTGTCCTCAAGGGCCACCTCTTAAAGAAACTCAAGCTGACCTTCACTTGGTTGCGAATACTTTCAATAATGCTAAACCTAAAGAGCCTAAGCCTTCATACACTATAATACCTACTTTAACTAATCCTTCCCCATCTCTTCCCAAGTCTCCCATACAATTCCAACATGCTTCCTTGTCCTTAGAAGTGGCTCCATGTCCAGAGGAATCTAAAAATGATAAAGAAAAGAACATAAAGAAAGATCAAGATCAAGAAACCTCCATGTCATCCAATCCTTTTCATGATGGCTCTTATCCATTTCATGGTTCTTTTGATCCCACATGCCCTTTCTCATTCATTCCACCATGTCTTAAGTCTTCTCCTAAGCAAGATCAAGTTATTACTTACACCGTTGAGCTTATTGACAATCAAAATAACATTACCCCACTTACACTTTCCAAAGATGATACTTCCTTTGAGGTTATTAAAAATGGTGTTGTTACTTCCAATATTAAGCCTATTAAAAATCAAGAGGAAAATTATATGATTATGCTATCCAAAAATACTTGTCAAGATCAAAGTCTTCCATTTTATTGTTCTACCACTCCATGTTTGCTTCCACTTTCTACTCTTCCTAAGTCTTTCCAAGCTTAAAAAAATCCTATCAAATAAGGTGCTCCTATTCAAGATGTTCACGATCCTATTGAAAATCCTAATGCTCACTCTAAAGATGCTGATATCCTTGGTTGTCATATACATGCCGATGAACTTATTGATTATCCTTTTGTGTCTTCCACTTCCATCCTTGGACGTCCTCCACCAACACTAAGGGCTTCACATTTTCCTTCCATCTTGGGTCCTTATGTATCTTCACTTTCCACTCCTAACCCCCCTAATTCGTCATCCATCTTGGGTCCTTACGTCCCTCCATCTCCTATCTTTCCTGAAGATCAACATAGATGCATACCCTTGAATCCTTTTCATCCATCCACTCATCTAAACCAGTCATATTATTTTTATTCCTCCATAATTCTCAAGTCTGTTGGAAGAAACTTGAATGTTCAATACAAGAAAAAGAAACAATACAAGAATCCATCTAAAAAAGAAGATCACCATGTCTCCTCTAATCGACATGGGGGCATAAAGTCAAAAGAGATATCTAAGAAGAA
>MU227988.1:73783-87619 GCA_018584345.1 Thuja plicata | reverse complement strand
GCTTTGCATAAAACCTTATCCTCCATTTTTCTCTTTCATCTTCCTTTCCCTATCAGCATCTTTGAGCATATCATTTTGAATCCTTGACATATCATGGTTTATCCTTTCAAGGAGCATTATCTAAAAATCTTGCCTTCTTCCCAAAAAAAAAAAGAAAAGGAAAAAGAGAAAAAAAATTAAAGAGAAATAATTTTGTCCAATGGAAAAAACCACTCCCTTGTGGCGCCTTGGATAGGTACCGTGATGAAAACCTGGCAATCAGGCATCATGCGTAATTTTTCTACATCTTTCATCCATTTCGTATTCTCTCTTTTATCTTGATAATTTTGATCTATACATGAACATTTGGGTTATCTTGTGAGCTATCTTACGATGGTCTTTCTTTCATTCCTTTCATGTATAGCCTTAATGTCTATCTTCCTCCATTCATTTTCGCCTATCGCTATCTTTTTCCCCTTTGGTCTTGATCTAAAAAAAGAGAGTAAAACACTGTGCTATGAAGCCTCTTGACATGTCTACACCTTTGGACTGTATCCTTTCCTACTCCTGCATTACACTTTTGTGACTTATCCTATGCTGGCCTTTCATTACTTGTCCACATGTGCTTTACATGATGTTTCTTTTTTCTTAGCTTGGGTACTCTTGAGGAGTTTTCCTTTGAGAATTTCTTCCCTTCATTCTCCTATCTTCCATCTCTTCCACCAACTTGCTAATCCCTCCTGTCCTCCACCTTGCTAAACATTGGGACTGCACAATGTGATCTTTCTTGGGAGTTTGATGCCTATTCTGTCTGGGGCATCCTTTGTACATACTTATTGATCCTGAAAAAATCCAAAAAATGATATATTGTCAAAAATTCTAAAAATTAGAAAATATCCTAAAAAATGATCATCTTAGTGAAAACCTAGCAATAGGCGCTTTGATGTATCTCCAAAAAAATTATATATTTCAAAAATACAAAAAAATAAAAAAAGAAAAAAATTCAAAAAAAAAGAAAAAGTGCCTTGGTAGCAAAAATTCAAATTTTTTATTAAAAGTCCTAAAAAATAAAGAAAAAAATGAAAAAAATGAAAGAAAAGATTGTAATAAAATCCAAGTGGTGAAAACCTAGAAATGAGTGCTACTTGAGGCCTTTGCACCCCTATTTCTTAGCGCGTGTCCGTGACACTTAGCCATTCTCCATCATGCCTTGTCCTTGTTGCCTTGGTTTGGAATTGGTCTTTGTCTTTGTCTAGGGGGCATAACTGTGTTAGCTTTGGTTTCTTGGATGCGTTAGTCATTAAGACATCTCACAAATGGTGTTTTTCAACACCACCCCAACTATATTTTTCAATACAACCCCTGACAGCGAGTATTTTTCAACACTTATCGGTTTGGTCTTACCTAGTTTTGTCATGTGGTTTTACCTTCTTGCAAGAATTCGATCCTTATCCTCGAAACTCAGAATTAGTTAACACACTTAAAATTTTAAATGCAACACTTAATGCTTGAGCCATGTCATGACCTTTTCTTTGTGTGCTGACTGCTATTGATTTTCATTGAGTGTCCTTGTCTAATAAGCCTCTCCGGGATGCATAGCTAGATGACTTGGGGCATGGGGCATGATTTTATTTGATTTTCGCTTTATGCTTCACTATTTTTGCACAACCATTCTGCTGGTCATCCTGGCCTCTATGCCTTGATGCGAGCGTGGTTTTTCTATATTAAATTGGGTAAGCTAACATCACAGTCATCTTGACCTTTATGTCTTTGATGCTTATGTTAGAATATTTCCACATTTCAATCCAATATCAATCACATTCATATCTTCATAGTTGCACTTGTGACTAGTGATGATTGTGTGATTTTTCGATGTCCGTTAATAATGGCCCAATGATGAAATTAAGTTCCTTAACATTATCTAATGAATGATGAACACAAAGTCCTATGTTACAGTTTCTCTATTGCAAGTACACCTTTGCATTTTCATGTAGCTTGCATTGTTAGACTTCATGTTAATTTTCATTTTTAGGTTGCATTATGATCTTGAGAGGGTTTCCTTCATCTTTCTTGTGGACTTTTAATCAACTATGATCATGTTTGATCTTCATTTCCTTATCTTTTTTCGTTATCTCAATCAAAATTTTCTATCTTAAATAGTTGATTAATTTTGGGGCATTCTATTTCTTAAGATATATTCTCTTTCTTCTCTCCGTTTCTTTCCACCTCTTCCAAACTTCTATCTTCCATTCTCTTTCACCCCACTTCTTTTCTTCTAATTCAACCTTGGGGCATAATATTTCATGCGTGATGATCTACCTTGGTTATGTGATCCTTATATCTTTCATCTTACATCAAGAACCTTATCTTTAGTTTGATTTGATCAAATTTATGAATTTGTTGTTTCTCCTCTGTCTCATTTTGATTTCGATCACGAGGGGCAGTACCTATGAACAAATCCTTGATTCAGCTTTATCAATCCTATCATTTGCTTTGCTTGGGGAAATCTTGCTTGAGATTCTTATCTCAGACATGTCAATTACTTATTTACAATGGTGTTGACCTTGTCTTTTTCGCAATTAGCTTATTGTTGTTCTGATGTCAATTACTTATTTATAACGGTGTTGATGTCTATGTTGTTTTGTGATCCCAAATCGATCTCACACTTCAACTGCATTCTTTGACTACATGTGTTCCTAGAATGATCACACATTAGTCAAAGAGGGAAAAATGTATGACCCTAAAATGGTCGCTTAGACTATGGGCCCCATTTATTATTTTATCAATTTATCAAATTCCTGAATCAATACTTTGCAACATTTTCAATTCAAATCAATTTCCTTGATCAAATCATAATTAATTCAATTATTTCAATATTTCCTAAGGTTTGATCATTTTTATTTAATTAAAAGATTTAATCTACCTTTTAATTAAATAAAATTCATCTTATTTAATTAAATTAAATTCCTCCCATTTAATTAAATAAATTTTTTCTAATTTATTTAATTATAAAGAAAACCCCTCTTCTAATTAAATAAATAAAAAATCCCCACTTAAGCTCTTCTTTTGATGAAAAAGGAAATAAATTAAATAAAAATCCCTTTTTCTTCACATCTTTCTAAGTGGTGGGCTTTTTTCTTTTAATGAGCACATGGATCAACCAAGATTTAATCTCCACCATTGCTCATTTATTTTTGCCTCTTAATCTCAACTGCTCACTTTTCTTTATAAGGAGCCCTCTCCTTCTCACTTAGGATCCCATTTTTTTGTATTATTATGCTGCAGGTTTGGAGAGCAATTTTGGAGGAGAATTTGAGCACTCAAGCTTGGATATTGCAACTCCTCTATCTTCTTGTCTTCTTCTTTCATACCCCATGGCAATCTATTTAGATTAATTTTTCACTTGCATGTTAGATTAGATTCATGTTTCCTTTCATAGATTAATCTTGCATTTGTATTTCCTTTCATAGAATAATCATGCATTGTTATCACATAGATTAATTTCCTTTCTTGCATTGTTAACATATATAATAGCTTCCATTTTTATTTGCATGCATACTTGATGATTATGGATACTAGCATTCTTGCTTTTCCTCTTTGAATCTCTCATTTTATGGTGTACTTGCATGGGCACAAACTAGGTCAATCTGAGGGCCTCCATTACAAACCCTTGCACTCTATGACTAGAGAGCTATGAGTCGATATAGGCCTCATTCTTGAGCAACCTTGAATAGAATGATTCATAGAAGTGTGACACATTTTTAGCACACAAGTAAGATTCACATTCGAAGTTCTATCTTCTCCATATTATTTTCAAGAACACTTATTCTTCCTTATTTTCCTTTGCACTTAATTTACTAGATTATAGCTATCCTCTACCATATTATATTCATCTCCTTAAGAAATCCAAAACCCCCTTGGTCATATATATTGCATTAGAACCCTTCATCATTTTGGTTGTGCTAATCAAATTTAGCTTAAGGGCGGGTTTGTATTCTAATGTATGCAAGATCTTGGTGAGTGATCTACATCCTTGCATTGCTCACCATTTCCCCCAATACATTTTGGTGAACCCAACTCTCTTACACACTTTTGATTGGATAATTAGATCCTCATTGTACACATCTAACTTATAGGTTTATTTTGTTGGTCCACTGAGAGTTGGGGGGGGGGGGAGAGGGTGACTCATAAAAAATCAAACTTAAACACTTAAAACTAAACTCTCTGATTCACTCGGTAACATTGAATACAATAATAACCGATTCACCAAACAACTTAATAAATTAAACAAAAATACATCTCATATATGTAATCAATCATTCAAACTTAGTAAAATTAGATAAACATAGTTTACTCCAAATTTAACCTAGTTAACACTAGATTTAATGAGGAAACTCAATAAGGGAAAAACCTCTGTGAGAATTGTGACCCACAATAAAATTTTACCCTTTGAAGTACGCTCGGTTAAGAACTTATCCTATTAATATTATAAACACATTTGCTAAATATGAACCTGTTAGGGGATTTACCTTATATCCATTAGGATCTTCACCCTCTTAGGAGTGGCCTTGTTAGAGGTCTTTAAAAACTCTTTTGGAATGTCACCTAAGTCTAGGTTTTACAAATAGGATGGTTAAATCCACCTGGTTAAGAGATTTCTTTGATACAAATACTAATAAGCAACAGTAAACTTTGATCTGTAAATATAGAAAATACCTTTGCTTGTGTCAGATCCTTTATGCTCAATTGAATACCGACATCACATATTCCATTGGTCTCTTTCTTAGACTGTAGATTCTTCAATCTATGTTTCTCTATTCTTCTCGGTAATGCTATTATTCAGCTTCTTCATCTTCTTTGTTCAACTCGCCAGAAACATTACACTCTGTTAATATTTCTCATTCTTTATATATACATACTTTTGCCTCTTAATCTCCTTAATTATATTTTTCATCATTTGCGCTCTGTCATTCGATCATCTTCTTCATAAATCACAACTCGGTAAACCATTTCACTTTTACCTCGAAACTTGAACTTTTCTTGGAGCTCTCATAATTTGGTTTAACCGCTTGATCTTCACCTTAGATCTTCTCATTGAATTTTCACTTTCATAGATCTTCTAACAAAATTAATTTAATTCATATCCTCATCCATCTCATCATCACTTTGCATTAAATTTGATCTTATCACAATTTATAATCAATATCCTGTACTCGTTAAAACTTGCTTTGCAACTTGGTAACTATCTTCATTCATTGCTTGGTGTCTAACTCATCTTTGGTGCTCGGTGCTTGTCTTTCACTCAGTGTTTGGTAACTGAGACCGACTTACATAACATTTCATATTTACCAACTGGCTCGGTTTAGCTCGGTAAAGTAACTCTTTCAGTCATAACTTAACTCTTGCAATTTCTGAATTAATCAAACAATTTTACTGATTTGATAACATCAAATATATAGTAAAAAAATACTATATCATCATTACTTCATTATTGTATTATCGATATTTGTCACCCATTTAACTTCTCCTCTTAAGATATGGTAACATAATAAAAATTAATTAATCAATTGCTTGACATCAATGACAAAACAACAACTGATCTAACTATTTCAACAATCATGATACTCTGTATCACTCGGTCTTCATTATCTCAATCAAATCTTCATCATTTAATAAAAAATCCCCCTCTTTGGCATTGATGGAAACCACTATAATAGTGTTATAGAAATTAATGATGGAAACTGTCCAATACATAACATTACTCCCTCTGAGTTGATATTTCTGTTTCCACTTTTTGATCTCTGAACTTTCAATCTGAATCTCCCTCTTGGATGAATCTTTTGTTTCTGTAGCATACATTCTGATTCTCCTTCATGAGTATATAGTAGCAATTCATTCTCTCCCAATTCATTAATATCTCCCTTAAGGATAAATTTCATAAATTCATTCTCTTCCTCTTTGACAACAATGCCAAAAAGTCATACTCCTAAAAACTTGTTCCAGTAGTGGATTATACCTGACATGTGCTCATAAATTATTGCATACAAAAATCTCTTCACAACTGAATGAATCACCTAAAGTGTGTCATACTAACATCAATTTAGTAATAGATATTCTAATAAATATAGAATCGATGCAACATGCCTCATGCACTTTAGTGAACATTGGATAGGGGACGAACCCCTAATTTACCTCTGAGATACTCAAAAGCATCTTTTGGTAGTGGATTGGTAAAGATATCAGCCAATTGTTCCTTTGAATTCACATTCTCAATCTCAAATTATTCTCTTGAACTTGTTCTCTCAAGTAGCGATAATTGATAGAAATGTGCTTGGTATTTGAATGCATAACTAGGTTCTTTGATGTATTGACAAAACTTGTATTATCACAAAAAATAGTAACCAGATCTGTGATCTCTTCTTGCATACCTGTAACATAAGAAATGGTGGTTACTAAAATGTAAAGATGTAAATATGGAATGTGTTGTGAGATGTGTGGGGAAGATAAGATGTTACTTCTAACCTCAAATACACAAATGAAGGATCCAAATTGATTAACCCCAAAGGAAGGATCAATGCATAAATGAATGAATCGATTGGAAATGAGAATAAAGAGGAAGACCTTAGATTCCATTTTATAGAAAATAATGTGTGATAGATTTAGGAAGATTAAAAAATTTAATTGAAGAAAAGTACTAACCTCAAAATGATACAGATCTGAACAATTCTATTTTCAGGTGTCTACACCGAGTTTTTGGAGAATTTGCAATCAGATCTAGAACAGAAACACAGAGACGAACAAAACCCATAAATCTTTTTCTGATCTGGCTCAGTTCTGATTTTGACTCAAAAGTGAATGTCACCTTTGACCCAGAATTTCTGATTCCAACCCAGAATTTTTGATTATGAAATTGAACAAAATGTCAATTCTGACCCAAAACAAAATGTCGATTGTGACCCAAAATCTCTGACAGAAAATCTATTTCCAGATCCCGATAGTTTGCCAAAAAGAGTATCCAAATCTACACTCCAATTCGATGTTCCGAACCTATCCCTACAAGAAAAATGGTTTATTTGTTGGGGGGGGAGGGGTTTTCCTTGATCAAACCCCAGTTTTGGAATTAACCTCAAAGTATAATTGAAATTGCATAAGTAAAATAAAGTAAATGAACAAATTCACATTGCTTGTATAGAAACCCTTGTGGCAGATTCGAATCCGTGGATCTAAAAGTATGTATGCACCGAATGGATGTAGAATGTAGAATGTTAGATGTAGGATGTATCAAATCAATTTCTTATAGATCTTCAACACCAATCTTGAATGAATCTTGAAATAGGAAGAGGCTTGGAGGAATGTGGATGGAGAAATCTTCAACACGAGGGCTCCATAGAGCTTAAATCCTTCAATGGCTACCAATGGATCTCCTTGATGAATTGAGTGATTGAATGTGCTTGAATGCTTAGATTCTTGAGAGTAGATGATTGCTTCAATGGATATTTATCTTGCTTAAAATCTTGCTTCTTCACACTTAGATTTCACTTCTACAGTCTTTTAATGGTTATCAAGTCTTAGAGAAAATGAGAGGAGAAGGCTTCCTTATATATGAATCTAGGGTACAATATTATATAGAGGCCTACATAGGAGAATTAAATTCCAATTAGACCTATATCCCTAGAAGTGGACCTATATTAAATATAATTTAAGAATTGTCACTTTGAAGACCAAAACAACCGACCTGGAAGCGAGAATTAAACCTTTCCGAACCCTGACATCCAGAAACCCCAAAATCATGAAATCTGGAGCTTGGGTCAAAATTGAGGTCAACCTTGACCTAGGTCAAGGTTAAGGTTGACCTTGACCCAGAAAGGTCGAATTTGACCCTAAGGTCAAAATTCTTAGTTTGCAGTTTAGGGTGCCAGAAACAGGCTAGAGAAAAGTGGGAAATGGGGCAGAACATGGGAGAAAGCTATATCCAATTTAGAAACCCATTCAAGGCACTTGACATGACCCCAAAAAACTTACTCAGAAGGCTAAACTAGTCTACAATGGAAGTGCTTCCATTTTCTGACTATACATTTAGCCCCCACTTTAGCAAGAGTATGGACTCGATGCAAACTCTTGGTAAAGGAGATCATGAAGAAAAAATAATCTTATTGAAATCAAAAGGGACAAAGGATTCCTCAAGCCCCATGGAATTAAGTCTTTATCAACCCTAAGATCACGATAAGAGAGACATCACTAGTTAAAGAGAAAGAGAGAGAGAGGGTGTGATTACCTTGCCCAATGAGAACTTATGTCCCATTGTGAACCACACAAGAAAATAGTAAAACTAGAAAGATGGAGTTGAACCGCCTAGTGAATGTGGCTACTCACTAGTCAAACCATAAGGGAGATCTGATCTTAAGGGATCAAAACATTGTAAATTGAAATACTTTAACACTTTAACAGGAACAATGGCTTTAATAGAAACATAAAAAACTTTTCTGATTATGTTTCTACTATGAGATGCCCCCAAATGAAGACACATCAAGCGAAATACGACATAAACATACAAAGAACATAGAAGGGATCTACCTAATGTGGGCTCAGTATGATCATAAGATAATATGCATATATAGATATGATATTATTGCAAATGAATTGACATCATTCCCCAAAGAAAGTAGAACTACAATCACAATGGAGGAAAGAAAAATCAAGAGTTACGAAGAAGAGTCTTTTTGGACCACAACATGGAGACCAAAAGGAATCAGTGCTAGCATGTCGTAGATCCAAGCGGACTACACAATAATTTTTTTTACGAACAATAGCACAAGTACAAAATAACATGAAAACAACATATAGAAGAGTAAAGATACATATAGAGGAATTGTACAACAGGTTTGATTCCTTTATCACCTTGCACCAACAAAGTAACAAGGGTCGTATAAAAGAATCTAACAAACATTTAGCAAACACATTATGGGAGAAGCACAATACAATAGACAAACACAAAAAGGGCTACAATGAAGGACAAGCCAATCAAGCGCATCACCTACTCTCCCTATCTTGGTTTATATCATTTAGGGAAGGTGGGTAACTCGCAAGAGGGAATATATCCAATAGCATAGGAATAATAGAAAGTTCTAAACAAGGATCCTCTTGAGAATCACGATGTTCGATACTAGGTGTAATTATAAATTGAGTTGAAAGCATATGAGGTAAATCAGTATCAAGATCGATGGTCTCATATTCATCACTAGGATCAATAGGATCATCAAGAGTATCCTCCTCATCAATATTATTTAAAATAGGATCTAAGATGTGAATAGAATCATCATAATCATTCATCTTAACATCATTATGCATATTAACTTCCTCCAACACATCAGGCATAGGTTGGTTGAAAGAAGGTAAAGAATTTTGAAGAATAGAGGCACGAGCCCTAGCATTATCCCTATGCTTCTTATGATGTTCATTAGTAGATTTGTTACACTTTGCTTTGTTTGACACATGTTGAGGATTAGGAGGAATGCCAACTAGTTCCTTCATAGGTTCTATAGGAGGATTTGTAGGATTCACAGTAGGATGAGAAGCAACACTGGAAAGTTGAGTAATAGAGCTAGTAGTAATAGATAAAGGAGGTATAGAAGGAGTGGGAAAAAGACCACGGTTAAGATCTATCTAAGGCATGCTTAACTCAAAAATCTTGCGATGTTTATAGGATTGATATGAATGAAAAAGGTTATCAGGGCGAGGAGGACATGAATTAGGTAATGAAGGCCAAAAGAAAACAAGAGTAGCACAATCTACAGGCCTAGAAGGTTGATACAAACTACAATTAATCATTTTAACTTCTCCATTATGAGTGAACTTAATACACTTATGAATAGGAGAAGCACCGACATGCATGGTAGTTAACCAAGGAAAACCAAATTTGACTTGAAATTGATCAGAAGTGGGAATGACAATGAAGGTAGTATCTACAAATTTACCACAAAGTTCAATAGGAAAGTTAATAGAACCAAGTGAAGGATAGAGAAAACCATTATAAGTTTGGATCCATGCATTAGATGTATCATAAAAATCACGTTGTAGGTTTTTCATAAAAAGGTTTTCCTCTGTAATGAAATTTATTAAAGATGTGGGATCAACAAGACAACCATGCGTAGGTATCTTAGAAATCCTAGAATAAATATAAAGGGGACCATTGGGAGCCTTAATAGTCTGAGAATCATCAAATGTAATTGAGAGTTCCCTAGGTCATTTATCCTCAGTTTGTTTTTGAGGTTTAGCTGGAACTTGAAGTTGAAGTGAAGGCGAAGGATCTTGAACTGTAGGTTGAGATGAAACAACACACTCCACATGATTAACAATTTGATTGAGATCATCCATCTTTGAATCATAAAAAATATCCACAAAATATGGTTGAGAGATGGTATTAGTATCATGTGTAGGTAAAGGATTTGTATAGATTTGAAGGTTTTGATTAGGAGGAGAGACAAATTTTTTCCCACTACCATCAAATTTATCAATGGATAAAGCATTAGAATCGATTAATTATTGAACCTTATGCTTTAGAGAATAACATTTTTCAGTATTATGGCCATTCTGTTGATGGTATTAACAAAAATCTTTAGGATCAAAGGATTTTGATGCCATTGTAGTAGGGATAAGAGGTTGAATAGGAGGAAAGGTAATAATATTATCACTTAAAAACCTACTCATAATAGAATGTATGATTCAGAGAGAGGAGTAAACGTACGATTCATACATAAAGTAGTGGATTCAAAAGTGGCATTGTTGGATGCAAAAACAACTTGATCAATGACTGCATTCATCTGTTTATTGATCTTGACATAGTTGTTAGGTTTCTGAAACTTATTAGGATTAGGAGCAGGGTCACTCTTATCTATTGGAACAAGAGCCATTGGAGTGTTTCTCTCAAATTGACTCACTTGTAATTGATAATGATGAAGTGATGCACAAATTTGTTGAAAAGAGGTAAATCCAGTAAGAAGAATCTTATCTCTAATATCCTTTTGTGAATTTGAAATAAACATATGCTGAATATCAATATTAGGAACATGATAAGAAATCTGAGCATACAAATGCTTAAATCTACCAATAAAATCAGCCAATTTTTCCTTAGTGTTTTGTTTACAATGCAATAAATTAGTTAAGGAAACTTGTGGACCAATGTTATTTTGAAATTGCTGGATGAAGGTATTAGCAAGTTTAGGAAAATAATCATTAGATTAAGGAGGTAAAGAACAATACCATTGCAAGGCCTTATCACAAAAAGTTCTAGAAAACAACTTAGGTAAAATCCTACGGTCATGAGCATAATCACTACAAAGGATTTGAAATGTTTTAACATGAGTAACAAGATATCCCTTATCATTATAATTATCAAGACAAGGTATATCGGCTTGCTGAGGGACAATAGCACGAATAATGTCTAAGGATAAAGGACTACCCATGTCACATGTAGGAATACTAAACTTGAATTGGGTTAAGGATGCAATTTTTTATTGTAAAGATGACATGGTTTGAGACAAACAAATGATTGTGGAATCATTAGAAGAAATAGGTGGCATAGAAATATTAGGAATACTACAAAAATTGTAGGAAGCGGTAGGAATGGAAGAAAAAATTGGTGGAACACTTGGAACCACAGTTAGAAGAGGATTGGAATAAGTAAAAGGCACATTATGATATGAAGGTTATGAGGTAGGTAGAGACACTGATAGAAGGAGTGGAAGAAGGTTCTCCACTAGTGACAAGAGGAGTGAATCCTAGATCTTGAGCCTCTTTAGCTAAAGGTTTAACATTCAAATGCACAAGATGAGTGATACCATGCAAGAGATTAACACCTTGGTCACTATCATAAAGGAATTTATTAAGAGCCTCTATATCTTAGATGTAATCTTGATTATGGTTTTCTTGAATAAGCCAATTTCCCATTTTATCAAGTTCTATTGAAATTTTTTGTACTTGTTCAGGAGGAACTCTTAAAGCATCATCCTCATCATGAGATGAGTTAGAAGAGTTATGCTTAATAGAAGGATTGGAATCATGGGTGGTAAAATTGTAATTCAAGATCCTAAGGAAAGGGTAGGAAGACTCATGATCAAAGGAACCCATAAGTTTATGACTTCTTCTAACTGGGATACAATAAGCAGGACTAGAAGTAGTAAAGCTCATACACAAATGCAATGCAAATGAACTAATTTAGGAAACACAAGATTTTGATTTTTAATTTTTGAAATGTAAATGCAAGAACATAAAAGAAAGCTATTCTAATATGCATGCAATATCTAACATAAAAATCTAAATCTAACGCCAAAAAGAAAGCGTTGTCTATCATGGGTTCACCAAAATGTAACATAAGAAATGGAGGTTACTAAAATGTAAAGATGTAAATATGGAATGTGTTGTGAGATGTGTGGGGAAGATAAGATGTTCCTTCTAACCTCAAATACACAAAGGAAGGATCCAAATTGATTAACCCCAAAGGAAGGATCAATGCATAAATGAATCAATCGATTGGAAATGAGAATAAAGAGGAATACCTTAGATTCTATTTTATAGAAAAGAATGTGTGATAGATTTAGGAAGATTAAAAACTTTAATTGAAATGAATTGAAGAAAAGTACTAACCTCAAAATGTTGCAGATCTAAAGAATGCTATTTTTGGGTGTCTACACTAAGTTTCTGGAAAATCTGCAATCGGATCTGGAACAAAAATGTAGAGATGAACAAAACCCATAAATCTTTTCCCAATCTGGCTCAGTTCTGATTTTGACCCAAAAGTGAATGTCACGTTTGACCCAAAATTTATGATTCCGACCCAGCATTTCTAATTCCAACCCAGAATTTTTGATTTTGACTCTGAACAAAATGTCGATTTTGACCCAGAAATGAGTGTCACCTTTGACCCATAATTTATGATTTTGACTGAGAATCTCTGATTCTAACCCAGAATAGAATTTCTATTCTGACCCAAAATCTCTGACAAAAAATCTATTTCTGGATCCCGAGAGTTTGTCGAAAAGGGTATCCCAATCTGCACTCCAATTCACTGTTCTTGTTGGAAAGTGACAATGCAAGTAATTGTTATTTTGTCAGTGCTGTCAAACCTTAACAGGTGAGACTATTATTATCTGTTTGAGTACCATATCCACCGTTGATGAAGAAGATTTAACAAGAAGACCAAGTGAATGGTTGAGTTAAGGCAAATAAAAGGGTACTTGATCAGTTGGCACTGTGAAAAGTAATTAGTTATTTATCTTTCAAAGATAGTTTTTCTGGCTATTTTGTGTCGAGCAAGTTTGGCTTGTGCCGAGCAAAGTTGTTTATGCCGAGCGAAGTTGTTTGTGATGAGCAAGTTTGTTCAATGCCGAGCACCAGTGAAATTGTTGAGTGGAAACAATGATGTTGATCAACTTACAGTAATTGGATTAATGATGAGATTTGAGATCTCTGGCTGACTTAGTTAATTTTATTGGGATATGTAAAGTTAATTAAAGATTGATCCATGTCATTTAATCTATGGGTAACCGTAATTAATGCATGGTTTCAAGATTTAATTAGAGACTACTTTGGAGAAGTAAATGTAATGTAAATGATGGAATGATCTGTTGGATTTGACCTAACCTAAGATCTACGATATTGATTAAGTGGAAAAGATTTATTTGACCTAGATAGAGAGGTATATGATAACCTCAAGGGTTATTCATTGTGTGCTACTGAGTATGCAAGTGTGTGGAAGTACATGTGTGTATGCAAGAGGTTTGCATAGTTGATTTACTGATTGGCATGACCTAGCAGAGAAGGCTGAATACAGAAGTAGAGAGTTGCATGTGTGATTGCTTG
>MU227988.1:48702-64695 GCA_018584345.1 Thuja plicata | reverse complement strand
TGCATGATCAATGAGAAGATTATAGAATGTAAAAGTCAGAGGGCAGAAAGAATGCCTCAGATAACTCCAAGAGAGAACAAATTCTCTTTACAAAATGCCAAAATCTGAGCACTAAGGCTCTCAAAAAAACCTTTTATACTCCCATGCACGCAGGCAGGAGTCTCAAAAAACCTAACTAGGGTTACAGATTTACAATGTACTAATTGACCCTAGGACAAAATCTAATCTGGCCATAAATGTGCACCTAGGTAAATCGATTAGATTAGATTTCCTAACTTTGCACCCATTCCTGTACTGGATCATGCCCGTAGACACGCAACTCAGGTCCATGAGCAATACTCAGCAACTAAGCCTCTGTCATGAATGCTCACCAACTGATCATGACCTCCCAGGAGGAGAAGTGACCCTTGACGGCCGCCGCTCAAATTCTCATCAATGAGCCATCGATCATGACCACGTCCTTTTGCCAACTGCACCTGGAGAGCAATAACTTCGTGATTCGGCTCTGCATCTTTTTCCATGCTCTGAATCTTCTGTTTCTCCACCGACATCGAACAAATCTAAATCTGGGATCAACAGACTCTCTGTATATGACCTTCTACAATTGAAAACTCCCTGATCAATTCTGGAACACGAGCACAGAGGAACCATGGCTGCCGAGCGTTCACAGTGCCAAATCTGCTGCCAAATATTCAAATTCAAAGTCCCGCGACCACGCGACTGACCGTTGGTCTCTTTGTCGTGAGCATCAGACCTTAACCATGGTTAAATCTCACGACCTGGCGACGAAGCACTTTTACCTCCGTCTAACCTGAGCCTAAATCCAGCGACAAGGCGACCGTGTGAAATCAAAGTCGCGAGGCATTTTACTTAACTCACCATTCTTCTAGCGACCCAGTGCCTAACTGCTACCTCAAACCGTCACGGCCTGTCACCTGATCGCCAGATGCTATCTTTCTGTCTCAAGACCACGCGACAAAGCCTAGTCGCCAAGTCGGGGAATCCCTCTTATCAGTCAACATGTGCCCTTAACCTTTCTAGCGACATCCCGACTACCCCAAGGCGCTGAGTCAGGAGTACTTTTTACATAGGGCACTTTTATCACCCGACCACGCATCCGCCGTTGGATCTTCTGAACTTTGCATCAGACGGCTGGCATTTAATCGCTTGAAAACTGAGGCTACCCTTAAATCTTCCTGCGATCCTGCGACTGAAGGGAAAGAAACACTTAGTCGCCTAGTCGTGTGATCAACTTCCCCTGTCTGGCGATCACCCGACTGAGGACCCACATCCACCTGCCAAATGTTACCTGTCACACGGCCACTGGTTACTTTTCTGCACACTGGGACGCTGAGTCACCTCTCAGTTCTGGCGACAAGGCGACCAAGGGATGGTAGCCAAGTCGGAAGACATTTCATCAACTGTTGAACTCCTCACACGACTTCACGACTGAAGGTGGACCCCTGCCTTGTAACATATTATCCTGCGACATCCTGACTGAGGACTAATCGCGAAGTCTAAGAACCCAGAAGGAATATTCTAAAAGGTCACCAGACTACGCGACACAAGGAAGGCGCAGAGTCAGGAGAAGGAAAGGAATATCCTCTGAGGCTGAAGCGATCAAGCGACCAAAGACTTGGTAGCCAAGTCGGAAGACATTAGGGGAATATTCCAAAGGGTTACAAGACTACGCGACAAAGGAGAAGCGCAGAGTTGGGAGAAGAAAAGGAATATTCGCCCAGGGCAAAGCGATCAAGCGACTGAGAAATAAAGCACATGCTCTAAGTGACTTAAAAAGTAACGATGAAATATAAGAGCCATGGCCTAGGGTTTATTACCTCGCTTAAACATAAGAGACTTAGGGTTCCTTAGGGCTTTAAGGGTTTTGGTGAGGATCTGGAACCCTGGAAAACAAAACAGAAGAAACCAGATAGGGCAAACCAGAGATAGCACAGAATGGGAAGTTTGGGCAACAAGAATATCCTAAGAATATTAACTCTTCTCATTTTGAATCAAACTTTCCTTCTCTAGAATCTTTCAGAATACACCATTTGCTTCCAAATTTTTTAAAGTAATTGACATTAGGTTTGTGTTCATACCAGATTTCATAGGGTGTCTTGTTGGTACCTTTATTCATTTGTACTTGGTTCAATGTGTAAACAACAATACTCACAACTTCTCTCCAAAAGTTTTGTGAAATTCCTTTTTTAATTATCAGTGTCCTAGCACAATCAATAATAGATATGTTTCTTCTCTCACCAATCTCATTCTTCTATGGTGTCCTCGGTGCTGACAATTGTCTCTTAATTCCATTATCATTACCAAACAATGTAAACTCATTAGAAGTAAGCTCACCTCCTCTACCAGATCTTTGACATTTCATTTTTCTTCCAGTTTATTTTTTAACTTTGAGTCCTCGTGGGTCCACATAAATTGATATGCACTAAATCCAAAATCCCTTGTGTAACATAAGTCTTTCTTGAAAAACTAGATTTAGTCATCTTACCCATTTGACATTCTCTCGACATAGCATTCTTAGGTTTCTCTAATCTTGGTAGTCCTCTTACTCTATTCTTCTTACTTACTTTGATTAAGTTGTCAAAATTAACATGACAAAGCTTTTTGTTCCATAACCAAACATCTTCAACTTTAGAAAACATACAACTCTTCATAGAAGTATCAATATATTCTTACTTACTTTGATTAAGTTGTCAAAATTAACATGACAAAGCCTTTTCTGCCATAACCAAACATCTTCAACTTTAGCAAACAGGAAAATCTTCATAGAAGTATCAAGATAAAATAAATTACCTTTAGATTGTTCTCCAGTAGAAATCAAACTATCCTTCTTATCAAATGCTTTCACCTTTCCATATTGAAATTCCAGTCGGTGACCTATATTATTTAGCTGTACAACACTCAACAAATTATACTTTAATCCTTTAACCCAATAAACATCATCACATTTTGTGTTATTTAGTAGAATTATAAAACCTTTTCCTTTCACAGGATATGGAGCATCATTACCAAATCTAACAAATCTTCCATCATGATTTCCCAAGGAAATAAACTTAAGTGTGTCACTAGTAATATGATGTGAACAACCACTATCTATAATCCATGTTCCATTCTTACTTACTTGTGATATTAGGGCTCTTTGTTCTTCTTCATTAGAATCATCTTTAATGGCAACATAAGCAACTTATTTTCCATCATCACAATCAAAATAATCATCATCACTTATTCCTTCATTAGCAATATGAAAAGATTTATTACCTTTGTTTATGTAGTCTCTAAATCTCCTAAATCTTTTTTCTCTTTTGTCCTTATCTCTGTTATCTTTCTTTTGCTCCTTATCTTTCTCAAGACAATTAGATGCAAAATGACTAATTTTATTATAATTAAAACATTTCAAGGGTAAATTACCTCGGTATTTTCCTTTGCCTCTTTGTAGACTTATAGTCAACAAAGCTTCCAATTCTCTTTCATTCTCATCACATTCAGTAAATAACTCTTCAAGACCTTTAGTACAACTATAAACTTTCTCACTAGCACTACTCAAATATCCATCTCTAACTACAACTTTTGTAGCTTTTCCAATCTTTAAAGTAGACTTAAATGTAGATTCAATCTTAGATGTAGCAGGAAAACTATTTTCAAAATCATTTAGCTCAAATGCAGTTACTTACCAATAGTAACATCTAGTGAAACATTCATTTGGGGAATAAATCTTAGCTCTTGTATAGAAGATACACAAATAACATAACTCAGTAGCAGGATTCTCAACATCTTTCTTGTAACATCATCATCTGTTATGATCCCACCAGCTCCTCTGATAGAATTAATAATCTCCTTAAGTCTTGTACTATACTATATTATGTTCTCTCCTTTTATCCTCATAGAGTCAAAATTTTCTCTCAAAATTTCTACTTTAGCCATTTAAACATTCTGATCTCTACCATAGGTCAAAATAAGATTATCCCACATTTGTTTTGAAGTAGTGCATCCATCAAGTTCATCATATTCCTGGTCGGTAAGTGTAGAAGCAATCTCAATCATAAATTGTGTGTTCTTATTTCTGTCTTTTCTCACTGATAGTCAAAGGTGTAGTAGTTGGTACAACATATTCATTATCAAGAAAGTGAAGTCCATATTCTCCTACTCTAGACACATGCAAAATCATCCTAATTTTCCATGTAGAGAAGTGATCCCTATTCAGCTTTGGTGCTTCCCTCTTATACATCTTTAGATATTAACTCAAGTCCTTTTAAACTTATCACTTCACTGTAACTAGCTCTGATACCAATTGTTGGTCCATTGAGAGGGGGTGGGGGTGAATCAGACAAAATCAAACTTAAACACTTAAAACTAAACTCTTTGGTTTACTTGGTAACACTGCATACAGTAATAACCAATTCACAAAGCAACTTAATAACTTAAACAACAATACATCTCATATATGTAAATCAATCATTCAAACTTAGTAACATTAGAAAAACACAATTTTCTCTAGATTTAACTCAGTTAACACCAGATTTAATGAGGAAACCCAATAAGGGAAAAACCTCTATGGAAATTGTGATGCATAATAAGATTGTACCCTTCTAAAGTACGCTCGATTAAGAACTTATCCTGTTAAAGATTACAAACACATTTTCTAAATATGACCCTGTTAGGGGATTTAGCTTAGATCCATTAAGATATTCACCTTGTTAGGAGTGTCCTTGTTAGAGGTCTTTAAACACTCATTTGGAATTTCACCTAAGTCTAGGTTTTACAAATAGAACTATTAAATCCACTCAATTAAGAGATTTATTTGTTACAAATACTAATAAGAAACAATAAAATTTGATCTGTAAATATAGAAACTACCTTTTCTTGTGTTACATCCTTTATGCTCAATTGAATATTGGCATCACATATTTCATTGATCTCTTTCTCAAACTGTAGATTCTTCAATCTCTATTTATTTGTTCTACTCGGTAAATGTTGTTCTTCAACTTCTTCTTATTTGTTCAACTCGCCAACAACATTACACTTTGTTCATATTTCTCATTCTTTATATAGACATAATTTTTCCTCTTAATATCCTTAATTATATTTTCCATCATTTGCACTCCGTCGTTCAATCATCTTCTTCATAAATCACAACTCGGTAAACCATTTCACTTTTACCTCAAAACTTGAACTTTTCTTGGAACTCTCATAATTTGGTTTAACCACTTGATCTTTGCGTTAGATCTTCTCATTTAATTTTCATGTTCGTAGATATTCTAAAAAAATTTATTTAATTCATATCATCATCCAACTCATCATCACTTTGCATTAAATTTGATATTATCATCATTTATAATGAATATCCTGTACTCGGTAAAACTTGCTTTGCAACTTGGTAACTGTCTTCACTCACTACTTGGTGTCTAACTCATCTTCAATTCTTAGTGCTTTTATTTCACTTGGTATTCGGTAATTGTGACCGACTTACATAACATTCTATATTTACCGATTAACTCGATCTAGCTTGCTAAAGTAACTCCTTTAGTCATAACTTAACTCTTTGCAATTTATGACTTAATCAATCAATTGTATCGATTTGATAACATCAAATATATAGTAGAAAACAACTATATCATCATTACTTCATCATTTTCTGACCTGTATTTGTCACCCATTTAACTTCTCCTCTTAAGATATGGTAACATAATAAAAATCAATTAATCAATTGCTTGACATCAATAACAAAATAACAACTAATCTAACCATTTCTACAATCATGATACTTGGTATCACTTAGTCTTCATCATCTCCATCAGATCTTCATCAGTTAATCAAAATTTATTTATAAATGTTATTTAGAGTCTACATTTACTTATGCATACATTAGATTACATATTTACATTTTATAGTTAGATACGTCTTTCATAAAATATTTTTCTTTGCTTGGATTGGACATTTCTTTCAAATCTTAGAATTGCATTAGATCTATATCCTTCCTCTCATTTCCTTGTGCATGGGTGTTATAAATTTTCTTCCAACTTATAGAATTATGGTCAAGAGAAGTTTTAGACTTATGAGTTCCTTTGATCTTGAGCCTTCTTTCTTTCCTAGGAATCTGGATAAGACAAACCTGCATACGAGTGACATCAATCCTATGATGGAGAAAAGCTCTTCCCATTATCCTCATGATGAAGAATATGATGAAAATAATTTTTCATTAGTATGCAAACAACACTTTTGATAAGCATACACCAAAAGACAGGACAAGAGAAAACCGAATATCAGATAGAAAGAGATCACCGAAGATGACTAAGTGCAAAGAGAAACGATGACAAAACTTAGTGTGTAAACCAAAAATTCAAAGACAGAAAGATAAAGAGGAACCTGATAGAGGAAACTGACATAAAAGATATAGTGTAGACTAACAGATAGTTAAAGTGAAACTGATAGAGAAAAATTGAAAGACAGTCAGAGCATAACTGACAGACAGAAATCGAAAGTCAGTTGCAGCCCGTAAAAAGTGGATCTGACTTCCTCGTTAGATAAAGAAAGATTATTCTATTTATAGGATATTTATTTGTTTTAAATCCATTTCTTTAGGGACAAAAAACATGAATTTAAGTTCTTTAATCAGTCTAACAGATTTAAAACACATAGACTAGGAGATCAAGGTACAATTTGTAAACTTGATCTTAGAGTTAACATTATTTTTCTCAAAACTTGATGATGTCAATCCATCTTATAAATAGATGATGTAATAATTCATTATACATGGATGAAAGAGGATGTGAAGAGAGAGGAGAACATGAATGAAGCCAATGAGCACATCTATGGATCAGATTGAGAGTTTTAAGAACAAGAACAACAAAAGGTGAATTTGGTTATCATAACCAAGAACAGAGGCTACCAAGAATCAAAGGTATTACTCAATCACATTAGGTGATAATATTTTTCATGTAAACTAAATTGGATTTTTATTAGCAATAGGATATTGCATTTACCAGGTCAATTTATAATTTGATATCCTTCTAACAAGTGGAGAAAAGTGTAAAAATCCTTTCAAGGAAGGTGGATTTAATAGTCCAACAACAAATCTCTTAATCGAGTGCACACTCAATAGTGTTGCTAAAGCTCCTAACAAAGTAGACTTTAATAGGTCTCCACCGATACTCTTAACAGGGTAGATCATAAAAAGTGATCAAATTGTAAGCTTTAACCAACCCCTTCCAATTTGCAGATAGTGAAGATTTTGTGGGTGTCATCCCCACCACAGTTTTTACTTCATAACATGAGTTTGCCGCAATATCATATCTTGTGTTATGTATCAAATTACTTTCATGAATGTTTCTATGAATGTTCACATGTATGTTAATGTTATGAATTGATATAACTCACATCAAGATAGTATAGATTAGATTGAATGGATATACAAATTGATTACAAAGGTTAATTGATTAAAGCATACAAAATTTTTAGAGGTACTGATTCACCCCTCCCCTCTCAGTACATACCTGCCATTAATCCCAAAAATTGGTATCAGAGGTGAGTCTCTTCTTGGAAAGCTTAAAGGCTTAAGATAAAAGATCATGCAATGGAGAAGTACAAACTTGATAAAAATATTGAGAATAAGAAGCTTTAAATTCATATTTTTTATGAACAGTATAAAGAAGCCAGAATCAACATGAGACAACTGTTAGATGAAAGAAAGAATATGGCATCTCACTGTAATGAGACATATTATCATAAGGAAGAGATACCAAATTTCTTTGAATCTTCAAGATCAACTACAAGAAAATCATTAGATACATCTAAAGAAAGCATCACAAGCCTAATTGAAATCAATTTACATTTGGCTGGACAAGTTAAATATCTGCAAATTAGTCAAGAGACATAGATGGTAATGATGATTGATGTCATGAACAATGGCAGAAAAGATGAGAAAGAAAGAACACTAGCTATTGCTGATAGAATAAAGATCATAGAAAATCTACAAGAAAAAGAGTCTGAAATACAAAGACTTACAAAGCATCACCATGAGATTACAAATCAGATTATTCTTATGAGTCAAGAAGCAAACAGAGTAAGTGTTGAACTCATTGAAAGAATAGAAGCTATCAATGAGCTGAGGGATGAGAATGAAAAGTTAAAACATGAAATAAGAATTCAACAACAACATAATGAAATTATCAAGAAAGCTGAAGAAAGCAATAAAATAATAGATATTTTCTTGAAGGAAAATGAAGAGTCCACAACAATACCGGTCTAGGTTTTATCAAAAATGGAGAATCATCAAATCAAAATGATCCAAATAATGTCTATAAAAATTCAAGACCAAGAAAGATTACATGAAATCACTGTGGAAAGCAAGGCCATACATCAAATGTATGCAGAGGCAAAATGAAAGGTATTCCTAAATCTACATCTTCATTCATAGGATTCTGTTATAAATGTGACAAGAAAGGACATAAAGAATATGAATGTAAGTCTGAGATGAAACAACCAAAGAAGGAAACCTACATGGACAAGTACTGTCCTACTTACAAAATAAATGGGCACACAACTCTTGAATGCTGGAAAAATAAAATTCAAGCATGGAAGCCTAAAGGTCAAGAAACTCCCTATCAACCAAAAAATTTGGTAACCAGTATGTATGGGATTAAAACACTTGGAAAAATTATACATGTGGAAGATATGGTCACATTGCTGCAAACTGTATGAGACAGTGGACTGGAAAGTCTAGAGGCTGGGCTAACACCGGAATGACACGCTTACACTGTCACAAATTTGGTTATCTCAAGAAAGACTGTAAAGACCGAATGATAGAAACAAGCACATATCCCAATGGAAACACCATTGAAGACATTCAGAGAGATAGAGACAAAATGTGTAGAAAAGCTTCAAACAATGATGAAGCTGGACCAAGCAACGCAAATGGTGACACCCCATCTGATGGATCCGGTGACATCACCACCCCCACCTAAGCAGAACAAGTATGGAACTGAATTACCCCAAGCTATTATTTTACATCAGTTCCATAATATGTTGATATAATGCCAAATTAGCATAAGTAAAGATGCATCATGGTGTTACTTGTGAAAGTCTATGATAACTATGCTTTTGAGTATACATACCGAAACCCATTGGTATACACTCAAATCTGAGACTGCCTAAACTTACCGAGAAGCATCGGTTAAAAGCAAAGTTTCTAGTGTAAACTGAGCCTCATTGGTAAACAAGCAAAGTGAACAAGTTTTCTGTGACACCGAAACCTGTCAGTAAAAGCAAGAAGGAATAACGACTGCTCCGAAATGTTATGATTGTCAGCAAAGGAAAATGAAGTCTTCACTGACAAACTCTATCTTCATACACCGAGGAGTTGGTAAGCATTTATGACACACATTTTAGGGCAACAACTATAAATAGGGCAATGGAACAACTCATTGTTCACGTTGACCATAGCAGAGCTACCAAGGCAATTTTTGAGAAGAAAGCGACTGAATCACAGAGCAACCACAACTCAAAACACAACACTCCAAAGCAGTTTAGGAAACTTTGCAAGAGTAAATAGTAAGTTCTACAGAACCAACAACTCTATTTTTAGGGATTTCACAGGAAGCCCTAAATTCTAGAAATGGCCTTGACATCAAGAACTATGAAATCCAAGAACACAAAGAAGGATGAGTTCAAACTCATCAAGAATTCAGCATGTGAGGAACCTAAATACAAGATTCATCTTGAGGTTTCCTCACAACTCGACAATGTTGGAGCATTCTCATGAATACCAACTAGTGTTTTTCTCATGGAAGATGTTCAATCTTTCATACACTGCAAGATTGCAGAGATAGGAACTTTAGAAGTTGAAGAAGCTTATAAGAAGCTATGCAACAAAGATGGAACACTGAAAGATGAACATAAGTATATAGAAGTAAAAGGGCTTGCCAATGCCCTAATGTTCCTAAAGGTTTTCAAAACCGAATAGACTCATTTAGTACTAAGTTGAATGCATAATCACAAGCTATGGCTTGATGAACCAAAGGTGATAACTCAAGATGTTATCCATGCTGTCACCGGTTACCCTATAACTGGAAAGGTGAAAGAACTCAAGCATCCACCCAAGGCTGAGACTGAGAAGATGATAGGAGCCAAATGGGATGGTAGAGGACTAAAATTCACCACCATAACCAATGATGAGATCAAATTTAGTGCATGCGTTCTAGGCTACAAATTCTTCCAAGCCAACAGATTGAAAAAAATTGCATTAGGTGCAGTAGACACAACCTACAAAATTATGAAGAAGGGAACACAATTAGATTTATCCAAACTACTGCTAAATCAGTTGAAAGATAAATTAAAGACTATCAGGAATGTGAAGTCAAACATATATAAGTTTGGCTCACTCGTAATGTGTATTTTCTTCTACTTTCAAGAAACATTACCATCGGTAGGAGATGTGAGATGGGACAGCACCAAACCGGTCACCATGCAAATCAGTGAACACATAGCATCAATGGGAGATAAATTTGAAACAGTCTTGGATGAATAATTCAATGTATTCAAAGACCGAATGAAAAAGAGGGAAAGGATCCCCAAGCAACTCATTGAAAAATATAAAGATGAGATATTTTTTATGGTTGATACAGATAATACATATATAAAACATGCTGTACCAAGGAAAACATGGTTACAACCATTGGAGTATGAAATAAACATTGATCTTGCAACTAAGGAAATTGATGCCTTGATTAATGAACCACTGGATAAGAAACAACCCAAGTTTGGATCATATGAGGAAGCCAAGACAAGAATAAAATATGGCATAGTTGTTAAGAAAATTGTCAGGAAGAAAGACAAGATGGTAAAGATCTCAAGAAAATACTGTCGATAACTAAATAAGAAACTGAATAGGATGAAGAAGTTGAACAAGAGGAAGAAATTGAAGAACAATTATCTATCTGTAAAACTAAGGAAAATGATGACTTTGAGGAAATAGAGTCAGATTCACCACCTCCTCCACCAACTAAGAAGCCAAGGACAACAACTACTTCTAGAACAAGAATCCAAACATCAAAGGATTCTACTCCTTCACCTGTGAAGAAAGGAAAGGTCAGGACATACAAGAGGAAAGCTGCCACACCAAAGAGAGGGAAAAAAAGAGAGGAAGGAAGTTCATCAAAACTTGAGAGGATATTGAAGACACTGAGTAGGATGAAGATATAGAGGCAGAAAGTGTCAAGGTAAAAGATCCAAAATCTATTGATGACATTTGTAAATCTATTGCAAACTCAGGATCTATTACAGATTCAAAGATAAGAAGATGGTTGAAATTAGATCCATAAGATCAGAATAAAATAGAGGATGCCATCATAGAAAAAATGTACAAGTTTAAATATGTATCGATTCATTTTGAAGGCAATCATGTACCAAGAGAACTATTAGATAGACTATACTCCAGATGGACATTTGATTTGAAGAATGAGAAGGAAATAAGAGAAAGAGTACTTTTTACTCTCATGCCACTTGAATCCAAGAAGTTAGTAATAGATGAAATGATGGAGAAGTACAAAAACGAGTTCTCACCAAAGTTGAGAGCATATAAATTTATTGAAGGAAAGCTTATAGAGCTTGAGTAGGATAGCCACAAGAAATGGTGTAAAATTATGAACAAACCTACTGAGGAGGAAAGCCCCAACAAAGACACACAACAACAAGATGTTGATAAGGAAACTCAAGATGACACATCTATTGAGTTAGATAAGGAAGAAGATGACACAACCGACAACAAGAATGCAGATGTTGCAGATGAATCATGGCCAGACACCACAAATGACAAAATTATGGATACAAATATCATTGACATCACCGATGAGCCAGCAGAGGAAATTAATAAAGATGAAGATGCCACTATTGCAAAGGACACAATCAATGAGTAGGGCACAACAGTTGATACTGCACAAGTAAACATTCGAGGCAACATGCCAATATTGATACAAGCTATCAATATTATGCAAGAATTAAACAAGTCACCTGAAAAGGATACTTCCAAGGATGCAAGGGAAGAAGAAAAGAAAGACAACACCGATGGTCAGCAAGACATCAAAGCTACTCAAAATGTAACCGATATGGATAAGGTTACAGGAGGAGATACATAAAAGGATGCAGATACACCAGATAAGAATGCAAAAACAAAGAATGATGAAGCTAAGGACACTGATGAAGGAGATAAATTGAAAGATGGCACTCCTGAGGAAACTGACAAACGTGCTACCGATAATGTGAAGGTGAATGTGGAGATGTCTATAGAAACTTGAAAAGATGAAACTGACACCAAGAAGAAAAAATAAGCACAGCAGGTAACTTCATCGAGCACAACTGAGAAAGCTGAGAAATTGGCAATGGTGCTACTCTCAAATGATTCACAGAAGAAGAAGAAGAAATCAAAGAAGAATAAGATGGAAGTCACCTTGGATGAACTTATTGAAATACCAAAGTGTGACCCATCTACACTTGATTTTGAAGCATTACAAGAATATGGTGAAATATGCCAAAGGAAGGCATTACAGGAGAAGCTAAAGAAATAACGCTGAGACTCCATGGTACTGGAGACAACATGGGACATATTACACCAAATTGTACCCGATGTTGATATTGATTAGAGAAAGCCCATTCTAGATGAATTAACAACTCTCACCGATGCAATAACAACTCAAAATATTGATGCTGAGAAGGAAATTGAGGAGAGAGCAGAGGACAGGTACCAGCAGAAGCTCATTGAGAACATCAGCCAAGAAGTGGCAGTCAATAAGGTAAAGCTATCATAATTCATTATTGAATTGGATCTAATTATAACTGAAGCTATAACCTTAATTCAAAAACTAAGCACAATAGAAAAGTTTAATAAAGAGAATAGTGACAACATTGCAAAGTTGGATACAGGTCTAGAAAAAAATGCAAAAATCTTAGACACTGATGGAGACAATGCAGTTAAGTTGCATTATGAGAAAATCATTGAGATAAAAAGGTAAGGCAGGAACTATGGGAAACAGAGACACACTTTAGGGAAGAAGTAACTGAGCTCCAATCTCAACTTCTACCAAACCTTACACTGCTCCAACATCATATCAGTTCAACAAGGCAATTGATAGGAGCCCCTGAGATGTCTGTAGCAGACAACATCTATGACATGCACTCCAAGATCACACTCGAGCACATGGATCTTGAGAACTTAAAGGAACAATGTGAGAAAATGATGGAATACATGAAGTCTTAACAGTCCCACATTTTTGATAAGCTCTAAGGTCAATACCTTTTCCCTTAATATCAAAAAAGGGGGAAAATGATATGAGTACATAAAATAAAAGGGAAAATGATATGTATTCATTCATTCATTCATATGGGAAAACGGAAAACAAATGGTATATATATATAAGTATATTCATATGGGGAAAATGATATATAGATAGAAAATGATATGCAGAAGGAAAGATATCATATGTACAAATATACCGACATATACATAGGGCGAGTCATTAAATGACTATGGATTATATATGTTGTGTATACTTAACATTTTGTTAGTATTTTGTACATATCAGTTTTTGATACTAATGTCAAAGGGGGAGATTGATGACATTAATTTTCCATTAGTATGCAAACAACACTTTTACTAAGCATACACTGAAAGACAGGACAAGAGCAAACCAAAGATCAGATAGAAAGAGATCACCGAAGATGACTAAGTACAAAGAGAACCGATGACACAAATTAGTGTGTAAACCAAAAATGCAAAGACAAAAAGATAAAGAGGAACTTGATGTGTAGGATATAGATCAGACCAACAGACAGTTAAAGTACAACCGACATAACAAAATTGAAAGACGATCAAAGCATAACCGACAGACAGAAACTGAAAGTCAATTGCAGCCTACAAAAGTGGATCTTGTAACCACCCTAATTTGGTCTACTCTGACCATAGACCCTATTTTCCCTCAATGTGATCATACCCTCAATTATGTCAAGACAATTCTTCAATTTATTGGCATAATTCATTTAAATAAAATTTAATCACTAAATTACATTAATTTCCTTAGCCAATCAAATCAAATCAATTCAATTCTATCAAAACAAATCAAAAACATGGCTAAGGTTATTAATTAAAAGGAATTAAATAAAATCCTAATTACACCTCATCACTTGCAAAAGGAAAAGCAATCTCCTAGCCTAATTAACTTAATTAATTGGCTATAGTCTTGATTAATTATCAAAAGCAACCAAAAGCTTAAATAATTAATTTCCCCTATTATTGAATGAATATATTATATATAATTCAATTCATTAATATTCCCTTTAACCCCTTGATGACATATAACTGATTAAATGGTTGACTATATTAAGTTGAAGATGATGCAAGACATTAAATCAGTTAATGGTTTGTATTGTCATTGATGTCAACTTGATATCATCTGTATGGTCATATACATAATGCCAAATAATTCAGAGAATCAATGGAATAAAGTTTATGCTTTTAGCAATGCATAAAATTCAAGTATTCACTAAGTGACAGACTATACCGACAGAGTGCACACCATCGGTAAAGACAGAGATAAAGTCACAGTGATACCCGATGAGCAGAAGACAGTGTTGCCTGACGAAGTAGAATCAAAGGATGCCTGGCGAGCTAAAAATAGTGTTTCCCAATGAGCAAGATCCAATGATGCCCGACAGATGGAGATCCCAAAGCTACCTAAAGTTACATCGATGGAACCGGCAGTTGTCACCGACGACGAACTGTAGAATTGACCGACAAAATATAGAGATAAGAAAATGAAAAAATATCTAGCTAGAAGAGCTAAAGGATAGACTTAACTAGTTGTTTTATTTGTTTTATTCGACCACAGTTAAGTAAATGATTTGTACAGTTGGCAAGAAGATAACTATGAGATAAATGAGGAGTTAAAGTCATAAATCAATTTGGCTGGATTGTTTTTCACGCCAAGAATCAAGAATCAAGAATCAAGAACCTAGAATTAAGGAAAATCATGTCTATATAAGAGACAAGTATAATTCACTTTAAGTGTGGATGAGAAATCAATCAGATACACGGTGGAGTGAACTAATAGAAGATGCTGAAGAGAAACTGATGAAGGATTAACTTCATGTAGTCCTAATCAATCAAGCTGAGGGAGAGCTAAAGAATTTTGCAGACACCGATGGATAGAAAAGCACAACATCACAGAGAAGAAAGAGTTAAGTACAAAGGAATTGTATTGATATATTGGTCAGAAAGATATTGTAAGTAAATAGATATGAAAATCTGCAATTCAGTTGCATTAGAAATAGGTCATTTTGTTTTAGTTTAACCATTGAAGCATTAAGCCTCTTAACAGAGAAGGACTTAATAGCCTTTTGTAACTAAGGTATATCCTGACAGATTACCAGAAGGTTGACTCATGATAGTAGCACCGGTCTTACCTAAAGCCTATTGATAGTCTAAGAAGGAGGTTGATTCAAGGATGGTAGTAAGATTTGCATAAAGCCTATTGCCAGTCATGAGACTGATTCAAGGATGGTAGCATAGATGCCAGATACTTAGTGACAACCTATGTATTGAAAATCCTCTAACAAGGTCACACTTAATAGTGTGTTTGTAACCTTTAATAGGGTTGGCTCCTAACAGGGCTCACTTCAGAAGAGTGAAAATTTGGGGTACCGGTCCCAGTGGTTTTTCCCTTAATAGGGTTTCCACATTAAAATCCTTGTGTTATATGTGTATGGTTCTTTACTTTACTATTTTACATTCTACATATGCATTTATGGATTGACTGGTACACTCTGCATATTTACTAAGTATCGGTAAATATAGTTTACTACTTATCGGTTATCAAGGAGAATAAGGATAGACAAGGTAAACCGACAGATAGTTATTTGTTTCAAATATTTCAAAGGCATACATCTTGTAGGGACTTAATAATTTGAGAAGTACTGATTGGTGGATTAAAG
>MU227988.1:12773-43002 GCA_018584345.1 Thuja plicata | reverse complement strand
CTTGAATTTGGAATAGGCTTGGAAGAAGGTGGATGGAGAGATCACCAAAAGGGCACTATGTAGTTTCAATCCTTCAATGGCCTCCAATGGATCTCCTTCATGAAAATGGATACTTGAATGGATGAATGCTTTCTTGAAATCTTGCTTGGTTGATTGCTTTGAATTCACTTCATAAGGATGCTTGATACTTGATTAGAACACTTCAATTGCCAGATTGAGATTATTCATGCTTAGAGAAAATGAGAGGAGAAGGCTCCCTTTTATATGGAATTAGGGAACAATCTTCTAAGGAGGCCTACATAGGATAATCAAATCACCATTTAAGCCTTTACCCCTAGGAGAGGACCTATATTAAATATAATTTAGGAATCAACCGATTTGGAACCCGAAACAGCCGACCCGGAAGCGGGAATAGACTTTTTGCAAAGACTGACATCCAGGAATCTGTGGGATTCTGGGTTTGGGACCCTGGGACAGGGTCGAGGTCAGCGCTGTCCTAGGATAGGGTCTAGGTTGACCCTATCCTAGGGTAGGGTCTAGGTTGACCTAGTACCAGAAGGTCGACCCTGTCCTCAGATCCCAGGATCACAGGTCAGAGACCCAAAATGCAGAATTCAGGTCAGAAAATGGTGGATAGAAAGGCAGAACAGGGGGGAAGCCATGTCAAGATCAGGAACCCAATCAAGGTGCTTGTCATGACCCCAAACCACTTACTTGGAAGGCTAAACAAGTCTAAAATGGAAGTGCTTCCATTTTCTGACTATACAATTACTAACACCCTTAACCTAACCTATCTCAACCACCTTAACCCTAGGTTTGAATTAATCACAACCTCTTCACCCATGATAAGCCTAATTCTAATCTTAATAGCATCTTAACCCTCTCACTAATGATGCCACATTCCTAATATTTGGATTAGGAATTCACCTCATTCCCCAAAGTCAACTTTCTCAAGCTCCCCTTCCCTAAAGTCCACTTTCTCAAGCTTGGGCTTATACCCTCACCATGCCTCATTAATGCTCTCATAAATGCATCATTAATACTTATACCCCTCACCCATGCCTCATTAATTCTATCCATCATTAAGGCTCTTACACCTTCATTAATGACCTTATCTGTCCTCTCACTCCTGATTTCTTCTATAAATAGAATGAGTTTTAAGCTCAATGGCCCCCTGATTTTGGATTGTTGAAAGCATTCTTATGTTGTTCATATTATTAGAGATCTATATTGCATTTTAGCTTTCTTATTTTGCATTGTTATAATCCTAAAATTTAGATCTTAGAATGCATATTTCTTGAGCATGTAGATTAGTTTCTTTTAAATCTTTCATTCTAGGTTGTATATGTCACTGATAAATGCATAATCTGAGGGCAATTATAGCATTTTCACACTCCTCCTAGATAGGAAGAAATCGGTCAATTTTAGTGATTGATATGCTTGCTAACTCTTGTTTTTCACTAATACAATAACTTATTGAAGTGTTGTGTTGTAGCTAATAGGTACACAAAATAACACACACATTTCTGATGCCCACCGTGGGGCCAAATCTTAGTTTTTACCTCACTTTAAATTCATTTTCTACTAATTTTTCTTTCCAGGTTTCAGGAATAGAGTCATTTTTTGTCGCCAAGGCTCACATCTCAGATATTGGGTCACATCGTAGAATCTTGGGTCACACTCCGGATATCAGATTTTGCATCCCAGAAATCCTGCATCATTTTTGGTAAAGGCTCGCATATGGTATACATTGTATTTTTTTTTTGTATTTGATCACATCTAGGAAAAAGGATCGTATCCTGGGATTCTAGGATCATTTTTGGTTAACGAAATCACATCTCATTTTTTTATTTTCAAATTAAAATGCCTAACCACTAATCTTTTGCTAATGTCTATTTTTGTCATTTAAACAACCTAATAATTGTTTTTAGATTATTGTTTATACCCTTTTTTTCTCAAAAAGGATGGAAAAGGGATTGTTAACTTGAGATTTGCAATTTTTATAGATTAACTTATTTTAAATTCTTCAAAGTTACAAATTAAGACACATTTTCTAATTACTTGTTAAATGAATCAGATTAGTATGCTCTTTTCCTTCAAGGAAAATCAGAAAATCAAAAGTTGGTTTAAAATTTGAGAGGAATTTGGAGTAATTGAACAAGGCAAACAAACTCATTGTTTAAATTCATTTTGGCAAAGTAACTGAGAAAGAAAATCATTAAACTCTGTAGGACTAATTGAATAAGATTCATCATTTAATTTCCATTTGGATAAGTGATTGAACAACACAAGTCACCTAAATTTTGTGGAAAAAAAAGAACCTCATTGTCTAAATTTGGGATTTGTAATTGAACAAGAAAAGCATTAAATATTGTAGTCAAAGAACAAACAAAATTTCGTTTCAAGTACTTGTGTTTTCATTAACTTAGGAATATATTAAATCAAGCTTTAAACTTGCTTTTTAGTCTCACTAGAGGATTTTTTCTTCCTTCCAAGTGGGGAATAAAAAACTCGACATGGGGGAATGAGTTGTGAGTGAAGTGGTTTGAGGGAATGAACAAGTGATTTAAGTGTTTTGGGAGAAAATGACATGGACTAGGAGAGTATGCTCTTCTTCTTTCAAAGAATCAGAAATCTTGAAATCCTAAGCTCACCAATCCTTTGTATGCTTATTAAACATTAGAGGGCCTACCGGTTGAGGAAAAAATCTCTTGAGAACAACCCAAGTGAGGACAGCTTTGATGCCAACCCTTCCAAATCACTATAAATAATTCCTTCCTTATAGGCTAAAATCTCAGAAGACAGAATCAATTTTGTTCTTGGAATTTTGACATCATTCCTTGAACATTCTTGGGTATGTGTGGAGCGGAGCCGCTTGAATCTTGCTTGCGAGACTACACATATTTGAGTACTCATAGGGCTATATACCTCAATTTTGCCTTGTGAAATTCTAAGGGAGATGGTTTCAAACAGATTATCCCATCATAAACAATAATTTGTAGTCAAACTACCTGATTCATCCCTGAAAGGGTGATAATATTTGTGCAAGGAAAAAAGTAATTGCCCCAAGATACTCGTCATTTTGTGCCCTCACTTTCATTTGGAGTTGGATAATATGGCATCATGACTAGAGCCATTGCATGCTTGGTGGTGGCCATATTTTTATTAGCATTTGAGTGTGTACCTGAGTCAACGAGTAAATATTTTCATCCTCTACTTAGAAAATAGGGAGTAAGGATGTGTTTGTTCACCCCTAACAATGCAAAAATGTTTGATGTGTTTGAAATCTCATTAACAAGATAAATAATTCAAACAAGCAACAAAATTCAATCCTTTGGCTACATACTATATTTTTCACTCACTGGAAAGACTCAAAAACAACCTACTGTCAGACAAATTTGCACAAACTTCAAGAAAAAATAGACAACAAATTGACAGAACATCAGAGAGTCATATTTAGTCTATCTTGGGTCGCATCTAGTTGTGGAAACTCATATTCAGTGTACAAGCTCGCATCTGGTCATTCTTGTATCACTTCTAGGGAGAAAGGTCGCATTCAGGATACTTAGGCTCACATCTAGTTTTATAAAAGCTCACATATGGTATTTTCTAGCTTGCCTACAGAGTGTCACATATGGGACAGTGGGCACTTACATAATTGTTTCTCAGAGAAAATCAATTTATTTGGGTACCTTTTTGGCCCCTTAGTCTGGCCCTGTTGCTGTTTCAAATTTTTTTGTAAATCTACCTTGCATGTCATTTTGGGCTCTGACAATCTGTCTCAAAACATGTGGTCTATTCACTCTAAAAAATAACTTGATCCCCAGCTCAGTACCAGGGCATTCTAACCCTTTGACGTTGGAGTCATTTACTTCCATAAAACAACAAAGCATCCTTACAATTTGGACACACTTGAACGATTTGAGACCTCACTTGACACTATTGGGAAAATTTGGACATAATTGAGATACAACTTCATGGTTAACACAAGATGTAACAAGTATCTTGCTGATGAATCACAAGTACCTCCTAGATTTCTACATTTTCAAAAAGGAGAGACATCTCACAATCCTCTATTTGACACAGATTCACCTGCACCAACAATGGATGCTGCTAGGAATGAATGGGCTAATGCCTTTGAAGAATACAACAATGAGAAAAACCAGTGAGATCAAGACAATACTAGTAATGAGGAATAAATAAATATCACACACCCTTTGTTTGATTCAGAAAGTGATGGAGATATTCCCAAAGAAGAGTACAATAGACTCAAACAAAGTAGGAAATTCCAAAGAACATTGGAAAAGATAATTGGTGAAGACAAAGAGAAATAATTTCTCCATCTAGAATCCATTGGAGTAAAATTACCTAAATATTATGATGTTGAAAAACTAAAGGAAAAAGAGATATCAACCCCTATCTCTATTCTCACCAAACAAATGACCTTGATGCAAGCAAAACTTGCAACTCTCAAACAAGAAAAGGTCAAACCAACAAAAAAATACTCTTTGGACCACATTTGTCCATTTCCTTTTGAAAATAGTATCAATATGGTTCCATTTCCTCCCAACATGGCAAGGCCAAAATATGACAAGTATATGGGAAAGACTGATCCACATGACCATGTGAGAGAGTTTTGTTCTCTAAGAATAGAGCACATGCACAAACCTACATACCTAATGAGGCTATTTCTGGGAAGTCTAGGCAGAAATGCTATGGAGTGGTTCTCCAAACTCACACCTAAGGTAAACAATTTTGAGGAGTTGATTCAATGTTTATCCAATATTACTCCTAGAATATACAACATGACATAACCATGATGGACTTGTGTAACACAAAGCAAAGAATCGGTGAATCCTTTACACACTTTTTACAAAGGCGGAGGAAAATATTTGCAAGGTATTCAAGAGCTATTCCCGAATCAGAGAAGATGGAAACCTTTATTAACAACTTGATACCTGAATTAAAATATGCATTGCAAATGCAGGATTCACCTAGCTTTGATAAGATGATAAAAAATGCCATCTGTATTGAAGAGGTAATGGTTAAGAAAGGAGAAATCACTCTCCAAAGTGATAAAAAATCTACCAACTCCAACAACAAGCCTAAATGGTGGAAACAAAACAAAAATGTTGTTAACAATGGAGTGGTAGATGCATCTAATGCTAATCCTAAACCAACAGTGTTCAATATAACGAATAGCATGCAAGCGAGTAAAGATGCCAAGATAGCAACCACAATACCTAAAGCAAACAATGAAAACAACAAGAGTCGACCATGTACTTCTAAACCTCAACGAACATTCACTCCTTTGGGAGAACCTCTTGAGACAGTTTTAAAAAAACTCTTGGACAACAAAATTCTTACAATCCCAGATTCAAAACCATGGGAACCAGAAGTCAAACCAAGATGGCGGGATGACAATTCTTATTGTATCTTTCATAAAAATAAGGGACATAAGACTAATAATTATCTTAAACTCAAACATGCTATACAAGACCTTATTGAAGGAGGGAAGATCAAAGTGGAAGGACACACCACTAATGAAGACCATACAACATTTAACAAACCATTCCCTAATTATGAGAAAGGGGAAGCATCTAAAGGAAAAGGAAATGAAGTAAACTACACCTACTCCAATAATGATAATGTGATCAACATGCTAGACATTAAATATGAATCAATTAATGTGATCACATCTACTCAATCAAATGCAGTGACACGAAGTCAAGCACAAGTCACAATCAAAGGACCTAATTTCTCATCAAAACCAACAAAAAATTCCAAGGTACCTATTTTCACTATTCCCAAATCAGCAACAACAAGACAAATAGTTACCATTCTAGCAGCAAACTATAACTTGGTGGATCAATTGCAATGAACCTTTGCTCAAATTTCTATCTTTGAGTTACTTATTTCTATCTTTGAGTTACTTAAAATCTCCTCAGTGCATAGGGAAGTTCTTGAACAAGCCCTACATTCAGAAAATGTACCAAAATACATTGATGTAGACAAATTCCAAGCAATGGTAAATCATATCTCAGCACCACACTATCTCTCTTTTTAAGAAGAAGATGACCAATCATTGACACATCCGCATAACTAACCTCTACACATTGAATTCCTAATTCACAAATCCTATGTTAGATGTGTATTGATAGATGGAGGCGCAGGGTTGAACATTTGTACTCTCAATCTAATCAAGAAGTTGGGTCTCTCAGAACAAAACATTGATTCAAGAAGTAAGATCACTATCAAAGCTTATGATAAAGAAGAAAGGTCCACTAAAGGTCTCATTGTTCTACCAATCAAAATAGGACCAGTTGAAAGAAATATGATATGTCAAGTTCTAGATCTACCCTTGGCTTACAACATACTATTAGGGAGACCTTGGATCCATGAAATGCAAGAAATACCATTTACTTACCACCAATGTATCAAATTCCCACCTAATGGGGTGGAGGTAACAATTCCTGTAGATACTAGTTATACTTGCAACAATGTTAAAGAAGATAGTATGGTCCCTCATAACAAGGAAGTTCCAAAAGAAACTATACCTGAAACTAATAAAGACATGGTTATGAAAAGCTTTTGAAAGACCTTAAAAATTGAATAAAATAGTATGGGAGAATACAAGCTAGACATGACCCCATCATTGATAGAACTTCCAGTATCTCCAAGATCTTATAGAAAACCTTCCCCATATTTCATACCCACTACATCTAAAGAGCCAAAAATTCACAAAGCAACTGGTATGGTTAAAGCATCTACCTCCCAAGAGGATGAAAATGAAGAAAAAGCAGTCTTGGCTTGGCTTTACAAGGGAGAACCAAAAGAAAATGAGGTAAAACATGTAGAAATATCCCCATAAAAGTATGGTAAAGGATATGACCTTCTCAAATAAATGGGATATATGGGAAAAGGACCTTTAGGAGAAAAATGAAAGGAACTTGTTGAACCTATACACATGGAATTCATAAATACCAAAGATAAAACAAGATTAGGTTTCAATAATAAATCTGAAAACCCTACTTCAAGAGATGGTCCAATCTTTGATGAAAGAAGTGATGAAGAAGAAGTAACAAAACTAGAAAAATGGACCTATGAGAGATTATTGCATATTGGTACAGAGTATCCTAAATATCAAGGAGAAAGATATGTACCTAGCTTAGAGACACCACAAGACACTCATGTTCCTTTGTTGACACAAGCTACTATTCAAGAAGTAGAGGAAACAACAGAAGACACTCCAGAAGTGCCATTAAAAACTACTGAAGACACACCCCAAAAACAAGATTTACATCCTAACTGAGGGTAGTTGGTCACAATTTCAGATGTCCTAGATTTACCACACTTTGATCTACAAGGGGCTAATAGAGTACATCAGGTAACTATTCCTGAGTTTTTAAATAGACCAGATGATGAAATAATCGACTCACATGATTATGAATGGGATGTCCTATCTGATGCTACCATGGACATTGAAGTAGATGTGATTCATAATTTGGCACCAATATTTCATAGAGGAGAGATTTCTAACACTTCCCCTAACATCGTTGTTGTTCCAGAATCATATGAGATACCATTACCTAGAATTCTTGATGAAGAAACTGGTGTTTTACTAGGTCTAGAGGACATTATGAGACTGCAAGCAATGAGTTCCATTTTTTTGAGAGAAGAAGAAGAAATCTCAACTAATGAGTCACTAGAGTTAGGTCCACATATTACTAACAATGACCCTATTAATGATGGTTTAACTCTTGATGATCTAAACACTATAGAAGTAGACTTAACAAAACACGTCTTGTCAGTTAATAGTTTTGATGCTGATGTAATGCTGTCCTTACCAAACTCCAATTCATTATCCTTGATAAACCCTAACCTAATTGATTGGATGAATTCAGATACTAATCCTATCATGAACTTACCTAATGACTACACTTTGGCTTGCTACCTAAATGCTTGTGAACCTTATCCTTCTTCCACCAATGCAAGGAGCATGAACATGTCAGAGGAGGATATCAAGTTTCTCATTCAAAAATTGAAAAATAAAAAGAAGAAAAGAACTGAGGGTGAAAATCATGTTGTGGTAGTGTTAGATTCTAAAATAGTAAAAATAAAAGACGTATCTGATGGTGAAAACCTCCTAGAGGGGCCAAATGATGGGATTCTTGATATTCTCCTTGCGCACTTTCAAGAAAGATCTTTAGTTTTAGTAGAACCAACACAGCCGGTTAACTTGGGCACCGTTGAAGTTCCTCATATTGTTCACCTAGCATAGTATTTGTCAGACGAGGAGAAGATACAATTCACTGTGTTCCTGAAAGAGAAAAAGATCAACTTTGCATGGTCTTAAACATATATGCCTGGACTAGATCTTGAATTAATAATACACCATTTATCTATAGCTCCTGGGATCAAACCTGTGAAACAAAAATTAAGGAAGATGCATCCATATGTTGCATTACTACTGAAAGAAGAGCTGGAAAAAATATTGAAGGCTGGATTCATAAGAGTCATTGCTTACACAGAATGGATTTCTAATGTGGTACTAGTATCTAAAATAGATAAATCTATCAGGATTTGCACATAATTTAGAGACTTAAACAAAGCATGTCCTAAAGATGATTTTCCACTACCAAAAATTGATATGATTATAGATCTAACAACAGGCTATCAAATGTACTCACTCATAGATGGATTTTCAGGCTATAACCAGATTAAAATTGCTCTTGAAGATCAAGAGAAGACCACATTTACATGCGCATGGGGAAATTTTTGCTGGAACATCATGCCATTTGGATTGAAGAATGTGGGTGCTACATACCAAAGAGCTATGACTACTATATTCGATGATACGATGCATAAAAACATGGAGGATTATGTGGATGATACCTTAGCTAAATCAAAATAAAGGACTACTCATATTGAAGACTTGTGGAAGATATTAGATCGCATGGAGCAATTTCAACTCAGGATCAATCCAAAGAAATGTGCCTTTGGGGTTCAATCAGGAAAGTTTCTAGGGTTTATCGTATCAGCAAAATGAATTGAGGTAGACCCTGAAAAAGTTAAAGCTATACTAGAAATGACTCCTCCACGCAACATTAGTCAAATGAGGACATTAAAATTAAGACTCCAGTCAATCAGGAGATTTATGTCACAACTTGCAGACAGAGCACAACCCTTTACTAAATTGCTACATAAAGGTGTCACCTTAAAATGGGATGAACATTGTGAAAATAACTTCAAAGAATTAAAAGAGTACCTGGCTACTCCTCCTATTCTCATAGCACCATTCATGAAAAACCATTACTCCTATATATTTCAGCTACAGGTACATCACTGGGAGTATTGCTGGTGCAAGAAGATGAAACTAAAAAGGAAAGAGCAATCTACTATATCAGCAGAACACTAGTCTCTTATGAACACAATTACAACATAATTAAAAAATCTTGCTTAGCAATTGTCTTTACATCACAAAAATTGAGACATTATATGCTATCACATACAGTAAATCTCATTACAAAGATAAACCCTTTTAAATACCTATTAAGCAAGACAACATTAACAGGATGACTAGAAAAGTGGGTCCTAATTCTGAGAGAATTTGACATTGAGTACATGTATAGAAGGGCTATTAAAGGACAAGTCCTAGCTGATCAATTAACTGATTCACCTTTGAAAGATGATACACCGCTGACAATTGAATTTCCTAATGAAACAATAATGCATCTACTAAAAATCCATGGAAGATGTACTTTGATGATTATTTCATGCAACAAGGTGCAGGAGCAGGAGTTCTTTTCATTACTCCTCAAGGCTACAATATTCCCAAGGCATACAAATTAATGTTTCTATGCATGAATAAAATTTCTGAATATGAAGCGTTAGTGAATGGTCTTAAATTGGCTATGGAATGGAAGATCATATAGTTACATGTGTATGGCGACTCTTAGCTTATTATTAATCAAGTAAATGGAGACTATTAGACCAAAGATGAAAAGCTGATGCCTTATAAACAATTGGTTGATGACCTAAAGAAGTACTTTGTCTTCGTCACATTCCACCAAATACCAAGAATAGAGAATAAAGCTACAGATGCTATGGCTACACTGGCATCCATGTTACAACTAGAGGAACATCAATTCTGCTATGACTTATTGGTGGAAGAACTATCCTACCCAACTTTTGATACCCCTGAGTACCAAATAATTTGTGCTTTGAACGCCCAAGACCAATCTCGGTACGCCAAAATCATTTCTTATCTAACTGACCAAAATTTACCTGATGGTTTATCAAGGAATGAAAAATGAGCCTTAATTAGGACAACATCATGTTATGTCCTCATTACTAATAAATTATATAGATGAGGTCTCGATGGTACACTTCTTAGGTGTTTAGAACATGAAGAGTCAAATCATGCATTGAAAGAAGTCCACGAAGGTGTATGTGGATCACACTCAAATGGATTTTCACTAGCTAACAAACTGCTAAGAGTAGGCTATTACTGGCGCATGATGGAAAAAGATGCTATTCAATTTCCAAAGACATGTCATAAATGTCAAACACATGGAAATATCATCTATGCTCCTGCTAGAGAACTCATACCATTCATAACACATTGGCCATTTCAGAAATGGGCCTTTGATTTGGTTGGACAATAATATCCTAATTCTTCAAGTGGACACAAATACATCATTACGACCACTGAGTATTTCAAAAAGTGGGTTGAATCTATGCCGCTGATCAAAGCCACTGGCAAACAGGTGGCTATATTTATCTTGAACTACATTATTTGTAGATATGGGATACTCTCTTCAATTGTAACAGACAATGGGGGCCAATTTAAAAACCAAGAAATCAAAGACCTTTGCACACAGTTTCACATTACTCAACATTGTTCCTCAATCTATTATCCTCAAGGTAATGGACAAGCTGAGGCATCTAATAAGAACATTCTCAAAATCCTGCACAGAACTGTGAGTAAGTCTGGCAGAGACTGGCATTTATAATTAAATATGGCACTTTGGGCCTACAAAACAAGCATCAGAACACCAACTAGAGACACACCATTTTCCCTAGTCTATGGCACTGAGGCAGTATTATCTATTGATGTTGAAATCCCATCTTTACGAGTATCTTTACAAGGTCTTGTTACTAACAAACAATACCGCATTGATAGGGTAATTTCTTTAGACTTACTTTATGAACGCAGGAAAAAAGCATTCGATCATCTGAAAGTGTACCAAAAATGCATGTCAAAAGGGTACAATATAAAGGTCAAACCATGACACTTTCAAGTGGGGGATCTTGTTTTGAAAGAGAATCCTAAGAACTAGCCTAACAGAGAATAGAAAGGAAAGTTTGAACCAAACTGGCTGGGACCTTATGTCATTACTGCCACTTTTGGGACTAGAGATTATCAGCTAGCAACACCTGAGGGAGATGTTCTTCCTTATCCCATTAATACTCCACATTTGAAGCGGTTCTATGCTTGATGTCTGGCTGGCAGAGCCTATGCAGTGAAAATCTCAGAAAATACCAAAAAAAATAAAAAAAATTGATCCTGAAGAAATCCAAAAATAGTGGAAAAAGTCCTGAATAGAGGTATCCTTGGTGAAAACTTGGAAAATAGGTGTCTTGATACTACAAAAAAATTAAAAAAGAAAAAATAGAAAAAAAAAATAGAAAAAGGAAAAAAGTGCCTTGATGAAAACTTGGCAAACAGGCATCTTGGTAGCAAAAATAAAAAGCTTTTCCGAGTGGTGAAAACCTGGCAAACAGGCATCACTTGAAATCTATGCTCTATCTATCAATTCACTAATGACACTAAACCTTCATACTTGCACCTATGCTATTTGGTGACTCTGATTCCTTACAAATGTCCTATCCTTGCTTGGGATTTGTCTGCATTTACGTCTTAGGAATAGTCATTCTGCACTGGGGGCATCTTTGCTAGCATGGTCAGTTCACATCTGGTAGGTTTTCCTAAGAATCTTGTCTAGCATGGTTCACCTCTCAAAATAGTATTTATCAATACTTGAACTTAAATGTCACTATTACAAAAAAAGGTGTTTCTTCAACACCACCTACCTGTAACATACATCAAACTAGTGTTTCTCAACACTTTAATCTAGAACTTAAACGAACTAGTGTTTCTCAACACTTTAATGAACCAGTGATTCTAAACACTACATTGGATTGCAATTGCTAACACAGTTAATCACACATATACTCAGACATGAAAACATATTGCTTAAATTCCAAATTCTGATTGATGAATCTCTACTGCGCTTGAAAAATGAATCAACAATATTTCTCAATACTACTTAAACACATAGTTTGATCTTGGTTTGGTTATGATTCTTTTATGTTCCCATGATGTTTCCTACTAGGGGCATCGAAGCGATTATAAGTTTTCTTTGATTGATTCTCAATTGTTGATTGTTATGTCTTTCAAGTAACTCTATGACGTCTATTCAAAGACAAAGAGTCGCAAGGACAGGGGGCATAAAATTTTCTTGGTTTTCTATGTATGGTGATTGTTCCGAATGATCCTATAAATTTCACCTAACTTGGATGTTTATGGTAAGAGCTGCTAACATGAGTGGATAGCCGCATATATCTCGATCCTTGTTATGTGTAAACTACGGTGAGGTTGAAATAATTTCCTTGTTTGTTTTCTAAATCAGATTCTCACTAAGGTGTACGCTACATAATGTACCTAAGGATATGAATTTTTAAGGTCATTACAAGTCACATATCTTACATTACACTTGAACTGAAACTAATTCTAGACATTAAAAGGAGATCACTAACTTGTCATCCTAGCTTCTATGCCCTGATGCCTACATTTATTTCTGACATTGCATCCAATACACATAGTATTCATACTTTCACGATACCAGTGGGTATTAGTGATAGTTGTACTATCAGGTGATGTCCGTTACAACAAACACCCAATGATGATAAAATGCTACAATGTATACAAAATCAGTGACAGTCCTAGGAGTCTGCATGTAGATGCATTTAGAGATTGCATGATTCATTTTAAAAAAAAGAACAACATAAAAATGACTCGAGCTTAAAATAAATTCTTTATTCATTTGAAATCCAAGTTAATTACATATATAAATATTACTAATAATAATGTCATTTCATATCCATGACATACATTCTTCTTTCATAAATGAGAAAGAGAAATGACAAAAACAAAGTATTCAAGCATTGCATTTAATTTTTACATCCTAAGTGCATCCATACATTTATTTGCATAAAAAAAATCTCAAAAACATTCATTTGCATATTCACTTAGTATCATTTGAAACACATTTATATTAGTAATAAATCAAATGAGCATAAATGATGTCATCACATATCTAATCTAACTCATCAGGTGACCAAGATAAACATAATTACACGTGCATTAAAATCTAAAACATCTATCAAAACATAAGAATCCATGAACATATCAAGATCAGGAACAACTATCTCAGATATATCAAATCTGGAACAGATAAAAAATGTGGAACTATCTACAAAAAGACTATCAGAGTATCAGTATGAATCAAATATACATGTATGAATTTCATCATACAAAAGAATGATCTTAGAAGGATCCAAATATATAATATAATATCAAACATATGACAATATGCAGTATCAGGACTGACTACCACCCTCTCTTTGATTTGGAGGAGGAGGAGGAGGTAGAACAAATGGAGCTGGTGGTGGCATGCCCCCCTTAGACTACTGAGCCATGCATGAAAAAGAAAGTTCTCTCTGACCCTCTGGAACTGCAACATGATATAAACCAAAATAGTAAGCTGCTCTCTATCCTGATGTGTAGCTATCCAAGCCTATGTATCTCTCTTTGCCCTGAGGATATTGCCCTGCCTATCCCTCTCTTCTCTACGCAACTCAAGTTGTGTATCTCTAGCTACAAGTAGAGCCTCTAAAGTCATAATCCATGCTTTGAGCTTCTCTTTCTCACACTCATACTAAGACAATGTATCTCCATCTCTGCCAGAAGAATCTATGCCTATCTCTCATCTCGAGGACCTATCTTGTGTCCTATCTGGTTGAGCATCCTACCGACGCTGCCTCTATCTCTACTAATCTCTGGTCAAGAGTGGACTTGGATCCCGCTGGGGAGCAATGAATCTAAAGTGAGTCTGCCTCCCACTTCCACTGGTGCTCTCTCCAACACCCATTGCACCTACAACCCTATCATCAACATCATCCTGATCATCCATACCCTATCCCTTGTCAAGAGGAGGGCACCTAGCATCTTTCCCATGTCTCCCACCATCTCTGCCTCCATCTCACCCCATAGCTCCTCTCACTTGCCACACTCCCCCTCGCCCTCAGACATGACAATCATCAGTGGGATCATAATCTAGTGGATCCTCAATTTGGGGAATAGCCTCATCAGGCGTTGTGAACCATGGAAATGGATACTAAAGCATTTGACCGTATAATCCATCTAAACACCTCACCTCAGTTACATCAGGCTACAAATACCAAGGTACTACTACCATCTCTTGAATAGCTCTCTGCACAGTCTCATAACCCAACTGTGGTCCCCACAATGGTTTCTCATCACAGATCCAAATATATACAGATGTATCCTGGCACCTGCCCTGCAACTGGCCGTACTACCTTAGAACATGTGTAACTAAGAATCTCTCATTGATATATCTGGTACGTCCAATCTTGTACCTTCTCTAAAAACAATAATACATCTAAATCCTATCTGATACCCACTCCTCATAATCAAGGTAAGGAAGCCACACTACTATAGTCATATCATCTAGCAGGCAGCGCCAATAATCCACCTTGCCTAGATGGGGCTGATGTATCCATCCTAAGTACACACACTCACACACACACACACACACACATATATATGGCTTCTCTGGTAGATGCTTCCTATCCACTATCAGCCGTGTAACTGAGATATGCTCCCAGGCCCAAATCTGAAGTACCAAAATGCCAACAGTCATGCTTCGAGAATAATGATACACTATCTCATATAACTCTCTGTACATATGTGCATGGATGCAACTACCCCATGCAAATCTTTGTCTTGACACAATCATCTGCTCAAGCATGTCGACCCAACCAACCATGAATCCATAATGTCCTTGGTCAAGCATAATGACACCTCTGATCAATCCAGCCAAGTATACAGGAAGATGCTCATAGTGATCACACATGTAGTCCCATGTCAGATACCAGCGAGTAATAGTATCATCATCAAAGAATCTCTGTGTTGTTGCAATAGATGAAGCAGAGGTCGAATCAAACTACACCGCTCGTCCAATCATAAGAACTCTCAGAATCTGCCACACATCCTCCGGTGTGACAATCATCTCACCAGTAGGTAAATGGAAGGTGTTGTGCTCTGAGTGACACCTCTCATCCAAAGTGGTCAACAACCCTTGATTTACCCTTATATCAGGTAAATCCCTCAATGATAATAAACCAACATGGGAAACTAAATATGCCTTATCATCAGTCAAAGCCCTCGACAAAGAAAGAACACGATTGAGATATGGTCCTCAAAATGAAACTACCTCAAATGGAACCTGTTACAAAGATAATAATAACAGAAAAGCTCACAATCAGTGCTCTATCTAACAAAGCTAAGTAAAAAACCTATCAGCTAAGTGTTTTTAATGGTCAGCAGAAGAATAATAGCCAAACTGGGAAGTTAACTATGTTAAACACCATAAACAACCCTATTTTTGTAGGGTATGATCCCTTTTGAGGGATGCAATCCCTGAATCCTGAGATGTGATGGGGCATCCAAGATATGACCCTATTTTCAGAGGAAGCGATATGGGATGCCGCATGCGACCCTGTTTTAATAGGGTGCAAAATCTTGAAACACCAACAATTTCCTACAACATGCGATACACAAATCTAAGATAGGGTGTGATCTAGAATTTGTAGGATGCGACCTAGGAATTCATGGAAAAATAGGAAGTGATGTGGGATTTACAGGAAGCAATGCTAAATGCCAGAAATGATGCAGAATTAAAATGGCTATAGCTTGAATAAAAATGCATAAAAATGAAAATTGCAAATTTCACAAGCTACATTTTTGAGCACTTATCGGAGGTGGGTAGTCAGCTGGACACTGATGTTGATGACCAAGCTCAAAATGATACTTCTCCATGGGGACCACCATCTTCTCTATAGAGCTCTCTGAGTTACTAAGGTAAAAGTGAAAATGAGTGGGTAAAAAGTGAATTTGGGCCTATATATTTGACTTTTTGAGCTATTAAGAGCTCCAAAACTCCTCCTAGACAACTGAAACTCATCTTGTTCTCTTTTTGATCAATCGGGAATGAAATTGAATGTGCCAACATTATTCTACACAGTGTAGTAAATTTTTTACGACAGTTCTAAAAAATGCAGGATTGCTCCATATGTTCCAAAACTGATTCACAAGCATTACACAACCCATTTTTTGGGTTCTATATCATCACATTGCACATTATTCATCAAACATCTTGGTCCAACATCATTTTATCAGACTCAAAACTCACATTTTAACGTCATTAACTGGGTACAAGTGTGTTTTCTCTTAACACACCTCTGTTTATTCACTTCTTCTAATTGATTCTTTCTTGATCTAACCGATCCATGCAAGTGATACATCATTCTTCAGAGGGATTTGTTCTTTTCCTTTGATTTCATTCCTGAGGGGGCATGATCACACTATAATCAATCAAATTATTTCTCGAAACAACATTAAAATGAATTCATTATCAAAAAACTAAAGGCATGATAGTTCCTTGACTAAGTCAGGACTGTTGGATTGAAGGCTTCAATTCTCATAAGATGGATATCATATGTCTACTTTTTCTTAGATTCTTATTAAAGCTCCTGGAAGCTTTGTGCTGACCTTTGTTCGATCAAGTTTGAAGTCGGTATTATCAATTTTTGGATGACAACCAAGTTCAAAATTGGTATCTTTAAGATCTTTTCTTATTGACCTTTGTTCGATCAAGTTCAAAGTCAATTCTATCAGTTTAGTTCAATCAAGTGTGAGACTGATCTCGTTAGGCATTTCATTCGATCAAGTGCAAAATTCTCAAAACTTTCTGAAGTCAACATCAAAAACTTTCTTTGAATCAATGCACTGCTCACACATATTTTCAAAGAGGGGAAAATGTAACCACCCTAATTTGGTCTTCTATGACCATAGACCCTATTTTACCTAACCGTGATCATACCCCCAATTATGGTAAGATAATTCTTCAATTTATTGACATAATTCGTTTAAATCAAATTTAATCACTAAATTACATTAATTGCCTTAGCCAATCAAATTAAATCAATTCAATTCTATCAAAACAAATAAAAAACATGGCTAAGGTAATTAATTAAAAAGAATTAAATAAAATCCTAATTAGACCTCATCACTTGCAAAAGGAAAGTCAATCCCCTAGCCTAATTAATTTAATTAATTGGCTATAGTTCTGATTAATTATCAAAAGCAACCAAAAGCTAAAATAATTAATTTCCCCTATTATTGAATGAATATATTATTTATATAATTCAATTCATTAATATTCCCTTTAACCCCTAACTTGACCTATCTCAACCACCTTAACCCGGGGTTTGAACTAATCCCAACCTCTTCACCCATGCTAAGCCTAATTCTAATCTTAATCCCATCTTAACCCTCTCCCTAATGATGTCACATTCCTAATCTTTGGATTGGGAATTCAACTCATTCTTCAAAGTCAACTTTCTCAAGCTCCCCTTCCCCAAAGTCCACTTTCTCAAGCTTGGGCTTATACCCTCACCATGCCTCATTAATGCTCTTATAAATGCATCATTAATGCTTATACTCCTCACCCATGCCTCATTAATTCTATCCCTCATTAAGGCTCTTACACCTTCATTAATGGCCTTATCTCCCCTCTCACTCTTGATTTCTTCTATAAATAGATTGAGTTTTAAGCTCAATGGGCCCCTGATTTTGCATTGTTGAAAGCATTCTTATGTTGTTCATATTATTAGAGATCTATATTGCATTTTAGCTTTCTTATTTTGCATTGTTATAATCCTAAAATTTAGAGCTTAGAATGCATATTTTTTGAGCATGTAGATTAGTTTCATTTAAATCTTTCATTCTAGGTTGTATATGTCACTAATAAATGCATAATCTGAGGGCAATTATAGCATTTTTCACACTCCTAAATAGGAAGCAATAGGTTGATTTTAGTGATTGATATGCTTGCTAACTCTTGTTTTTCACTAATACAATAACTTATTGAAGTGTTGTGTTGCAGCTAACAGGTACACAAAATAACACACATATATGAATTCCACGTCAGATAAAGAAAACTTATTCTATGCATAGGATATTTATTTGTTTTAAATCCATTTATTTAGGGACAAGAGACATGAATTTAAGTGCTTTAATCAGTCTAACTGATTTAAAAAACATAGACTAGGAGATCAAGGTACAAGTTGTAAACCTGATCTTAGAGTTAACATTGTTTTTCTCGAAACTTGATGATGTCAATCTATATTATAAATAGATGATGCAATCATTCATTATATATGGATGAAAGAGGATGTGAAGAGAGAGGACAACATGAATGAAGCAAACGAGCAAATCTATGGATCAGATTGAGAGTTTCAAGAACAAGAACAATAAAAGGTGAATTTGGTTATCAGAACCAAGAACAAAGGCTACCAAGAATCAGAGGTGTTACTCAATCACATTAGGTGATAATATTTTTCATGTAAACTAAATTGGATATGTATCAGCAACAGGAGATTGCATTTACCAGGTCAATTTGTAATTTTTTATCATTCTAACAAGTGGAGCAAAGTGTAAAAATCCTTTCAAGGAAGGTGGATTTAATAGTCCAACAACAAATCTCTTAACCAAGTGCACACTCAATAGTGTTTCTAAAGCTCCTAATAGAGTAGACTTTAACAGGTCTCCACCGATACTCTTAACAGGGTAGATCATCAGAAGTGATCAAATTGTAAGCCTTAACCGACCCCTTCCAATCTCTAGATAGTGAAGACTTTGTGGGTGTCATCCCCATTGCAATTTTTACTTCCTAACAGGAGTTTTCTGCGATATCATATCTTGTGTTATGCGTCAAATTATTTTTGTGATTGTTTCTATGAATTTTCACATGTATGTTAATGTTATGAATTGATATAACTCACATCAAGATAGTATAGATTAGATTGAATGGATATACAAATTGATTACAAAGGTTAATTGATTAAATGATACAAAATTTTTAAAAGGTACTGATTCACCCCTCCCCTCTCAGTACATACTTCCCATTAATCCCAATAGAAGAGGCTTTAAGAGTCCCTTCTATGCAAGTCCAAAATCATTTAAATGAAGTTGACAAATTTGAACAATGTCTAGGACATGAAAACCTTAATCCCAAGGTCATTTTAGTTGTAGAAGGCTTAAGAAAGATAATCCATAATGATGAACATGGTATTAAAATATTGCATAGTATTTGTGATCTCATTGATAATAATGTTAAGTTTCTTAGAGATTGTGCTCAACAGCTAGGTTTCATTCCACCTACCTCTAGTGTTGAGATCTCTATGCCTATTTCTACTTTTTAATTCCTAGTATCTCCACTTATGCCCCCCTATCATAAAATCTTCTTCTCAAAATATCAATCCTACACATGTTAGCATCCTTAATACTATTCCTCCTTCTATCCCTTCAAGTGTGCCATGTGTTTCATTACCCGCATCCATGCGCACTTACAATAGTGTGCCCTTTTCCTATTCAACCATTCCTTCAATCTCTCATAATGATCCAAATGTTTCAAACATATCTCCTCCTACCATTCTTTCTAACGATCCTATCATTAATAGTTTGGCTCAAACTATGTCTTCTTTGCAACAACAAATTGCTTCAATTACTCAATCCAAGTTCAACACCCCTACTTGTGCTATTGATAGTCCTTTATTTTTGGATATCATCCGTGATATTATCCCTCAATACATTTATATTCCTCATCTTGAGACTTATAATGGTAAGGGTGATCCTTTTTAGACATGTCAAAATATTTCAAACCTTGTGTAGTGATTTCTCTCATAACCATAGGTTCATGGCTAAGTTATTTACTAGAACCTTTCGAGACAAAGCCTTGCAATGGTAGTGTTATTTTCCTCCTTATTATACTAATTCCTTCCAAAATATTTCTAATTCTTTCATTGAAAAATTACAAAACAACATTGGTCCTAAAATTTATTTGACTGATTTAATGCATTTTAAACACGGTGTTAAAGAAAAAGTGACTGATTTTATTGGTAGATCTAAGCATTTTCATGCTCAAATTTCTTATCTTGTTCCTAATATTGATTTGCAACATATTTTCATTGCCAATTTACAAAAATACATTAGAGATACGATTCTATTTTTTGAATTCTCTTCTTTTATTCAATTATGTGTAGTGCTTCAAAATTATCAATTGCAAGTGTGGCAGTTTGAGAGCATCACTCCAATGGCCCTGGTTGATTAGATTGAATCCTCATCCAACAATTTCAAAAATTTTCATAAACCAAATAACTTTATCAAAATAAATAATTCATCCAATAATGTTGATGAGTAAGTGGAAGCAACATCCAAAGATGTGGCTCCTTTTCCATCTATCTTTAGATGTGCTCGTTATTTTACTCTTTCTGAATCTTTACATAATGTGATGTTGAAGTTTATTAATGCTAATGTGATAAAACTTCTTCCTATTAAGAAAATTGACACATCCAAACCTTTTCCCAAAAACTTTGATCATAGATCTTTCTGTCAATACCATCATCAACTAGGCCATGATACTGAAAAGTGTTTCCATTTGAAATATATTATCCAAGACCTCATTGATTCTAATGCTACATCTATTGAGGGTGTTATTGATCAAGGAAATAAATCTGTAGCACCTCCTAATAAAAAATTGCAAATCAATACCAACACTTTTCTTTCTCATTCTACCAATACCATTGGGTCTACCCAACATTCATCTTTCTCTTCCACTCAGTTTATTGACTATGATGATAAAGTTCATGTAGCCAATCATGTTTTCAACCTTATTGATCAAACCAAACCTAATCCTAAACCTGATTGTGATCTTTGTATTACCTTTGACCCGATTGAGACAATTAAAGAACCTGATGGTCCTCTCTATGTTATTTTTGATTAGAGGAAAAATAGGTTTTGAAGGAGCCCCTAAACCCTTTACACTTATATTTTTGTGGGAATTCGAAACCCCAAAAATATACATGCCTGTTGATGAACTACAACTAATTGTATGTTTGAAGTCATTTGTTGATAGTCAACCGAGTTACAGATATGATGGTAAACATTATCAGTTAATGTATTGTCATTGATGTCACATTATTTGAGTATCATTATGGTAACAAAAATCTATTATGAATTAAAGATCAAGAACAAACAAAGTTTATGTGGTCTGTAAATGAAGAGTTTTGTATACACCGAGAGATAGTGAACACCAAGTAAAATACAGTGTATACCGAGCATAGTGATAAACGAGCTGGGGATCATCGACACAACACAGTATTGACCGAGCAGTTAATTCAAACTGAGGCAGACTAGAATGATGAGATAGAAATTTATGATTCTAAGGTAAATGATAAGATTTGTTATTAATATCAAAGGGTTATGAAAATTCAAGGAAGATTAGACGACGAAGATTGAAACACATTTTTTGATACAACTGCCGAGGAAGGATTAAGCGGAAAAACCAATGATGGAGATTAAGCCACAAAATCTAAAGGATGGAAATTAAATGAGTTATGATGTCTATATAAGAGACAAGAGATTAATTTTGAATCGTATGTACACACTTGATACGCACACATGCAAATTTTATGCATGACTAATCAAACTGGTTAAAGACAAAATCGAGCATTTTTTGCAGACATTATCAAGCGACAGTGGAAAGAGCATTACTGATCATAACAAAGTATGAAGAATCAGATGAACTAAAGTGAAAAAATTGATTAGAGGTATTATGTACTTAGCATAGATATGAAAATCTGGAAAAATAGATTTGTATTTGAATAAGATCATTATTGTATTAGTTTAACCATTGTTACAGATAAATCTCTTAACCAAGTAGGATGTGAAAGTATTTATTATGACATTCTAATGAATGTTGAGTGTTTTCTTGTTGACCCCATAGTGAATGATTGGTTAAGAGATAACTGTTAGTTTTAAATACTCTAACCAGGTCACATTTAATAGTGTGCATTGTAACCTTTAACAGGGTTGGCTCTTAACCGAGCTCACTTCAGAACAGTGAAATATTTTGGGTTACTGGTCCTAGGTGGTTTTTCCCTTAGCAGGGTATCCACATTAAAAATATATGTGTTAATTATTATGATTGTTGTGGATTGTTATTTTAATTTACACATTACATTATCTACATTGATCGGTAATTAGAGTATTAACTTACTACTACTCGGTAAACACTATAGGACTAAAGTTTGAAGTTACAGTTAACATTTCACCGAGTTGATTTATATGTTTGAAATTGTTGTTATATACATCTAGAAGAATTTGGGACTATAGGATAATTGGGAGCGAACTGATTCACCCCCCTCTTAGTTATTCTAACAATTGGTATCAGAGCATACACTCCTTAGAAGGAAAGTTTTGAAGGACTTAATCTAAAGATCAAGATGTATAAGAGAGATGCACCAAAGATGAACAAGGAGAACTTCTCAACATGGAAAAGAAGAATGAGACTATACCTATCAGGGATTGGAGATGACATTGCAATATACTTGGCTTCTAAATTCATTCTACCGACTGGACCCTTGATTGTTAATCATATGAAAGAGAAACATGAACATAATGTTATAATGGTGGAGATGTCTTCTTCACTTACTGATACTGAATTTGAGGATATTAAGACATGTGTACATCTGCCAAGTAGATGTGGGATAAGATTACACTATTTTATGGAGGAGATGCAAATTTATTGAGACCTAAAGTTGAAAGTCTTAGAGGAAAATTTGATGACATGAGAATGAAAGAAGGAGAAAACAGAACACAATACAGTAACTGAATCAAGGAGTTTGTAAATTCTATTCATGGAGAAGGTGGAACTATTGATGAAGACACTATTGTGAGTAAGATTCTTAGAACTTTACTGCCTATTTATTCTATAAGAGTCTCTGTAATACATGAAATGAGAGAAGCACCTGGAAATAATATTACTATTGATAGTCTTGTTGGAAGACTGATTTCTTTTGAGATGAATAATTTTGACAACAATGTTGTACCTAATATGGAATATGCATTTATGTCTTCTTTGAAAATTAGTAAATCTGGTAGCAAACACATAATAATAAATAACAGTGATAGTGACAGTGATGATAAGGAACTTGATGAACTTAAAGCATTAATAGTAAGAAGATTGCTCAAAAGTATAGGAAGGTATAAAGGTAAACTACCTTTGATATGTTTTAACTGTAAAGAAATTGGCCGTTTTTCTACAAGATGCCCTAACAGAAAGAATGATGAAAGAAATGATAGATCTAATGATAGAAAAGATGCCCAAGAATACATAAGCAACCGACAGTATGACAGAAGGAATGACCAAGATTACAAAGATAAAGGCAAGAAGGCTTGTTACATTGCTGAATATAAAGATAATGATACTGGTTCTGATAGTGATGAAGATATTGAGACAATATTTGTTGTTTTGAAAGATGATTCAGAAGAAGATGAGAGGTATGTTGAAACAAGACTTATTTCTAAAGTTAGTTAACATGAAATTTGGGTTATTGATAATGGTTGTATACATCACATGATTGGAGATAAAGGTAAATTTGCATTTCTTGAACATTATGATGTTGGATCTGTTAGAATGGGAAATGATACACCATGTCAAGTAAAAGGAAAAGGTACTATAATGCTAAACAATCAAATCAAATGTGAGAATGCATATTGGGTGAAAGGACTTAATTATAATCTATTGAGTGTTTCACAGTTGAATAACATAGGTCACCGAGTTGCATTTGAGAACATAAAAGCTATAATATATGATGGAACTGGAAAATTGATATGCGTTGGTGAACAATCAAAAGGTAATCTATTCTATCTTGACACTGCTGAAAATAGCCATTTGATGGCTAAGAATGAGGATGTATGGTTGTGGGATAAAAGGATTTGTCATGTTAATTTTGACAACATGGTTAATATTAGCAAGAAAAGAAAAGTTAGAGGCTTATCGAGCTTATCTAAACCAGACCATGTAATGTGAAAGAATTGTCAAATGGGAAAGATGTCAAAATATACTTTTAAGAGCAAGAATTTTTCATCTAATGACATTTTTGGAGATAGTTCATACAGACCTATGTGGACCAATGAGAACATAGAGTTATTATGGGGACATATAATTTATTTTATTTGTAGATGAATACTCTAGAATGATGACTATTATGTTCCTAAAAGAAAAATCTAAAGAATTTAAGATGTTTAAATGATACAAAGCTAAAGTGGAAAAAGAAACTGGAAGAGAGATGAAGTGTTTGAGATCTGATAGAGGAGGTGAATTTATTTATGATGAATTCACTAACTTTTGTAATGAGTATGGAATTAAAAGACATGTTTCTGCATCGAGGACACCACAGTAGAATGGGATTGCTAAAAGGGGAAATATATCAATTGTGGATTGTGATAAAACACCGATGATTGAAAATAATGTTGCACAAACATACTGGAGAGAAGCTATTATTACTACTGTATACACACTAAACTGAGTACAACTGAAAAAGATACAAACAAGACACCTTATGACCTATGGTATGGTTATATACCTAATGTGAGCTATTTTAGAATATTTGAAAGTCGTTATATTCTGAAAGATGATTAAAATGGTAAATTTGATTCAAAAAGTGATGAAGGAATATTTCTTGGATATTCTACCAAGAGTAAAGCTTACAAATGTTTGAACAAGACTTCTAACAAGATCATTGAAAGTGAAGATGTGAAAGTTGATAAATTTGCTGAGAAGAATGATGAGGACAACATGAAAGAACCTAAAGATTACAGTAGATTTGTATACATGGAAGAACCTGCTATTATGCCTACATAGATACCTAATGTTACCGTGCAACAGGGTGATGTTACCAAGCAACAAGAAGCACAAAACGAGAATCAAGAAAATAATACAATTGAAGATCATGATCAAGATCACAATGAACTGACTAGAGAACACAATGAAAAAAAAAGAATTGAACCTATACTTGCAAAATATGTGAGAAGACATCATCCACAGAATCAGATTATTGGAGATAAAAGAGCTGGTATGATGACCCAAAGTAAGTTTAAAGACAACACATGTTTAATTTGTGAATTTGAGCCTAAGAATGCTAGAGATGCACTTGAAAATGAAGAATGGATCAATGCAATGAATGAAGAAATTGAGCAGATACAGAAAAAAAAAAACATGAACATTAGTACTGATTCCAAGTGATAAGAATGTCATTGGCACCAAATGGATATTTTAGAAACAAATTGAATGAGAATGGAGATGTAACCAGAAATAAAGCAAGATTAGTATGCAAAGGGTATGTACAAGAAGAAGGTATTGACTATGGAGAAACTTTTGCACCCATTTCTAGACTTGAAGGAGTTAGAATATTACTTGCATATGGAGCATATAAAGGATTCAAAGTATATCAGATGGATGTTAAATCTGCATTTTTGAATGGAATACTGGAAGAAGAGGTATACATTGAACAACCTGAAGGATTTGTTGATCCTGATCAGACAAACATGGTATGTAAGTTGCACAAAGCTTTATATAGATTGAAACAAGCACCGAGAACGTGGTATGAAAGACTACACTCCTATCTTATTAGTATTGGATTTATTAGAACAAGTGATAACAACAATTTATATTTGAAAGGAGGAAAAGATGATAAAACTCTTATTGCTAAAATTTTTGTTGAAGATATTATATTTGGAGGAAATGATAATCTATGTACATCATTTGCTGATGAAATGAGGAAAGAATTTGAAATGTCAATGTTTGGAGAGATCAAATTTTTTCTTGGCTTGCAAATTTTATAACAGACTCAAGGTATCTATATCACTCAATAAAAAATACATCAAGGAAGTACTGAAGACATTTAGAATGGAAGAATAAAAACCAATTGGAACACCTATGGTGATAGGATGAAAAATGAAAAAAAAAGATAAGACACTTGAGGTAAATCAGACTTTGTATAGATCTATGATTGGTAAGTTGATGTATGTTGTACATACAAGACTAGACATTGCACACGTAGTTGAAACTTTTGCAAGATTTTCTGCTAACCCCAGAGAATCACACATGACTGCTGTAAAAAGAATTTTTAGATATCTAAAGAACACTGAAGACTATAAATTATGGTACAAGAGAGATGGAAAGTTTGAGCTAAAAGTTTATACTGATGCTGATTGGGCTGGGAACATTGATGATAGAAAGAGCACTATTGGTGGAGCATTCTTTATAGGAGAAAGATTAGTTACTTGGATAAGTAAAAAGAAAGGATATATATCTCTGTCAACTGCAGAAGAAAAATATGTTGTTGCTTCTGCAAATTGTTCAAATATATCATGGATAAAACAACTTTTGAAAGGTATGAATGAAGAGATCACTGACCCAGTGATAATTTATTGTGATAATACTAGTGCAATAAATATTTCAAAGAACCCTGTGATGCATGCAAAAACAAAGCATATAACTATCAAATATCACTACTTGAGGGAACAAGTACAAGATAAACAAGTGATATTGGAATATGTACAATCAAAAGAACAGCTTGTAGACATATTCACTAAACCCTTACTAAAGGATACATTTGAGTACTTGAGAGGTAGACTAGGGGTTCATCCCTTATCTATTGGTCACTAAGATGACTAGGAGGTTGCATCAACCTACATGAAATCAAAATATCAATCATGTTGATGCAAAGCTGAACTGGACCGACTGAGACATATCAGTACACTACAAGGTACTTACTGTACCAAAAATTAGAGATATTTTTTGGCTACTAAAGAGCTGGATATTTAATTTTGACATTGTTGTCAAAGGGAGAGAAGATTCAATGAAATATCTAAAGGGAGAGAGAAATGAAATATCTATCCACCAAAGGGAGATAATGATAAAGGGAGAAATGAAATATCTATCTACAGAGAGATAAATAATAGAAGAGTCAAATCTATAGGGAGAGTCTCCATGGTGAGTTTTTCAATGCTGATAAATTGTTTATATTTAAGCTAGGGAGAGCTAAAAAATTGTTGCAGTTGTAGAACATAAGTTTGGTATTTCTATGATATTTTTATATTTTATATTTCATATTGTGTTTTCATCAATGCTAAAGGGAGAGATTGATGAAATACAATTGATTGTATGTTTGAAGTCATTTGTTGATAGTCAACCGAGTTACAGATATGATGGTAAACATTATCAGTTAATGTATTATCATTGATGCCAACTTATTTGAGTATCATTATGGTAACAAACATCTATTATGAATTGAAGATCAAGAACAAAAAAAGTTTATGTGGTCGGTAAATGAAGACTTCTGTATACACCAAGAGACAGTGAACATCGAGTAAAACACAGTGTATACCAAGCACATTGATAACTAAGCTAGGGATCGCCGATACAACACAGTGTTGAACGAGCAGTTAATTCAAACCCAGGCCGACTACAAAGATGATATGGAAATTGATGATTCTGAGGTAAATGATAAGATTTTTTATGAAGATCAAACAATTATGAAAATTTAAGGAAGATCGGACGACAAAGATTGAAATGTATTTTTGACACAACTGTCGAGGAAGGATTAATCGGCAAAACCAATGATGGAGATTAAGCGAAAAAATCTAATGGATGGAAATTAAATGAGTTATGGTGTCTATATAAGAGATAAGTGATTCATTTTGAATCATATGTACACACCTGATGTACACACATGTAAAGTTTATGCACGAATGATGGAAATAGTTAAAGACAGAACCACACATTTTTTACAGACATAACCGAGTGACAGAGGAAAGAGCATTACCGAGAAAAATAGAGTATGAAGAATCAGATGAACTGAAGTGAAAAAAATGATTAGAGGTATTATGTACTAAGAATAGATCTAAAAATTTGCAAAACATAGTTGTATTTGAATTAGATCATTGTTGTATCAGTTTAACCATTGTTATAGATAAATCTCTTAACCGAGTAGGACGTGAAAGTCTTTATTATGACATTCTAATGAATGTTGAGTGTTTTCTTGTTGACTCCATAGTGAATGATTGGTTAAGAGATAAATTTTATTTTTAAATCCTCTAACCAAGTCACATTTAACATTGTGCATTTTAACCTTTAACAGGGTTGGCTCTTAACCAAGCTCACTTTAGAAGAGTGAAATATTTTGGGTTACCGGTACCAGGTGTTTTTTCCCTTATAAAGGTTTCCATGTTAAAAATCTATGTGTCAATGTGTATGCTTGTTGTGGATTTTTATTTTACTTTACACATTACTTTATCTACATTGATCGGTAATCACAGTATTAATTTACTACTACTCGGTAAACACTATAGGACTAAAGTTTTAAGTTACAGTTTACATTTCACCGAGTTGATTTATATGTTTGAAATTGTTTTTATATACATATGGAATAATTTGGGACTGTAGAATAATTGGGAGCCAACTGATTCACCCCCCTCTCAGTTATTCTAATAGGTTGTAAGAAATTAAATTGTACAAACTAAATGCCAACCATCAACAAATAAATATCAACTTAGAAATATGGATCAAACAAGGCTCAAACTACTCAAGAGAACAGAACCAGGAGGCATAAAGCTCACAGAAAAACATAAATTTAGGGTTCCTAGAAACCCACATAAACTCTAGCTACAAGAGAAAGACCATGACAATTCAACAGCTCCAAAAGAGACTTGAACAAGAAACAAGGGTTTTCCTCAAGGCTCCCTTAACCTAAAAAACATATAAAATTGTGGAACCTACATCCTTGAGATATTCCAGTCAATAGATCATACAAATAGTTCTCAGTAGGCAATAGTCAACCTTCTTCACAAGGTAGAAAGCCATGAGATTTTGCGAGGTATCTCGAACCTTCAAGATGGGTTTTGTGATGGCTCCCATAATCATACTAGAATTTTGAATGACATCCTCAACCATTGAAAAGGGTTTAGAAATAGTCCCCAAAACTTGATTGGGGTTTTTTCTCACACCCTAAACCAACAACTTGGGTTTTGAAATGGAACCCAAAACCAAACAGGAGACTAAAAAAGAAGTAACCCGCCAGCCAAGCTGCAACTCTCTTGCAAAAATATTCTCCACCTCCATAGGAGAGGTTTCCACCTCAATAGAGACAACAAAGGAGAAGGTCACCATAAGGGAATCCAAGAATGAGTTCAACCTGTATGCACCCTAAAATGGTCGCCTAGACTATGGGCCCCATTTATCATTTTATCAATTTATCAAATTTCCTGAATCAATGCTTCGCAACATTTTCAATTTAAATCAATTTCCTTGATCAAATTGTAATTAATTCAATTATTTCAATATTTCCTAAGGTTTGATCATTTTTATCTAATTAAAAGATTTAATTTTCTTTTAATTAAATAAAATTCCTTGTATTTAATTAAAATATTTAATCTCCCTTTTAATTGAATAAAATTCCTCTTATTTAATTAAATTCAATTTCCCCCATTTAATTAAATAAAATTCTTCTAATTTATTTAATTATAAAGAAAACCTCTCTTTCAATTAAATAAATAAAAATCCCCACTTAAAGCACTTTATTTGATGAAAAAGAAAATAAATTAAATTAAATTAAATAAAAATCCCTTTTTCATCACATCTTCCTAAGTGGTGGGTTTTTGCTTCTTAATCTCAACCATTGATCAATTATTTTTGCCTCTTAATCTCAACCGTTCACTTTTCTTTATAAGGAAATCTCTCTTTCTCATTTGATAATCAATCATCAATCATCAATCATCAATCATCTATCAATATTAGGTTTTCATAGTATTGTTATGCTGCAGGTTTAGAGAGCAATTTTGGAGGAGGATTTGAGCACTTAAGCTTGGATATTGCAACTTCTCTATCTTCTTGTCTTCTTCTTCTTGCATTCATGGCTATTCATGTAGATTAGATTCATGTTTATTTTCATAGAT
>MU227987.1:1266867-1277503 GCA_018584345.1 Thuja plicata | reverse complement strand
ATGAAGTGGAAAGAAAGAAATATATTAGGATACCTTGACTTATATCCTAATATATTAGAACAAGAAAGGAAGAAAAGATCTAACCTTGGTTTATAAATACACCAAGGAAAGATTACAACTTCTAACAGAAACATATAGACTGGAGAAAGCCATTGAGAATGAAAAGATAGATCTTAAAGTGGCTATGGATCAGATCATAATACTTAAGGAGCAACTATCTCTTTCCCTAACAAGAAGAAAAGAACTAGCAGTGCAGTTGAATGACAACAACTATATAAAAGAAAGAATTGAAGAAATTTGCAAAGACATGAGCTCAAAAGAAGCTGATGCAACCATTGAAGATTTGCTTGTAAAGAATCTAAATTTACATGAAGAAGTCAGAAAGTTAAAAAGAGAATTGGAAGTTCACTCAATTAGAATGTGTGAATTCATGGAATTAAAGAACAAAGTAGAAGATGACAAAAATATAGCACAAGAAGATAAAAGACTGCTGAGTACAAGATTAGAGGAAAAAGAAAATGAAATCCAACACTTATCACTTTGGCAAGCTGATTTGGTAAGTCAAATCAACAATGCAACACATGAAGTTGTCAACCTAAGGACAGAAAATGAAAGATTGAAGAATGATCTCAACATTGAAAATAAAACAAATGAAAGTATGATAAATTTACAAACTAGCATGGATCAGGAAACATAACTGAGAAATCATGGACAAACCGGATTAGGATATACTGAACAAGGTGAATCCTCACAACAAGGAGCTCAAAGGAACAACAGACCTAAAAGCAATCACTGTGGCAAGAAAGGGAATACATCAAATAAATGTTGGAGCAATGGAAGGTCAAAATTTAATGGAAAATACTACAACTGCAACAAACATGGACACAAAGCAAGTGAATGAAAAGAGAAACCTAAGTTTGAAGGGAAATGCTACAAATGCAAAAAACAAGGTCATAAATCTTCCGAGTGCAGAACTAAGAATTGGAATCCTATTGAACAAATAGCCAAGGCAATTTTTGGTTTGGATTACAACACTTGGTACAGATGTTGTCAATGTGGTGAATATGGACACATTGGTGCAAATTGTGTGAAGAATCACTTCAAAAAAAGAGATCCTACTAAGAGATGCTATGTATGTAAACAACTCAATCATCTGAGCAAGAACTGTATGAACAGAGAAAAGGTTGATACTAGTTTTGAGAATGGTAAAACCAGAGTCTCATAAATCAAAGCCTAGATGAGCAAGAAATGGGTAAGGAAATCCTCAAACAATTTAGATCAAAACAATGAAGGATCTAATGACACCCTAAATAGTGAGATGGGTGGATCCATCATTACAAAATAAGAAAACAAGGAGATGAATGGAACTATGCAATAACAAGTCATCCTACATTAGTTCCAAGCAAGTAATACAGTCCATATCTGCATATTGATGCATAAGGACATATTAAAGTTCAACCTGAGTCAGAATGTTGATTACACCCGAGTCACTTTAGCTCACCCGAGCTGAGTCGGGCAGTGTTGATAATTGGAAAGCTAGTTTCACCCGAGATTCTGAGTGAATCTTGGAGAAGCACCCAAATTGCACCAGCTACTTTGTATGAAGAATTTAATGAAATACCCTAATGGTTAAAAATCTCTTATAAATGAAGGATTGTGAAGAGTATTGCCTACAAATATTTTAGTTTTGAAGTCAATTCAGAGCTTTATCAATTCTGTGTGAATTCATGATTGTAAGCGGAGTTTGATCATTTTGTTTGAGCATTATGGCATCCACTTCTAGCAAGGTCAAGAAAGGTTCAGATATGCTAGTAAGGAATACAATTTGTGATCCTCCCCTGTTCAAGCTTCATCTGACAGTTGCAGAGGAGATAGACCCGATGGGAGCTCATTCCCTAATCCCTCCAAGAGTGTTACTGGTTAATGATATTCACAGCTTCTATCACTGTAACATATCAGAGCTTGCAACTAGTGAGATGAATCAAACATATGGGAAGTTATGCATAGACGAGAAACTGAAGCCCGAGCATAAACACCTCAAAACCAAGGGTTTGATGCATATCATGCATATGTCGAGGGACTTATAGACAAAGTGGATGAGATATGTTCTCAGTCATGTTCACAACATGCAACTATGGTTGGATCATCCTGTGACGATCACCAAGTAGATAATTCACCGTGTTACCGGGTTCCCTATGCTAGATAATCCAAAAGCCACCAAAACCCTAAACATGGATGAACTAGCACAGTTAACTCTTGCCAAGTGGGATGACAGAGGCATGAGACTCAATAGAGTAGCAGACATGGAGATAAAATTTGGCATTCATGTGATATCACACAAGATTTTCAACTCAAGCAGACCCAACAATGTTTCATGTGAAGCTGTTGACCTAGCCTACAAAGTTGTCAAGAAAAATATGGTATTTAACCTAGTAGAATTACAACTCAGTTAGTTGAGAAAGAACATGGAGAGAATTCGAGTATCAAAAAACAATTCATGTAAGTTTGGTTCTCTTCTAATCTACATACTATTTTATTTTGAGAAGTTCTTTCCCTCCAAAGGAATAGTAGTATGGAAAAAGGATTGACCAATCATTCATCAAATTAATGATTTCATAACTAAGATGGGAGATAATTTTGATAGTATCATGGATGGATACTTTGAAATTTTCAAACAGAAAATGCAGAGTAGATATAGGATTCCCAAACAACTAGTTGAGAAGTACAAAGAAGAAATTTGTTTTCTAGTTGATTGTGACAAAGTGTTTTTACAAGCAGTAAGGCCTAGGGTTGCATGGGAACAACCCTTGTCATATGAAGTTAACAATGATGAAAATAGAGATATCATAGAAGCTCTTGTGAATGATCCTGTCAATCCAAAGGTACCCTACTTTGGAACCTATGAGGAAGCTAAGAGCAGAACATCTGTGGAAATTGAGATTCCTAAGTTATTGAAGAGAGGGAGAAAGAAACTTAATACATTCAAGAAGAAGTATGGAAAGACCTCTGAATCTCCTTCAATATCTAAGAGAAAAGAGGAAACAGGTAAAATAGAGGAGATTGAGGAAATTAAATTTGACAAGGAAGAAACTGATGTTGATCCTCCATAGAAGAAGAGGAAGATAACACCTAAACAAAAGAAAGAAAAAGGCACTACTCCTGTTATCACCCTGAGAAGATCTAGGAGAAATCTTATACTAAATGATGAGGATAATGAAGAAGAAGATACTGTGGTCTTCACTAAACCAACATCCACACTTGATCAGAAGATTAAATACTTTAGAGAAGGAAGAGCCATGAGTTATTTGAAATCATTGAAGTATGCTTCTAGGATAGAAGAAGAGAAGAAGAAAATTGAGCAAGAAGTGGTGGAGAAGATGGAAAAGTGGAAATATGACCCTTTCGAGTTGAAGAGTTATATGAGTGAAGACTTATTCAAGGCAGTATCCATTCCCTAGAAGAATGCAACACAAATTGAAAAAGATATAAGGGAAGAAACATTGAAGCAGGTCATGCCTGCAATGAAAGGAAAATAAATAAAAGAGACCTTGAGAAGATATGAGAATAATCACACCCCTAGATTCAGGAAATTTCAAATATTGAACAAAAACATAGAAAATGTAGCTCAGTGTGCCACATTAGTGTGGAAATCAATATTTGAGATAAAATAAGGCAATGAGAAGGAAGAAGTACCAAGTACAGATTCCCCAGCATAGGAAGTTGATGATATACTACCTGAGGTACAGACTATTAAAGAGTCCAACATCGAGCATATTGTAGTAGAGGTAATGGCATCCCTAACCCAATCTCCCATACATAATATAGTACCTCTGAGCATAGATAAGGTTGTAGAATCTACACCAGAAAAGACAAAACCCAAGCAACAGGCTCCTCTTACTACTGAGACATACACACCCGAGTCAATGAAAGGAAAGGTAAATATTTATATTTTTGATTCATCAGTTAGTATTGATCCAAAAATTGGTAATATAAAGGTTAATGACCTAATTGGATTGAATATTGATACTAAGGATAAGGTAGATAAAGGCAAGGAAATTGTTCCTTCACCAAGTGTTAAATATGAGGCAGCAATAACTGATGAGATAGATTTGGATAAAGAGATTGTGATTCCTAATTGGGATCTATCCAACCTATCTATATAAAAAATGGATATCTTGGGAGAAATATGGAAGAAGAGGGCCTCAAAGAAAAAAATCAGAAAGGAAAGAAAAAGGAACAAAGTACTTGAAGATGTAAAATGAATATTTGTAGATGCTTTGTAGATTAAAGTGAATGAAAGTGACTCAATAATGGACCAACTTGTTGACATTGTCCACAAGTTCAATACATACATGAATGGTCAAGAGAAGTTACTGGAGAAGGCAGAGAAGAAATTCAAGAACAAGGTTCTAGAGAACATTGCAAAGAAGATTTCAATTGACCAAGTGTAGCTTACACAGACTATCAACACTCTAGAAACCACTTTGAAAAATGTGGTAGAATTATTTGTAAAGTTGAGTGTCTCTTGCAACTTTACCATGGTAATCAAGGATAAAATAGTAAAGATAGATGCTGACATGAAGGAAAGTGCAAGGAAGTTAGTACATGACCCGAGCACCAGTTCTGCTCACTTCAAGAAAGTAAAATATCTTACTGATTTACAGGCTGAAGTATTGAGAGAAGACGCAAGAATTAGAGAATCTCTTACATCCATCCAGATTCAACTTCTACCACATATGGATGGAATGCAAAAAAGTATAGCACATGCTAAAAATCTCATCCATGAAAAAAACTTCTCAGTTGTCGAGTTGATGATAGAGCTATCTACAGAATTGCAAGTTGAATTGCACATCTTGAAGGTACTACAGGATAATTGGGACAACACTCTATCTCAAATTTTGAAGGTACATAGTGATTTTTTATCCTACTTCAGGATAACCATATAGATGACATTCATTTTGGCATTCTTGTCAAAAACAAGGGGGAAATATCATTGTATAAGAGGGAGATATCATTGTAAATATCACATGTACAAAAAATAGTATAGAATATATATGTTACAATAACAATTTTGAAAAATAAAAAAATAGAGTTAGTTAGACCCGAGAAGCAGAGCAAGTGTCAAAACCCAAGCAGTCTATAAGGGGGAGTTTTGACATATCAGATACAGAGTTTAATGATAAGTGTTTTTGTCACTAATGGCAAAGGGGGAGATTGTAGACCTTATGGCAAGACATATTGTCGATTAGTGTCAAAACACTTAGTCATTCAGTGTTACCTGAGTACACAGTGTTACCCAAGTATACAATGTCACCCAAGTGTTCAGTATCGCCCAAGTGACAGTTTATCACCCAAGTAGTCTTTTGGACCCGAGTGATAGTTTGAAGCCGACTTTGCATATATTGTTGAATATATATTTGTTTATTGCAATCTGACTTACAAATCTATTTGTTGGATGCATATATATGTAAGATAGTTTTGTTTATCCAATCATGATGAAGAATATGTATATAGCATGAATGCTTAATCAGAAGATGATATGATTATGCGAATGTCAGTTTGAATCAAGTGAAGAAGTGTTCTAGACAACAGAGACTTATCTATCACATTCAGGTGACCAGTTATATTTCAAAGGATGTTATTCAGCAATCACAGTTGCATAGTGCAGATCATCAAATGGTTCATTTTCACAGGTGGATCATCCAAATCATTTAACAAGGTGGACCTAATAGTCCTTTCTCTAAATCTCTTAACAGAGTTGCATTACTCATTTTATTGTACAAAATCCTTTAACAAGGTGGACCTAACAGTCCTTTCAATGCTCCTAACATGGCAGGCGATTATAAGTGGTCATTGTAAGCTCTAACAGGATAAATTTATATTGTAGTACTAAATCTTGTGGGTATCATCCCCACCCCAGTTTTAATTTCTTTTGGAAGGTTCCTGGGTAACCAAATATTGTGTTATGTGTTGTATCTAATTCTTTACTTTCAAGTTATATGCATGCAAACAAATAAGCTAATCTAATTATGGACAAAAGGATTAAGTTTTATTGATTCCTAACTCACCCCCCCTCTCAAGCATTGGGCACATCATATAATTCCAACACAAGGATACTATACTCTTAATACATCATTTTTGGGTGATAATTTTTGCTGGGGTTTTACCTTTAATAGGGTTTCCTTGATAACAAAGGATTGTGTTATGGTGTTTGCATTTACTGTGTTATCACTTGGATTAAATTTTTTATGTATACAGTTTAATGTTTAATAATCTATCTCACAACTGATTCAACCCTTGTCTCAGTTGTGTAGGTGGATTTTTATTCCTAACAATTTGGATAGATTTACCTTAGGAAACTCATCATCCTTTGTTAGCTTGAATCTGGTCACCATAGGTGTACCAACTAGTTTTGATTCATCTAACCCAAATGTTTTCAACAATTCCTTTACATAATTGGCCTCAGATACAAATATCCCTTTTTCTAACTGAATAATTTGCAAATCCAAAAAGAATTTCATCTCTCCTATTATGGACATTTCAAATTCATCTTGCATCTTCATGGAAAACTCTTGAATTATATTATCATTTCCCCGAAAGATAATATCATCAACAAACACCTCAATAATCAAAATGTCCTCATTATAAATTTTGAAGTACAAATTCCTGTCAGCGTTACCTTTCATGAAACCAAGCTTTAGTAGATACTTTTCCAATATGGAGTACCAAGCTCTTGGATCTTTCTTCATCCAATATAGTTATTTCTTCAGTTTACACACAATTTCAAGTTGATCAATTAGTTTAAATCCATGTGGTTTCTCTATGTATACTTCTTCTAATTCACCATTTAGAAATGCAGATTTCACATCCATTTGATAGACTTTGAAGTTATTCTGAGTAGCATAAGCAATAAATAGTCTTCCCACTTCTAATCTTGTCATTGGTACAAAATTCTCATCACAGTCAATACCTTCCATTTGAGCATATCCTTTTTACACCAATCTTTATTTATTTTGTACAACTTATCCATCTTTATTTAGCTTGTTTCTGAACACCCAATTTGTACCAATAACATTCTTGTCCTTAGGCTTGGGAACAAGAATCCATGTGTTGTTTCTCAAAATCTATTTCAACTCTTCTTTCATTGCTTTGTACCAATTTTCATCCATGCAAGCTTCCCTTACATCCTTAGGATATACTTGTGATATTAAGAAAAAATTTTCATCAGAAATCCTTTTCCTAGTCTGAACACCTTTATTCTTGTCACCAATAATCTAATCTCTAGAATGATTTACTGTTAGATACCTTTGTGTCTTCTAGCTTCCCATAGATTTTTTGTGCTTCCTATTCTCTGCTTGTATAGACCTCATCTTCTACATTCAATGTGCCACATTATACTTGATTATGACATTATTCCTTATTTCCATTGAAATTATGATCAGTATGATCATATCCACCTTATTTGGATAGAATATCAATACCTTCATCTACTCTAACACTTTCACTTTCTACTATCTTCTTGAACATTTTGTTGTACACCTATATGCGTTGATTTTGGTAGAGTAACCAATAAATATGCCTTCATCACTTCTAGCATAAAACTTCCCTATATCCTCATCTCTTTTGATATAATATTTACTACCAAAAATATTGAAATTTTTGATAGTAGGAACATCTCCACACCAAAGTTCATAAGGTGTCTTACCAATATCTCCTTTTATTTGCACCCGGTTGAGAGTGTAAACTCTAGTGCTAACTATTTCTCTCCAAAAAATTTGTAGAATGTTTCCTTCTAACATCATATTCCTTTTTGTTTCAAGAATGGGCATGTTCTTCCTCTCTAAAACTTCATTTTTTTAAAGAGTCCTTAGTGCAGATAACTATCTCTTAATTCTACGTTCTTCACAAAAAGAACATCTAACATAAGAAATGGTGAACCAAGGCTCGGTATGTGGTATAATAGATGGCTTACCAAATCAAATGTGGATATGTAAGAGGGAGATATCATATGTTACATTATAAAAACCCCCCAAAGGATTCACCCTCAAACCCAAAATAGATTAGCAAATCCCAAAATAATGAAGGGATGTTAATGCTAGATCTAGATTTGAAGATGGAGTATTGGGGATTGAAGTCCTTTTATGTTAAGATGTATATGATATGTAAAATGAAATGCAAGACTATGAAATATATGAAAAATATGATAAATAAAATGATAACTAAGTGAATATGATATCAGATCTAATGTATAAAAGGAAATGCAAGATGAAAAGAAGAAGGATGAACTCACCTTGAAAGCTAGGAGAGGAGGAACACACTTCAAATCTAGAAATGACTATCGTAGACCTGTCAGAATCAAGAACAATTCTAGATCTGAATTCCTGATGCCTATATCTTCTGATTGTAAAATTTTTAGATCCTCAAGAAAATGCCGAATCAAGTTGACCTATTCTTAGAATTTTGACCTTATCTTGGAGGAACAACAATTGGTGAAATCTCTAGCAGACCTATCACTGGTTCTGTATCTCTAAAATTATGGATCCGAAACTCTAAAAAACCTTTTTTTGCACACAAGTGGAAGGGGGAATTATTGTGGAAAGGTGTTTTCCTAGGTTAAGCCACTTTATAATAATTAACCTTGAAATGAAATAGAAAAGTAATGTAAACAAGATAAATGTCAGATTTAACTTGCATGAAAAACCCTCATGGATGGATGCAAAAATCAGTCAACTTCACAAGGATGCTTGTATGTTTGGAATGTGTTGTAGAATCAAGGATGACTTCACAAATTTAATAGATATACACTTTTCAAATCCTAGATCTTCAATGAGTGTATGCTTGAAATATTGAATGGAGGAGAGGAATGTATCTTCTATCTTGCTTGAGAATTCCTCTACTTGGCCACCATGGGAGAGAAATTTGCATCAACGAGAGAACATTTCATTTGCTTGAATGGAAGAACACTTGGAGACTTGGAGATCTTAAATGAGATGCTTGGATTCAAATCTTGAATCCACCACTTCAATTGCATAAATTGAATTCTTGATTCTTGTACTTGAAAGATATTTTGCATATAGATTACTTACATAAAGAATGAATTTCATACAATAGTAATGGATTCCAAATTTAGAGGAGAAGTCCCCCTTTTATATGCATTTTTGGATTTAGAATTCCATGCTGACAACACTGAGATCAAGAAATAAAACACCCCCACATTGGGCCTATATCCAGCGTAAAACCAACCCCCAAGGAAAAGGCTGACTTGGATTTGCCTAGTCCTGGAAGGGTTAATTTCAAAGCATATTCAGGGCTTGGGCAGTGTGCAAAGTCTCAAGGAAAGAGAATGAAAGATGTGGGAAATCAAGCATAAATATATTGGATCTCAAAATTACTAAAATGGGTTTAATAGGTCCTAGAAGGCATCTAATGATGGGTGCCAAATTTTTAGGATGGTACAAAATTGAAATCACTGTATGTGAATTCACCACCTCTTTATGAACTTAAGCACTTCAGCTTCAATCCTGTCTCAATCTCTACCATGTTCTTGAAGGTCTTAAAATTTTTGAATGCTTCATAATTTTATTTCAAGAAGGTTACCCAAACCATCCTAGATAGTCATCAATGAGTAACATAAAGTATCTATCACCTTGCATACTTCTTATCTTAGAAGGACCACACAAAATAGTATAAATAAGATCTAACAATTCATTTGAATTGCCAACCTTGGATTTGAATGTAGTTCTTGTTTTCTTACCTAACTGGCATTCCTTGCAAACAATATTAGTATGTTTTTTTACTCTAGGAATATCTCTAATAGCAAAAGTAGAAATTGTAGCTAGAATTTTATCAAATTTCACATAACATAACCTCTTATACCATAACAATTTTTCATCTACTTGTGCAATCAAACAAATTCTCATACTAGTATTAAAATGAAACATATTATCACTTGTCTTTAATCATGTTGCAATCTCCTTTCCATAGTTATTCAAGATCTTGCACTGGTCATTCTTAAAATCTAGGTCATATCCTTTTTCCAACAACTTTCCATCACTAAGAATATTATGGCTTAAACATTCTACATATAATACATCATCCCCATTATTCTTTCCATCTAGAGAGATAGAGCCTCTTCCTCTGATCATGCTACCAGAATTATCTCCCCATCTTACCATACCACCATAATACTTATCAAAACATACAAATTTTTCCTTGTCACCATTCATATGATGGGAAAATTCACTTTCTATCACCCATTCATCCTTCTTGACAACTTGAGTAGCTAGGGTTTTCTCTTCAACAACACAATTAGTAGAGCTAGTAGTCATGGGATCTGCAATCTTAGAATCTTCTTATTTAATATAATTGAAGGTAAATTAAATATCACTCTTATTAGCATCATCAAATTCTACATCTGTAACTCCTTCATCACCAAAAACATAGTAACATTTCCTTTCAACAGTAGGTATATTCATACATTTAGAAACTCTATCTAGATATCTAGAAGAAGAGTGCCCTATCTTATTACATGAAAAGAATTTGAGAGGTAACTTTCCTTTGTACTTAAAATATCATTTTGGTACCATTTTATTGTTAGTAATAACTAAGAGGGAAGGGGGGGGGGGGGGAATCAGTG
>MU227987.1:1228884-1253522 GCA_018584345.1 Thuja plicata | reverse complement strand
CTGAACTGGGAGAGGTGACAGGAACACTGAAATGCAGTACCAGAAATAGCTGCAGAAGAAGAACCAGGAACACCAACAGTGCAACAGAAGCACACACACAGGATAAAGGGCGGTGTCATAGACACAGTCGACATGGGCTAATGTCGTGGAAGGTATGCTCACTTGACAAAAGTGGATGCGCCTATAGTGGCAAATGCATCATAATCCCCCCATGGCACTTTATAACACAGTGCGGGTACATCAACCAAACCAGGTGTACAAGATCCAAGAAAAGTAGAAGAGGGCACTTTATCTCAGTGCATTTATAGAACAAAGATATATCAGAAAGAGCATACAAGCTCAGAAGTCAGAAAGAAGAGTGAACTATGAACTTAGAGGAAGAGATCCCCGGACCTGTAGAACCAAGCACACCACCAGAGGGCATAAACTGCAAAAATCGGAGGAGTGAAAACCCGGAGTAGAATCTAGAAGAAATACCTCTTCCACTGAATAGTACATAGAATCAGCTTTTCGACGATATCTCATTTTCCGAAAAAGGAGTCCGAATGAGCCAGATATGACTCCTGGAAGGCAAAACAAGACATCAGACTTCAACAGAAAAAATCACTATTGAAACGGTGAACCCAAAAATCCTAATCACCATAGGTGGATAGAGCTCGGAAAGATCTTTCCAACGATATAAAGAAGTCCAAAAAAGGACTCCATATGCTCCCTGTAGAGAAAAAAAGGTGAAAAGGGCTCAAAAATGCTCAACAGGAGCCCCAGGGGCTAAAAAAAATAGGCAAAAAAGGTGAAAAGGGCAAAAAATGCCCAACAACTCTGATACCATGTTAGAATTGATGAACATCAATACAACCAAGATCACCTGCATGCAAGACAGTTACAAAGAATAAGAAGCAGACAGAAGAGAGAAGGATCCAGAAAACTATGGCGGCCGATAGGCCAGAGACAAGAAAACCATGTTGACAGAAATGATTTCTATATTCAACAATAATGATTTACAAAACTATCTCCTTATGAAATACAAAGAGGTGATTCCTTATAAAGGAATACCGAAGCCCTAAAAGGGAAACAACAAGAAATAGAAACTGCCTAAGGTTAGCTGAAGCAAACTAGAGTAAATATGGAAGTTACTAATTAGATCATAATGATTTAAATTAGTAACCCCGATAGACTATTACTCTAACAATAATACCTTTCTTGAACCATGAAATTCTCATCAATCTTTACATGAGTACTTTCAATTATCTTCTTTAATCTCAAATTAAAACATTTGTATGCTTTGCTTTTAGTAGAATAACCAAGGAAAATACCTTCATTGCTTCTAGCATCAAACTTACCAACACCATCATCTCTCTTGATGTAGCACTTGCTGCCAAATATTCTAAAGTATTTTACTATAGGTACATCACCAAACCAAAGTTCATAAGGTGTCTTATCCACGCCTGGTGTTAGTTTTTTTCTATTGATAGTATAGACTGCTATATTAACTACATCTCTCCAATAGGTGTGTACAACTTTCCCTTCAATCATCATAGTGCGCGCTGTATCAAGTATGATCCTGTTCCTTATTTCTACTATCCCATTCTGCTATGGGGTTCTGGGTGTACTCAACTATCTTTTAATTCCATGTTCTTCACAGTAGTCATAAAACTGGTCAGAGGTGAATTCTCCTCCTCTATCTGATCTCAGACACTTTAGTTTTAATCTAGATTCATTCTCCACTTTGACTTTGAATATTTTGAACTTCTCAAAGGCTTCAAACTTCTCCTTTAAGAACGCAACCCACATCATCTTTGAAAAATCATCAACAAACAAAATGAAATACCTTTCTCTGTAATATGACCTAGTTTGAGTAGGACCACATAAATCTATATGCACTAGGTCTAACTTGTTTTCAGCTGAGTTCTGCTTGCTTTTGAAAGAACTCCTTACATGTTTTCCCATAACACATTCCCTGCATATTGTGTCAACTAGTCTTGCAATACTTGGAATATCTCTAATTGCCTTGACATTGCTTATCTTTATTATATTATCAAAATTGATATGAAAGAGTCTCTTGTGCCATAACCAACTGTCATCCACTTTTGCAACAAAATAACTTACATCTGAATTGAGCTAGAAAACATTACCTTTTATTTTGGATCTTGATGCAATCATGTCTCCTTCTTTGTTGCTAATAATTCATTTGTTGTCTTTGAATTCCAAATGATAACCTTTGTCAAGTAGCTATCCAACACTTAGTAAATTGTAATGTAATCCATCAACATACAGAACATTATCTGTCTTGTTCTTTCCATCCAGGGTGATGGATCCTCTGCCTATGATAGGTTTAGGAGTGTTATCTCCAAATCTAACCATACCATCTTTGTGATTTTCTAGATGAAAAAATCTATCTTTATCACCTGTCATGTGATGAGAGCATCTGCTGTCAATGATCCAATCAGTTCTGATGTCAGCTTTGGAAATTAGGGCAAACTCCTATGTTTCCTTTTCATCTTCAATGTCCATATGCTCAATCAAATTTTCCATGTATTTAAGGGAAACGAATCCAATTTCATCTTCTCCTGAATCTTCATCAGTTACACCTTCTTCAGCATGATAGCATTCCTTTATGTATTTAGGTTTATAATCAGATCTAAATTTCTTTACTCTTGTAGGACACTTGGATGCAAAGTGACCGATCTTGTTGCATGAAAAAAATTTGAATGAAAGCTATCCTTCATATTTCCCTTTGCCTTTATTTTCTATTTTGGCAATCATGCCTATGATTTCTTCTAGTTCTTCATCAAGTTCTTCTTTCTCATTATTGCTAGAGATGTGAGATTTCTTACCATGAACTGAAGCTTTGAATGTTGTTTCACCTTTTGGTTCAGTCTTCAATCTTGATATCTCAAATGCAAATTTTACTGATCAAAGTCTCTCTTGAAGTCTTGTGCAAATTGCATGGTTTCCTCTATAATACTGATCTTGTTCTCATAGTCCGATGTTAAAGTAGTCAAAATCTTGTCGATTATATCTTCTTCTGATATTTATCCACCATTGTTTTTGATTCTAGAAACTGCTTCATTTATCCTTTGATTGTAGGCTCTAATGTTCTCTTCAGGTAACATCTCAAGACTGTTGTATTTCTTTTTCCATGTCTTCCTGCACACATTCTTTACTTGAACATATCCTTCAAACATGTCTTCTAAATACTTCCATATTGTGTATGCCTTGTCTAATTTCTTGATCTCAGAAAATTCACTGTCAGATAGTGCACTTATAAGGGGTTCTTTGACAACTGCATTAGCTGTGAATGTATCCTTATGTTTACTAGTAGCATCATCTCTTGATAAGTCTTTTAAAGAGGGAATAACAACTTCTTGTGTGGCTATCTCGAAGATGTCAAAACCAACACACTGTAGATGTGTTATCATTTTGTTTTTCCAATCCAGATAATTTTCTCCATCAAACTTAGGGCTCTCTTTTCTGAAGTAAGACATCTGATCTATCTTAAGCTGTTAGGCTTCTTCTTCTAGGCACTTGGCTCTGATACCAATTGTTAGAATAGTCCCAAAGGATAACTGAGAGGGGGGGGGGTGAATCAATTATTAGCCAATTTAATTATTTTATCTTATTAACTCCAGAATACAATAAAGTAAATGCACATTCCGATAACACAATAGACAACACCACAATTTGGTTATGGGGAAACCAAATGGTAAAAACCCCGGTGGGAATTAACACCCACAATGAACTATACTTGTTTATAATAATACCTGTTAGAAGATCCTACAACCCTGTTAGGAGTTGTTCTTTACAATGCAATAAGTATAGTGACCTGGTTAAGGGTCTGGCCATGTTCGGAGTCTTTTAAAAATAACCCGGTTAAGGGTGAGGACTCACTCTCCAAAATCTCACTGATTTAATGGTGAAGGCTACAACCTTCTGAAGAACATATATGCACTATATCTGATGATGAACTGTAGAGTAGACTTTCTGTCTTGATCAGTTCCAGTCAATTGTAATCTTTCACTTCTTCTTCACATAGATCCTTGATGAATGAAACTCAACTGATATTCTGCTATGCACTTTCCTACATCTTTTCTTATCATTCACACTTATCATTCCACAAATGACTTGCTATAAGTATCTTCCTCAAAGTATAAGATCAAGGGACCTGTTAGACAACTCTTCATAACATCCTTGTCGGCTTTACTAATTACGCAAGCATAATTACAACCGTGCAATATAAATTGAATAGACGCGACGCTTCACTAATTCGGCCTTACCAAATTAACTCTAACTTTGTAATCTTCTTGAAACACGTTTGGCGCCTTTAGATAACTATCATAAACTTATAACTAAACTTGAATATACACACACATATCTTGAAGATAGGTGCAACTCAAGATCCAATGCAATACGTCGGCTCTGTACAGACAAACTCCAAAAATTGTAACTGCCACATAACAGAATTACTCAACACAACTGAAACTTCATATCTGAGTCTGCGTGTATGACCAAAACATAATAAAAATGTATACAACATGAACATAACCATGCAAGGTATGCTATCATCATTCTAATAAGTGCATATAGAACACTGTTATATATTATATGTTGTCATCAATGACAAACATACAATCAACTAGCTGCTAGAAGTTAATCTCCAACACTTTAATCTTCACTCATCTTCAAGGCTTCATATTATCCCTTCAAGATCTGCAACTTGGAAATATTGACTTCCTTGTCTCCTTGAAACAAGGTCTGCAACTTCTCCCAAATCTCATTAGCAATTTCTAACTCCATGACATTTTTCATTTTAGAATCATCCAAGGCACTTAACAAAGCTTCCTTTTCCCTGATATTTTCTTTAGCATCACAGATCTCTTGTGGTGTATTAGGATATGTAGGAACAGTATAGGAACACTTGGTGATTCTCCTTACAATATTCATCAATACATCTAAGATGCCCTATCATTTTTCTCTTCCACAAAGTGTAGTTGGTACCATCAAACCTAGGACTATCCATCTTTTTTTATTATATATATCCCTTAAGATATTAAACTTTATCCAAGAGACCAAGCTCTGATACCAATTGTAGGAAATAACGCAGCGAACAACTGAGATGAGGGGAGGGGGTGAATTAGTTGTTCCCAAACTTTCACTTACCTCTTATACTTAAAAACCTTATGTCTAATTTAAACAAAATAAAAATTCATGCAAATATCAAAATCACATCCACAATACTTTGACACATATTTTTATCGTGAAAATACTGTTAGGGGAAAAACCAAAGTGGGGTTGATTACCCACAATAAGAAAATACCTTGTTAGAAGTATAACCTTATTACAAGTATGGGGAATGCACTTTCATTAAGGGACACTACCTAGAGATCACTGCTCAAATAAAAAAGGGATACAACCCTAGGAAGGCTCACTACCTTACAATACCACTACAATGGATGATCTGACAACAATTTGACAATTTATGAATTGAATAATAGCATCTAACTTATGCCAAGGTCAGTCTCATTAAAGTATAATACATATCTCTGTTCAAATAATCTCTGACTCCTTCATATGAGTGATTCATCCTTCAATATATATTCTCAACTACTTCTACAAGAAATCACACGCGTTAACAATTAATCCTTCACATGCGCAACCACCACTTTTCCCTAATTCATCAACCCTTATATCAAGAACTTAGGTTAGGAAAAAACTCTTTCAATTTTAATTTTCCAATACCTAAATCAATGAGCCTGATAAAAAATAATTTGATCCAACATGCCTTGATCCATTATAATCACCTTGAGATCATAAATTTATCCTAAAACATTTTACCAATCACCCATCAAACATTCTACTAATCAAGCCGACCAAGAACATGAGAAAAATTATCACCTACTTAAAATTCCCTCCAAATTTCATCATCTTAATCAATGTATAATGCTAACTCATTAGACACATAACCCAACAATATTCATAGGCATCATGAATATCACTAAAAAATCTGAACCCATCCATATTGTCGTATCTACTAACATCTCTTATGCTGGACCTCAAGAACATTGTCACCAACAACTGTAACATCATAAAAATTCCTTGCGAACCTATGGATCACTAACCCTTTGAGTTGAGTACATCTTTTCATGTCTTGAACACACTCCTTGATGCTCAACTAAAATTATCAACCTAATATTTCTCACCAAACCAATCTCTGTGACTCTATCACTTCTTGTCTGCCAGTCACCATATATGAACTCATAACTCATCTGAATCTTCATGTAAGTCCCTGAAACTTAACATGTACCAAGTAGACAACCTCAACATCATCCCATGAGGTGCGTGACTCCTCATTTTCTAAAAACAATCCTCACCAAAACTTTGAACATCCTGTACCACCAACAAAATATACAACACATATGTGGGTATCAAACAATCTTTCTGAGAAATCCTATTGATATGTTGACATTAATGACAACACATTCAACTTGCCAAAAAAATGACTTCATCAAATCTAGATTCATCCTAGATAATATTATTATTGTTGGCAAAGGAATAAAATGGGCTCATCACTCTTGAAAAAATGTCATCTTCCTCAAAATTAATTTTTCTAAAGCCTATGACCACATTAAATAACCCTTCATTTTCGTTGTTGGGTGCCCTTGAATTTGGACCCCAATTCATCTAGTCTATGAAAATGTAGTTGGGGATTTTTTAGCATGCATTGCCATTAATTTTCACCAGTCCTTAAGTTTTGGGTTTTTCTATTCTATTCACCTAGGTTTCCTCTGTCTCCTTCATTGTATGTTCTAGTTTTTGATGGCTTTGTTTAATTTTGGAAAAATCTATCTCCACAAGCCCGATCAGAGGAAATTTCCTCCCTAATTCACCTTCTCAACTAGTTAATGAAAATTTAGTAGATGATTCTTTTCTCACATTAATTGAAGAGAAAAGAAATATCAAGGAATCCCTTTAGTGTCTTAACACTTTCTTCCTAGCTTTTGGCGCTGCCATTTAGTGGGATGAAACTCAGTGCTACCAATAATTGTTCCTCCTGGATCTTCCCTAAATGTATCGGTATACGTGGAAATGGGTTGGTCATGTGTAAATATTCCAATTTATGGGCATTCACTTTACTATTTAGGCCTCTCATGTGGACCTTTTGAATGCAGTCCTTTATAGAATTAAGATTCAAGAAGCAGGATTCATTCAAGATTACCATGTCACTTTTGTTGGCTAGTAAATTTAAAGTGTATTCTAAAACCACCATGACCACCCATCTATATTTATCCTCTTAATGGGATCACTCTAAGGCTTTCTACTTCAAACTTGAGGATTTGTTAAGGGATTGTTTGTGGTAATTTTTGAAGATCACAAAGGTTTTTACAACTTTTCTTGGGATTTTTGTAGTATCCCACATGAATCTGGTGCTTTGGATCCCCTTTCATCATAAAGTTAGGGATTGGCCTTGTATGCTAAGTAGATGGTCATGCTAGCTCTAGAAATGAAGCCTGGAATTTACTGACATTCCTAACCCTCATGCCCTTTTTATGCTAGCTCTATAATACTGACATTCATAACCCTCATTGATTTTTTTATGGAAAACTAGAGTCTTTAAAGAACCTCTTCATTTTTTTAATTGTGCTCAAACATTTCCGAGTAGGATTCATGTTTTCTTTCACCTATTTTGGCCAAAACCATTTTCCCTGCATATGGTTCTCTTGGGTGATTGAATTTCCTTTACTTTCAAATTTACCCAAATTTGGAATGATTTTAGGGTGGAGATCCTATTTTCTTTGTGGGGAGATAGGAATGTTGTTTTATTTTCACATAGCTCTTTCGACATACATGTTTCTCTTTTCACTAAATTGTGTATTTGTAATAATGTAATGCTCCAGATCTAGAACCATACTAATAAACTGACACTGGAGGTGGCCCACCTCTAGGAGCTCTTAGACCATTGGGAGTGTTGGTTCCTAAAAAGGTTTTACACTTACAAAGCTACCAGTGCACCCTTCAATACATTCTATAGAGTAGCCAACTCCACTGTTTGAAACCTTTAAGTGGACTAGACCAAGTAACAGGGACACTAATTCATCCCTCTACACTTTAGGTTTTGCAGGACCAAGGGGGGACTCCCTCTAATTCTTTTGAGTATAAATTAAAACTGTGACTACCATTGATATAAGAAGAAATCCCATACAAGGTTCAATATAACTAGGATATAATAGATAATGGCTAATCCCCTATTGAACATCACCCTGGTTTAGAGCACAAGATGAAATAAATTATTAACCGACAACAAAAGTAAAGGTATTCATGATTTAATTGATTTTTTTTTGCAGCAGGTAACAATAAGAATATGAATAACAACATATTTGCAAGATTTGCAAAAGCTAAGATCAGTGCCTAATCCCATTGGGTATCAAAGTCATCAGTAACATAACATCATACAACATAGTTTCATCAATAGCACATGGTCTAAGAGCATTTCCTTGCAATATCCCTTTAACAACAACCTAGTACAGACTACTTATCATAGTCCCTGTATAACCTTGTCAGATCTGTAATCTTAATCAAGCATTTAATTGGTCATTTAGATCAAAGCATGAAACAAGAGTTACATACATCACAACAATGAACTGAGTGAATAAAACTCATGGTTCCTTTCATTCAAGGCATAACACCATTATACATTGGAGAAATATGAACTAGCATTATATATTAATCAAATCCTCTGCTATTTATGTTTTTCAATACAACTTATAACTCCATGAAAACCTTCGTAGGAATCACACAGATTCATTTATAGTGCTTTCTAGAATATTACATTGTTATTCCTTCTAAACTAAGATATGTTTCTTGATTCTTATAACTTTAATCCTCTTTCTAAAGGCCCTAAAATCCCCTTTTTTTAAAACAAGGGGGCCAACAAGCTTCATGCCAAAAAAGACAAAAGATCTGTTACACTTTTAAAAACCCTATGACACATAGACCAAAAGATAACAAACTATTTCAGCCTTCAACCGTAACTGATCCATCACCCTTCCTACCTACACAGTCAAAAAGATTAATATGTTTCATAGGGAAGTAAAAATATTTCCATATAGGATATGTTTCTCCTCTAACTCATTCAAGTACTCATCAACTGTATCACTTGGTAACAAGAATGCTACTGTTAGAAGAAACAAAAAGCATAGATGGGCCAATATAGCACAGTTCGTGGCTGCAATGCAAGAGAAGCCAGGATGCAATATTCTCATCAGAACTCTTTCAAGGACTCCCTCATGCATTGAGAAAAATCCTGAAAGAGCGATCTAAGGACTTGACATCACCTAGTTCTCTTCTCTAGCCAACGAACCAATATATTTGAGTCAAAGGGTATAAAAAAGGTGAAGCTCGAATGATTTGTGAGTTTTCAAGTCAGTCCTCATTTTAATACCTCTTTAGAAACTCATGCCCATTTTAATGTCTCTTTAGAAACACTACTCTCCCCATACAATCAATCCCAATACTCTTTTTGCATCTGTATCTAGAGACGCTGCTTATCCTTAACAACACCCATTTTAAGTAGTCTAGGAAAATAGGCCATGGAATGGTTATATTTATAACTTCTACATCCTTATCCACTAGCGTAAATTGTGTTTTTCCAATCACCTTTCATTGCCTGTAACTACAAGCATAAGGAAGTAAGTAGTCAGAGACCTGTCAGTTTCCATTATGATTCTTACTGGAACACCATGATACTCTTCCAATTCAAATATGCTAAATGTTCTTTGTTTCTCGTGTTGGTCCTATCATACTGATCCTTCTAATAGGATTTCCCTGGCATGCTTATCCATTTCTAGTGATCTGTGTTTAAATCCTATTTTTGGCAACCTGTCTTCGAACATAAAAGGTCAATCAATGAGATAATAGAGAAAAAAAATATAGGTGACCTTGGTCAATACTGTTTTGATTTTTCATACTGCAACTCCTGCCACACGGAAAAATATGACAAGTTCGTAAGTCCATCTGTTCACCATCTCACACAAGGATTGTTTTCGCTCTCTCTCTCCTTTACAATCATAGACACATGGAAGGTTACCATGGTTGGTTAGCAATTATTCTAACTATAGTTTAAACCTGAGACAACACAACTCGACATCCTCTGTTAGTTTGCCACACGTCATTCCTTCACATTATCATTATTTTATTAATTTCCAGGTGGCACGCTCTGATTCATCAGGGTCTATGCCATGTCATCAATCTAACTAGTTGGCCCCACCCACATGTCACTCTCACATGATTGTGTGAAGCATTTCCCTTCTAATGACTAGGATCGCACGATCATGTGAGAGCCCGCCATTTGTGAGGTATCCACCTGTTTAGATTGTTGTCCCACTAATTTTTACCGCCACCTGTAACATCTCGCGGTCTATCCTCTAGCCACAGGCCCACCAATTGTCTTCCCTAACCGCCATCTATCTGCCACTAACAGCCAACCACTTAACCTTGCTAGGCCAAAACTGCATGCCTTTAAGGCACTTAACATACCTACACGCGATTATAAAAACATTAAGTTTATCCCAACACTATAAATGTGGGATAAATGGTCTTAGCTAATTCTACAATAGACTTCCAAACAGCGGTGCCATCGGCTCACTGGTGCAGTTTTTCCCGATCTAATCATGCTAGTAAACTCCTTAACAATTACGTTGCCTCATTTCAACCTTTTGCCTTATCTGAATTCCATATGAAACCGTGCAAGTCCTTTAAAACACTAAAAACCTGCCATGAAAAAGACTTATAATCTACAAAATTTAAAATGGTACCCTAAATAATGAGAGTACCAGCAGGGAGAATGGACCCTATATAGTTGTTAGAGTTCCTCTTGGTAGTTCCACTTATTGCATCTTGTCTTCACCTCGTGGCCCTTGACATTGCAACACTCCACCTATCCACCATGCAAGGGATTTGTTTTTGTGTGGGGTTTGAGAGGTACAAGGTCGTCTATTGGCAGTAGCAATGGATGACCAACTTCTGGCAAAGAAGGTGGGTGGCCCAATTTTTCCAAATGGCTCCCCAGATTGGCATTGATGATCTTGCCCGTGTGAGAAGAAAAATATAAAGAGGCCATTATTGACGATTGGTGGTCTCTCCCCAATTTCATCCTTGTCCTTGTTGATGTATGAGATAAGCTAGATGATAGAGATCCTCTGCCACCACATATTGATGTTGCTCTCTCTACTCAAGCAATTGTTTACTGTTTGTTGATTATCCAAGCTCAACCTGTGTTTCTAGTTATAGGATTTTCTCATGTTTATTTTGATTTCTGAGCGCTACCCATATGACTTATAAGGGGTGACCTTTGGTCCCCCTAATTTTTTTTATGAATAGTGTTATATATTTAATTTTAATAGGAATTCGACGTACTATGCATAAAAAAATGTACCATGGATATCATTGTCACCTTTTGTATTAGTTAATTATCAATAATATAAGTATAAGATGATAAAGCTTGAGCTAATCCTACTCACCTTAGAGACCACTAGTATAGATATTGAACTAGCATTTTTTTCTATTATGATAGATAGATAGATAGATTCTACCAATAATTTCCTATCGGCTTATCCATTGAACCTCCTTATGTACAATGCTAGTTTATAATATAAGAGACATTATCACCACTTCTCACTCACCTAAAGTTATAAACTATTTTAAATTATTTTATTCATTGATATTATCATTTATATGTGTTAAGGTATAAACCTAAACCATATATTTTGGTTGATTGAAAATGCAATTTATAATATTGTCATTTTATTTGTATGATTAGTTTTAGTAATTCATATTTAAGTTTGAATACTATATTTAGCACTTGGATGTATCATTTCTTGTTCCATCATTAGAAATAAATAATTTTGCATATGTTTGATGTATGTATAAACCCTCTTTTTTTATACTTTTATATTATCAATAAATGGTATATATTCCACTTTGAATAAATTAGAAAATGTGACCATCTTAAACAAACAAATAAATTTTATATTATAACAATTAATCCTCACAACCTTCATAATAAAATTTACCATTAAATAACTTTAAATAACTTATAAAACCATATACATTTTCATATAATATATATAAAATATAAAATAAAATATTATTTCATCCTTCACTGAATATTATAAATAATTTTATCGTTTTATATAATTCAACTATAACCATAACTTCACGTTCTTTTTGAAAATTAAATAACTTAATAAAAAATTAAAAAAATAATCTTATATTTATTTTTCATTTGTGTGTATGATAATATATTCCGATATTATTCATCCACATTATCATATAAATTCTTACATATATTATGACTTTGAAAACATGGACATTTTGGCATTTTTAATTTCATGATTCTAGTGGACCGTAAATAACTCCACACCATTCTTTTCTATTTATCCATGATTACATTTTTGTCAACCCTTTTGTTAATAATCAATCATAATAACTTCTACATATAAAACGTTGAAAATAATCATAATAATCATTGTGAATAAGAATTAAATTTCACTCTTAAAATCTACCATGGGCTTTAAGTTGATTTTTCAAACAAGTTATAAAATTATGCTCGTCTTTGTCTCTATTTTTAAATATTAAACGGTTTTATGTATGTAAATTTTATGCATGACTAATAGGAGAGGGAGAAAAGAAAATGCTTAACCTAGGTATAGTGTTTTACGTAGAGGATTATGTTGATTAGTTGACAGTATAATATTTATAGTATAATGGAGAATCATTTTGTATGTTAACTTTTGTTGATCATAAGTGTAATTTTATTTTTAATATAAATGTTTTTTATTAATATTTTAAGTCAATTTTTGTAAGATGTGATTTTGGTTTTTGGAAGACAAATCAAATAAGTATATTTTTTAGTACATTATAATATGATTATATTTTTGTTTTGGTCATGAATACTATATTATAGTTTTTTAAAACGTGATTGTAATATTTGTAGCATCGTAAATTGTAGGTACTTTATCAAGGTGTATAATTCTATATATGTTAGCACTCATTTTAGTGTGTTTCATCTGAGCATGCATTATAGGACTTCATGATGCATTTAATTAATAACAAATTCAAAATATGAGTCCTTTATTAATCCAATATCATCAAACCTTTACATGGGCCATTGATTAGAAGTGTGCCCCTTTAATTATTTCATCCATTTGATCATATTGTACATACATATGCCCTATTTCATTATAAGTGGCATTTTGTACATTTTCACTTATCGTACCTCGATTTCACACATATTTCAAACATCCCATTGTCCATATTGACCTCGACTAAAAATTGAGCCCCTGTTGCCTCGTAAAGGGTGACCCGAAATGTAAGGGGTGACCCAAATCGCCCCCTACATTGGGAGGCACCCTTTCTGAGACAAATTGGCCCCAAATGGGAATTTGAGCAATTGTGAAGGCCTGACACTACAATTTGAAGACATTCTGTGAAGTGAAGATCTCATCATCAAAGATAACAACAAGTGCAAAGATTCAATTTTATTTTCTCATCTACATTAAGCATTCAGTAACTACATCATCACCATGAAGCTTTCAAGGGACCATGAACACAACAAGGAGATTACCGAGTAATGATTGGCTTGTGTTGCTCCCTTTGGGTTGGGTATGATTTAATGTTATCCTCAGATCTACACATTCAAGCTTCAATTTTGAGTTCAAATATTTGATCACAATATCATATAGGATTTTACTCTAACATACTAGGTAGATCTTGTGTTTACTACATGCACTTTAGCTTATAGCAATCTTAGACGCACTTAAGATTCAAGAGCACATACAATTCCCATTTTTGAAACACACACATACTAATTTTCCCTTGTAGGTGCATATAAAAATTTCAAGATCCCATTTCGATAATAAAAACAAGTTCTTAGACCCCCCATAGTCTCAGATCTATAGCTTCAGACAAGGTTGTTGTGCCAAGAGTAACTCCGCATGTAGGGGGTGAGTCCAACCACCCCTAACACTCTAAGTCACCCTTGATAGCCCAGAATTTGCTCAAATTTTAGTGGCAAAAACATACAGCTTGTGGGAAGCCGTATCCAGAATCTTACTGGGTTTTCTCAGTCTAGTAAATCTGCATCAGCAAAAGAAGATGAAAATCCAATATTTAGGTGCACAAGTTCCACTCTTCCTTTGTCTCTTATGATATATTATATACATACAATTTTTTGTCTTTAAGTCTTGCTACAAAATTAAGTTACAAGTACAATAACCTAAGTCTCTTGTTCCTAAGCAATAAAGGAGTAGGGACCCCAAGGGGATATATATTGATTTGACCCCATTGTGCAAAGGAGTTGGTCAACCGTATTCATCTCTTGATAGACCCACATTCCAATGTGGTTAAGAGAAAGGGATCCTCGATCCTAGCTTGACCATGTCCCAATTTTTGTAACCTACATTCTGGTAAACCTAATGCAAATAAAATTTTATTTCTGATTTTGTTTGATAAGTTGTAGTTTTATGCATTTGTGTATTTTTGTTTTACTTTTTCTCTGAATTTAAAAGAACAAAAATATTTCCTTTTTTTATATGCATGTGGTTTTTCATTTTCTCCTTCATTGGAATAGATTGTTTCAATACATGTTTTCTTTCACTTATATTAGAAAAATGTCTAATTTATTTTTGCAAGACTTCAAAGCCTTTGATGAGTCATTTAGTAGTGATGACTTTGATATGTTGGATCAGGCCCTTAATGACTTTGTACTGCCTCCTGTGATTGCATTCTATTCCATGATGATTTTGATATGAGATATACTCTTATTATGTTACTTTGGTTATCTACATGATGAGATGCATCGATGATAGTTATTATTTTGGTTGCCAGTATCTAGTTGTGATAGATGGTTAGATTATGTTGTTATTTCAGTTTGATCATATCTGCATGATGATGCTAACAATGTGACATGATGTCTTATGATGATATATAGAGTATTTTTCATTCGAGACTACTGATTATGTTATTAGGATGACTTTATGGGACTTATTGATATATTGTGCCTTATATTCTATTGGATATTTCAGTTATTAACTTTCATTGATTTACACTTTTATTTCTATAGAATGATTTATTTAAATGTTCTATATTTAAATTAGAATGCAATGTTAATTCAAATTATATGATGTTCACTGCTACATTCGCACAACTGCTATGGATTATGCCCTTTGTGCTTATACAAAGTGAGAAGAAGTTGTAGTTAATCATTCATGAGATCCACATGATATATTTCTCTCCTTCATTGGTTGTTATCATGTATATTATGTGCTTCGACTATTTATTTTGTGAGAAATTACACTTGATGTTTTCTTGTTTTGGTGAACAAGTACTAGACACATTCTGCCTGAGCGATGGATTTGAGTGTGTCTATATCCCTGAAATTTGCATAGGAGACAGTGTTGGACAAATTGTGACTGAGAGGGGGGGGGGTGAATTAGTATAAATAGGTATTGACCTAATTCAACCACCAATATGATTAACTGCACTAGAAACTTCTTAACCTAAAAGCATATGAATGAAATAAATAAATAATAACAAACAATATCAAGCATCCACAATGTTAACACACATAAGACAAGTATTTTATCCTAGAAACCCTTGTTAAAGGGAAAAAAACCCACGGTGGGGAAGACACCCACAAGCCCAATACTGCAGTAAATGAGTTTGTCCTGCTAGGAGCTACAAATACCCTTTCTGAGGGTTCACCCTATTAGAAGTGATTAGTACACTATTAGGGGTACAATAAGATCAGCTATGATCTACCTCGCTAGAGGATTTCAAACCTCAATAAAGAATCTACCCTGTAAAAGGATTTACAAATAAGAACACGTTAAAGTTCACCTTGTTAGAGGATTTAACATGCTACAACTGTTAGGGAACAACAAGATTGTTGATCTGAGGATGACATTGATTGCCTATCAGATCTTTTTTAGTTCTCTGTACTCTATAACTACTCTCTGCTCTTTGATCGCGACTTCAACTTGAAATCATAAAAACCCTAATCACCCCAAAAAAAACTCTTCAACACCAATTCCTTTTTTTTCTTTCTTTTTCTCAACAACTCTTTTCAATATGAGAAGTTCATATATATAAACAACTTGCACCACCTTAAGAATGATCTTCAAATTTCTTTCCTGAGATAACACCATGTGTCAAATTGGTAATATTGATGAAAGAAATGATTTATCATGACCGTGTTAGGTCAAGATAAGATTTGCAAGTTTATATCTCTAAGATAATAAAACATGCTTTTACTTCTCCAATGCATGACCTTAAATATATCTTAAATGATTGCATTGATCTTGTAAATAACAATAAATTGGATGTATAATATTTATTCCACATTATCATATCATTATAAATGATCACATATACTTTACCACTCACCGATCTATGATCTACTGACCGGTTAATCAAGAACATAAGAGTTCTACCTATCTTAGTGTCAGTGACACTGGAAACTCTATCACTGCTCAATCAAATAAGTCATGATTAGAATCATAGATTATGCATACCATATACATATTGTATCTCTGAGCACAACATATGAATCTTTCCTTAACTCGACCGCTACCACAATCTAACTATTATTGTTCTTCCTGATGACCAGTCAACATGCATAGCTGATCTTTCCTTTACCGATCATGTATAGTTCTTATCGATCATTGTAATCATTATATCTGAATACATTACCATAAATGATGACTAATTATTCATCCACTCATGACCGCTCTGCATATCTCCTTCAAAACTTATCATAATGCGAACAATCTCCCCCTTTGGCATTGATGGAAAAAACTTCTGATAATCATCTCAAAACAAATCTTACATTGCATACATACTACAATATCATCCTCAAATGATACTCCCCATTACATTATGTATTTTATCACACATCATTACATCATCCTTCCATACAATACATTACACATTATTCTCTTCCTTCTTATCAACAATGAAAAAGGATTATAAGTACTTAACAAAATTACATTCGGTCAAAAATTTCCTTGAAGATGATCTTCGCTGAATTCAGGGATGTGTCCCATGACTTTTGTAAGTGTTCCATAGATAAAATCTATCCATCTATAACCAATGTTGTTTCTTCCATACCATTCAAAATGTTCACCTCTTGTAGAATTAGTATTGTTTCTGCATTTATCACATGCTGTTGCATGAGATCCATAGTGGGAGCTAGATAGGTCTACAGCTCCATAAGTGATAATATTATGTTATCTTTCTCACCTTGCAACATCTTCATGTTGTTTGAAATAATATTTACCTTAGCAGTATATGTTGAAACTAAACTGGTTAGAGGATCAATTTTTGTAATCAAGTCATCAAGTTCCTATTCAGAGTCCTCTTTCTTCTTCTCTTGATCCTATGTAAAGGATGTAACCTTGGAAATTTTTACAAGCATCTTTCCTATCTCTCTTATAGTTTCCTTCATTTTATTCACTGGAACTACAAGTGACACTTTTTATACTATTATGGTCTATTTCAACTTGTCAGCTCGTTGTCTCTCATATTCTTTCATTTCTAACTCTATATGTGCATTCTCCAAGTTAGGTACGTGATCAGAAACAACCTTGACCAACATTCCCAATTGATCAATAGGATTATCTTGTTTGCCATATCTCACATTAGGTACTAAATTCTTAATTATGTTTCTGGCTCTATTTAGTATTTTGATCTTCTTTTTCTTTTCCTTCAACTTTCTCCCCGAGTGTACCAGACATTTTTAATAGGTCTTTGGGACTCATCTGAGTAATATCAAAAGTTGTTTTCACTTCTTCATCTTCTTTTGAACTAGTTGTATCCTTTGGTTTACTCTTATTTATTATGCTACCTTCACCAGTTAGATCTGGTTTTCTATTTACTGAAAGTATATCTTCATCATCCTTATGACCCGTCTCTTTCTCAACAACCTATTCTGGGATATCAGAGATAAAATTATCTATGACATAATTAATCTCTTTAGTTTCTCTCTCTTGTACTTTCCTTGCCTCTTCAACTGATTTGACTTCAACAACAATCTTAGAATTCACATACTTTGTCAATAAATCCATTGTTTCATTCCTTACTAACTGAGTATCACCAATGGGAATTCTTGTAACTCTGTTCTTTGTCTTAGATTATTCTCTCATTGCTTCAACTTTCAACTCTGTCTGTCTGGTAGAAAATCTAGGTTTCAAAAGTGTAAGTTCATGTTCCATCATTACTCTGTCAATCTTCAAAGCTTCTCTACACCTTTTTTTAACTGCGTTAAATAGTTCTGTAGGTACATCTTTGTAAAGTTTACTAGGTGAATTGCACAAAGAGTGTAAACTTTTTAAAACTGCATCTTCAATCTTTCTTTTCTCTTCACTGTCAAACTTATCAAAGTGAGTCCATAATTCTATCATATTTCCACATTCCTTAATATCTTTAACAATGTTCTCAAGAATGATAGTATTTTCAATTTTATCAAATTCTAGAGTAATAGACTTTTTCTCAGACTCCGTTTCGACCTTTTCTTCTTCAGCCTTTTCTTTACCTCCATTATTACTTTTTGACTCTTTCTAGCCTAATGTCATCTCTTTCTTTCTTCTGTAAGTTGTTTGAATAGTCTCAGGTGTCTCCTTCTTTGACTTAGTCTTAATAGGAGTAGTGGAATTATATGTTGATTGTTTTGGTACTGAACTCCTTGTAACTCTCTAAGGTGCAATCTCTTCTACTTCAAATTTAGTATCCTTGGCTATTGCACCAGATGTTTCTGCTTCCTCACTTTCAATTTTATTTCTCAGTCTTATAATCATTTCAGGTGTAATTTCACTCAATTTGGCTAGAATTTCTGTAATACCCCTCTAACCCTAATACAAAGTTTTTGAATGAAGTAAGATCTTTAGATGTTTCCTTATAGCTTAATACTTGTTTTCCTATAAGTTGTTTATAATGATTTCATCGACTTGTACCTGAGAATTCTAATATCAGACATATTGTCTAAAGGTATCATTTATGTATGTGTTTGTCTCCATGTATGTATAAAGGACCTTCAATACCTTTATGAACACAGTTAGGATGTTATGTGATATGTGCTTCTATTAAAGTTACTTTCGATGAGTCTTGTAAGTCACTTAATGGTTTAGGACATTTATTATGATTATGATGAGTTATTATTAGTATCGATTATTGACTAACCCAATGCTCAAGATTCTAACCCCCATGTTACATTCTTTGTGTGAGTGTGTGTGTCTATATGCATGATGTGTCTTCATGATTCTGGAAGAAGTCGTAGTTACTCGCATGGATGAGGTCCACACGATGTATCGATCTCAATCATCTGTCTGCAATGTCTTCTTTTATATGTACATCAATGCACATGTATTTCTGCTCTGTGATGCAGGCTTGCAGGTACTGGGCATTGACTTCACCTAGCTTGACAGGTCTGAGCATGCCCCAAAATCCTCGGTCGTTGTTGTTTTTACGGAGAAAGTACCAATTCCTCACAAGAATAAGCCTACCTTTGGTCCTTTTCTTATGATCCTTTTCACCTGGGTTGGGTACTCCTGATTTGGTCTTGTATATGTTTTCCTTGGCATGATAGTAACTTATTTTGTTGTTTGGATAGCTTGTTTGCCTTGTAATTATTTTTGGAATTATTGTTCCATAGGACTTGCTTGAGGATTGGTTTATTTGAGTGGGTATTCTCTTGCTTCTTGGTTTGAGCGTTATATATTTTATAGAATTATATCAGGTTGGAGTAATCAACAAAATATGAAATTAAAATATCTTGTAATAAGGATTATAAAGTATATTCATAAATTAATGTTTTCTTATAATAATAATAATAATAAATAATTAAATAGGTATATATACTCATAAGCATATGGGTGCACACATATTGATATGTTTTTATATATATACAAATATAATAATTAAATGATTATATGTATTTATGATTTGTGTAGCAATATTGTTATAAGACTATATGATAAATACTAAACGTAATTACCTTAAGATAAATTCCTTGATGGCTAAGATAAAGTATATATATATATATATATATATATATATATATATATATATATATATATACACACACACACACACACACACACTTTATGCTAAGATAAATCTACATTAACCTTTATTTAAGTAAATAAATTAATAATATCTATTTCTAAACTATTAACTAGCCTTTGGTTATGGATGGTTGCATCGGTTGGATTTTTCCTGTGCAACCACCCCTGTAGAATATTTATGAGAGGTACTTTTGTAGATGAGGGAGGGGGAATATTTTTGAGGAATAAAAATATAGAGAGAGAATTAGTGGCAAAAACCTTGGGAATGATTTCCTCTGATAGTTTTAGGGAGATAGTTTTAGAATGAAAATTTTATGTGATTCAAGATCAGAGAATTGGATGGAAGACTCCAGGGAGAGAGAGATATCGTGCTATGGTGGAGCCTCTTGATCTAATTTTAATTGGATGGTATTTCATGGTTTTGAAATCCCTTTTATCATCTAGGCATTCTATTCCTTCTACCTTCTTTGCAGGACTCCAGGTACGATCCATACCTGAAAGAGACTTTTTCTCTGTCAACCTATTTTGTGTGTGTGTATTGCATTGTTCTTCTTCTGGAATATAATCTTTGTGAATATTAAATAAATTTATTATATTTATTTCATGATGTATTATAATTCTATTTATGGTTTTAAAAGTATTTTATACCTGATGGATTAAGTTTTATAAGTTTGGAATCATTTCATGCTGTTATTTCCTTCTTTCTCCATTAGGACCTATTTATGTTATACGTTAATAACCTAGGATTATATGATGTTTTGGGTATCCAAATATATGTTTCTAGAAGGTAATCAAGGAGATCTCAAATGGTTCTTCCTCAGATTTCACTTATAGTGCCCAGAAACTTCCCAGTTATGGTCGTTTATGAGACCTTGTCAAAATTGCCTTGTTATGTGCCACCTGAGTAGAAACAGAGCCACCTGCACAACTCTGGGCCCCAAGTGCGCAGCTCCCATGATAAAGTGTGCTGCTTATCTTACCAAGTGCACAGCTTAGAATACCAAGTGTGCAGATTAGGTCACCAAGTGCGCAGATTAGGTCACCAAGTGCGCATGTCTTTCAGATTGATGGTTTTAGGGTTAAATTGTTGTCTGGGGTTCCTATCATCACCCATAGGCTATTAGGGTTTTTTTTTGGAACAAAATTATGTATTATTTCATTTAATATGGTTTTAATATCATTCATGGTGCATTTTGATACCTCATTATACATTTTAAAGCCTTTTGAACGCTAGATTAGGGTTTAGGACTGTTTGGTGGACTAGGGTCAATCAGTGATCCCCTAAACCCAATCCTAGGTTACTATGATGTTATAACTTATGTTTTTATGAATTTAATGATGTTATTATGTTTTTTATAATTCCTTGTGATGCATTTGATTCAATGTGGTTGTGTTTTAACTATCTGTGTACTCGATTGCGGTTTAGGGTTGTCCAAAGGATTCAAGACAACTAGTGCTTTCCTAAACTAAACTGTTTGATGTTGTGAAATTGTTATGTATTTCTATGGATTATTATGTGGGTATATTATGCCCTTTTGAATGTTTTCTAAAGGTAGGGAACCTAAGAACACTAGGTGAGTGGCTCACAGTGGAGGCCGGGGCCCTAAGTGGCTAGTACCAGGGTAACCCACTGTGGAGTTATTTAATCCAGTGATAACATTAATAAATTATGGGAAGGGAACTACACATTAACTAAGATAAGCCTCTCCCATGTTTGTAGTGATAGTAAAGGCTACTAATGAGAGTGGGAGAAGGTTCTATTGCGATAGCACAATCAGACAGTCTTGTCCCTATGAGAGATGTTCGGTTCTGCATGTGCCTACTTGGGGGTCGGGGCCCAGAGTGGCTGACCAGGGTAACCCAAGGGGTGAGGGCTATGTGATGACACTCACATAGCATGTATTAGAGTTCCTACTAATGTTCTTTATTTCTTTGTGATCTTCTTGTGTTTTCTATTGTGTTATGTTTTGGGAAGGGCTACCATCACCTTAGGGGTATCCTAGTTGTTACCTTCTTGCGTTGACCTTGGTCTCTGTCTCCTAGCATGGGGGAGTGGACTCTTTTTGGATCCACATGGTTGGGTGGTTAATCTTTATTATATCGAGGTACTATTCGTGGTCAGATGGATGTTCTTGGCTCCTGTTCATTCTGGATTATCAGTTTTAAAGACTTCTTATTGTATATGTTAAAATGTGCTTATGCATGTGCATTCTTGTAAAAGAAATCTCTTGTAAATCATTAGATCTGATGATATGATGTATATCAATGTAATCAAAGCAATGTATAAGGGAATGGGTAGATCTAGGGAAAAGGAAAGGGAAAATATTATATGTTATCAAGATGAACAGATAATTGTTTAGGGTGTTTATTCACGTATCTTTTTTTACTTTTTGGTATAATAAATGATCTTAGACTTAGTATGAAATAATGTATTTATGAATGAATGTGCTATCTCTTGATGTATGGTTGTGGAAAAATATCACGAGTTAATGAATCAATAGCTATAGAAATTAATATTGGATTATGGCTACTATGTTTCACAAATGCGTATGAAATAATAAAGTATATAGGGCTTTTCATATCCATCGAATGTTTATCTTTCACTTGAATGCTTAATAAAAAGTGTAAATAATGACATAAGTTTAGTAAAGGATAACTCACATGGATGCATGGTAAAATGTTAGGATTGATGGTAAGGTTATACATGTAACTTAATGTTAAGAGTAAAGGAATGAATTGCAAACTTATATTATTCAATCAATGCCTTAATGGGTAAATGAATAAATTAGATTATGTTTCTTTAATAGCAGTGTTAGGGAACCTGAGAGGACTTAGATTAGTTGTAATATTTAATTGAAAAAAAAATATTCACATCTCTTAGTACTTAGTTGGCTTGTCCTCCCGGGTTCCCTAGCGGGGCATGACAATTTCAACTTGTTTTATGATCTTTCTTTGGATTAAATATGCTCTCAAATTATTGTATATTTTCAATGAAGATTCTTCATAAGTTCCAAACCTAGGTGTTGAAGTATTAATTAGTTTAGATAATAGAACATCATCATGAATAATGACTAGATCACTATCAACTTCATAACCCATAGCAGGTATCCAAAATGTTCTAGGTTGCACTGCTTGCAACATGGAGGTATCTATATCTACTAGAAAACATATATAATCTTTATACTTCTCAACAATATCGATTGGGATTATCTCTCTTAGGTGCATTTTACTTTGAAAATATTTAAAATAACCCCACATAATTGAATCAAGTTTTTTCCTAAAGTCCTTATGCATTTCTTAATCTGCATTACTACCGGTCTATCCTTTGACCATGCAATAGAACCTATTCCAAGAAAATTATTTTGTAAGTAAAAGAATATACATACTAGGAGTGATCGATATTTGAATGACTGATTCTTATCATTCTTGATCTTCTCCATGTTCACAAAGAATTTATTCCTCAACATCTCACAAAGATCATAGTTTTCATCTTCCTTCACCATTCTTTATGCAACATGAATAGCTCCACTAGGTACACTATTCAATCGAATAGACTGATATACTCTGTATCCTATCACCATTGAAGAAAATTTCACTTCATTATTAGTTATATCCTTGATATTCATGGATCTGACGTGATCCTTTTCGGATTTTTTTAAATGAGTAACCAAATTTGCAGCAATAATTCGTAGAGTAGGCGCTTCACCGGTCACACAAAATCTTGTAACTCTGTGGATTAACTCTTTTGAAATCTTGAGAGGCTTATCCAACCAAATAAATTGATCATGTTCTCTTCTAAAAACATATCTTATCCATTCTAGATGAAACTCATCAGGTATCTCATGTGAAAAAAGGTAATGAAACAATTCAACCAAGAATCTGAATATGCTTTTAAATAATTTCCTTACAACCAAACATGTAAGTGAAATTATGCAATAGAAGTAAAATAATTCAAGCATCCAAAAATCATAACACATAACACCATGATTTTTATCATGGAAACCCTTGTAAGAGGGAGAAAACCATGGTGGGGATGACACCCACAAATCTCTTCACTTTAGTAAAAAGAGTTTCCCTATTAGGAGCTTACAATACCCTGTTAGGGGCTCACGTGGTTAAGAGTGTGGTGCAGGAGCACCCAAAGACATGAAGACCATAATGACACCAAGGATGCATGGTGGGATCTCTCAGGGGTCCAAGGGACTCAATTATAATGTTTTAAGGCCTATAATGGCATTTGATTGTAATAATGTGAACAAAATTGTAAAATGTCCTACAATGTCAAGATTACAACTCTGTGACAGCAGCAAGACGAATTGACCAATAAATTTTATTTTTCCCAAAATAATTGCCAAAAAAATTACACTTTTAGATACCCTTTTCAGGGTTACACAACATACTAAAATTGCAAGGGTGACTCCTTTGAAACAAGGGCTTCAAAAAAATGTTGTTGTCACTCTCCAAGAGGCCTAATTGTGCACCCTTTGTGAAGGAAGTACCCTTCAAACTCAAAATATGAATTAACCC
>MU227987.1:1175279-1203516 GCA_018584345.1 Thuja plicata | reverse complement strand
TCATAACCATTTGAAGGATCCAGGATTTCAAGTTTACAAGCGCCATTACTCTGTCAGCATTCAGGCCATCCTGCGATCACACACATTTTGCAATTATCAACATCTCGACGCTTCTCAAGTCATAGACACTGCCTAGCCAATACTGAGCATCAAGAACAACATTTCGGAAGGAGTAGAGAGAGACAATAGAAGCTTCAAGCTTCGAAGGGTTTGCATTTGTTTGTCTTCCTTTTCGTTGTTTGTACATTTTATTGCTTACGTTTCCATCATTCGTTTAGTAGTTATTGCGTAATAGATTTGCATGCACTTGTGAACCTTGGCTACTAACCCCTACCCTTGGAAAGCTGTGGGAAACCGGAGAGAGAGGTGTACACTAGGGTTCTCACATGGTTCTAAGTTGGTTCTCACAAGTTTGATTTCTTCTCTCTTCTCTCATTCTCATTCTTGCAATATTATAATGATCTCTCTCACTCTTTCTCTCATTAATATTTATGCACAAGGGGTTTTTCTTAGTTTTCCCCTTTTAATAACATTGTCTTGGTGTTGATCTTGTGCTTTTTGGTGTTCTTTGGTGAAAGCTCTTGAATCACCTTCTTTCACTTGGTTATGGTAAAATTCTTCTTGCAACTCTCTCTTGGATTATTTCCTATTCTCTTAATATCTATTTGTTTTCTTAATATTTCTAACATGGTATCAGAGCTACTAAAAATCCTTGTTTGAGTGTTTGCAGGATTTCTCAATCTAACTTTTGTTGCAGATTTTTTGAATTATTTTTTGGGTTTTGTCGATTCACCGCCAACCCAGTTTCTATTGTTTATCATTTTTTCAGTCTCCATTTCCAACTTATAGTTTCTTCACCCTCTATCAAGAAACCATAAGGGTCCTTTACTTCATTCTTGCATACTAACATTCTGCATGTTTATCTATCTATTTTATTGTTGATATCGTTTCGTTGTCTTTTTATTCTCAAAATCTAATATAGTTATTCTTTTAATCTGCTATTTTTTACGTGGTTTAAAGTTTTTCAATTTAGATTCTTGGAGGATTCAACAACATTAATCTGAGACTTCTTTTTTGTCTATGTTTTTTGGACCGGTCGTTGTTTATTTGCTCCTTTTCTTTAAAACTAATTTCTGGTTACTAATATATATATTTCCTGAGTCTTCTGTTTATTTTTCTCCCTTAAATCCGAATATCATATATCTATGTAATCTTTGTGTTTTCAAATATCTTTAATCTCTGGTTCTATTATTTCTAATTCTCTGGTAATTGTTTCTAATGCCTCTTCATGCAGGGTTTTATCATTGTTCTTGCAAGGTTCATTTATTATTATTATCTATCCTCATTTATCCTCTCTTCTTTATTTCCCCTTGATTGTGCAACCTCTCCTTTCATAGTTTGCGCAACCTTCTCCTTTCTCAGCACACTACTCCTTTTTTCCCCATGATGTCTGTCTTCTTCTCCTTCACCTTGCAGCCCACTCCTTACTTGTTATTTTATTGCAGAACTACGAGATTCTACATCTCTATTTTCAAGTATAGTACAAAGTCTGGGGTGTCATTCTTGCAACCACGTAAGCCATAGAAATTGTGGAATATATCTTTCATGTATTCTCATTCTTTCATGTCCTCCCTATGTTTCATGTCTTCGACATGCCCGGGGCATCTTGGATTTGATACTTGGTAACTTTTGCAGGGTTGCCTCCTGCGCAACCTTTCTCTACTCCTCCCTTTGCCTTTAGCACAGCTTTGTGCTTCACACAACACTCTGTCCTGTTCCTCTTTTCTCTCCCTCCCCCCTCGCAACATCTTCAAAGCATATTCAAATGCAAACATAGCTGATTCAACCTTTGTCATCATTCTCAACCCTCTGAAGCATCTCCTTCATAGCACCCTGCAGTTTTTCACTCCTCCACGCGACCTCCTTTTGCCTTATCTAACAGGAGCATATTATCAGTCATTATAACGTTTCTTTTAATTATATCATTGCATATTGTTATTTTTTTCTAAAATTGCAAGTTAATCATTATATCTGGTTTATGTAGGGTGAGAGCAAATTCTTTTCCATTTCGAATCATATGTTCATTTTAAATTTTATCTCCATCATTGTATTTAACATTTTTTTTGCAGGGCTCTTCACCATCAAGATTCTCCCTTATTTTGCAAAATTTTAATCAAATTATAGTTTAATTGTTAAATTTAATTTTTAAAATTTATTTATTGAAAAAGTTAAACGTCTTTACATTTTGTTACTCTTAATATTTGTCTAATTCATCTTAAACCCACTTCTAGTTTATCAATATAAACTTAATTCTATTGATAATTTATTATTTAATTATCATTAAAATTTTGTTTCATCACTTTAACAATACATTTAATTTTTTTAAAATATTTTATTATTCTTGCTATCTCGTGTTTTCAAATCACGTTAAATTGGCTTTTTAGCTTCATTGTTATATTCTGCAACTTGTATTTCAGTTTATTTTTATTATTTATGTTGGCTTTAATCCCAAAAGTTAAACTAAGTACTTCCAATTATCATGTGTGGAAGACTCATATGACCTTTATCTTTCATTTATGATATATCATTGACGTTGCGACTGACCCCACTTCCGTTCCTCCTATTGTTGTTCCTCGAGCAGTACAAATGCATGGAATGATAAAAATGATGAGGCGCTTGGCCTCATAGGTATTTCCTTAAATCTAGATTTATATGTCTTAATTTCCCATTGTAGTGAAGCACATTCCGCTTGGGCAATTTTGCAAAACACATTTGACAGCGCCAATGAATCTCAAAAGATTAAAATCCAAGATCAATTGGAGGATCTCAGGTATACGGATTTCTCAACTATGGATGAGTTTTTACTTAAGTTTGATTCTATTCAAAGTCAATTAACTGGTTTAGGAGTAACTTTATCTAAGATTCAGTTAATTCATATCATTTTAAAAATGTCTTCCTAGACATTTTCAACAATTTATCACTAATATTCATTATCAATTAGCTCTTCCTTTGTTAACATCTCAATTAACTTATGTTATCTTTCAAACACTTTTACGTCAAGAAGAGGCTAAGTTAATTCAATTTGGGACACTTAAAACTAATGAACATGCTTTCATGTCTAGATCGCATAATAATAGATCAATTTATAATAATCATCCTAATGGTTATTATAATAATAATCATCCCCATTTCAATTATTGTGGGAAAGTTGGTCATGTGATCACTACTTGTTTTAAGAAACTCAATCATGAGAAGTCATCTACTCCTAAATTTGATAATAATAACACTGGTCATGCTTTTACTATTTGGTATGGGATGTCTAATTCTCACTATAATGATACTACTAGTTAGGATGAACCATATGATGATGGCTACTCTTGGAATAACCCTCTTGATTACTATCTTCCTACTCAAAGTGATTATATGCTTTCTCCTTATGATGCAATGCAATTTGATGGTGATTTCTCTCATGTTGATGATATTTTTGACCAAGAAGAGGAAATTATCTCTAACTTTCTTAATGTTACTTTTCAAGATATGTTTATAGCTCAAGATGAAATTGATGATGATAGTACTAATCCTATGATTGTTGTGGAGGATAATGATAATACTGGTGTGCTTATACTAGCTCTACTCCTCTTGATGCTTCATATTATGATGACTACATTACAGATTTGTTTTATGCAATTGAAGATTGCATTTCTGATTCTATGACTGATGTTTCACAATATGATTTTTCTTTCCAAAGTGTTACTGATTCAGCACTAGGCGATCCCAATGATGGGTTCTCTACTAGTGGTTCTTGCCTTATTGCAGGTTTAGGTATTGATTATGCTCCACCTCTATTTTCTACTAGAAATGAATATACAAAATGCATAAATGCATCTCAATAATCTCAATGGTCACTTGAAGATTTGGGCCCCCCTCCGCAAGAAACTAAACCTTTCAATTGTCAAAGTGCTATCGACTTAGAAAACATTCTTATATACCATTCAAACTCCATAGTTTTGGTTGAAGAAATTCATGATGATAAAGCTATCAACAATCTACTGAAGACTCTTTCAAAAGAAACATCTCAAAATCATTGTAAAATTTTGGGTGTCATACCTGTTGATCTCATCTCCCCAAGTAAAGATTAAAGGGGGATGTTAGAATTAATCTTTCCTTGGTATTTTATATTTAAAAGATATACCAAGGTCATGTCTTATATTTGTAATTCCTTTAATAAGGAAATTAGATAATCCTCCTTAAGATGATTCTAACACATGACACACACCAAAATGTGAATGTGACACTCTTAGAGTATGGGAGTTACATGAAAACTCCTCCACTCCACCAATAATATCCACAATTATCTTTAGAGTCTCTCTAACTCACTCCCTTCAAGATCTCTCTATCTCAACTCCCCCTGGGAACAAGCTTCCCATGGATCCAATCTAATTGCATACTCTTCTCACCATCTTTTACAAGTATATAATCTTGTTTTTCACATGATTCTCTCCCCCTTTGACATAAATGAAAAAGGTATAACCATCCTTCTCTCTGAATTCATCTTTCTCTCTCCTTGAGACCAATAACCAAAGTTAACTGATTACCACTACTCCCACTGAGTAGTAGCCTCCTGACATCAATCCATATTAAAATATAAAACTTTGATTTCACCAGATTGATGCACTTACCTGTATCTTTTAGTTCTTATTAGGAGGGGAAAGTCCTTTTGTCTTTCCTTTTTAATTTCTAGTAGATCTCTTTTCTCTACTAGCCTTATTATTCTTTATTCTTGAATTATTCTTATGCTTTTGTTCATTGTCCCCTTTCACCTTTTATTTTCCTTTAATATCTTTCTGTACTCTTTTGTCATGCTTGTCTTTCCTATCCATTTTCTTCTCCTTGCTTTGACCATTCTTTTGTTGTTTCTTATTTACTCCTTCTAAACCACTTTTGTTCACCTTCTTGTTTCTATCATTCTCAGTAGTAAGTTTAGATAGGTCGCATTTGATCCATAGAATAATATGATGTCCATTATTTTCTTCCTTCTTCATAGTGCATTGACTAGAAATGTAACCAAATTTATTGAATGCAAATAATCTAACTTTCCTCCTATTAATAGTATCAGTTTTCTTCATCATGTTACTACATATAATTAAATCATGATCATGCACTTTACAAATAGAATAAATATTAAATTATTTTTACAATCAACTTCTTAATTTCCATCTTCATCACAAAAAAAAACTTACCTCTGAAATTTTGAGCTTTAGTTTCCATTGTTGAAATCTTCTTCTTAGTTTTCTTCATCTTCCTTTCTAATGTAGACTTGTCCTAATCAGATTTGGAGCATTCTCCTTTCTCTAATCTAAGATCACTCTTTTATACTAACCTACTCTAAATTAGCAATGCCTCAAGTTTAAATGAACTGATATGAGATTTTATTTTTAGTCATTTGTAATCATAAGCTCTTTCTCCATAGCTTTGAACCACTAATCATCCATGCAAGATTTACACATATCTCTAGCCTCAATTCTAGAGATCAAGAAAATATGATCCTTTGCAATTCTTATTCTTATCTTCTGAAGCTTTTTCTCAGGATTAACTTCAATTGAATCTAAACCTCGACTAGATTGTTTGTCATCACACTTATTCTGACTGTGAATCTTGTGATCATCATGAGTTTTAGACTCTTTTTCCTCTATTTCCTATCTCCATCATCTTTTCCTTATTTTTGAATTCTTGATCTTACTGAGATGTTCTGAACTTAATTCTCAGTTGGAGTTTGAATTTCATGATTGTACCAACATATTTTTATTATTATCTAAGTTACTCTTGCAAGAAATAAACTAAATTTCACTAAACCGAGTAATAAAAAATCTTCCTCCATTATTTTTCAGATGAAAATTTTTTCCTCTACTCTTGAATCCTGATCCAATCTCCATTCCAAATTTATCCAAGATCTTGCAAAAGTCATCCTTGATATGTAGTCCATATCCTTTGTTTATTAGTTGACCAACACTAATTGGATTGTGCCTCAAGCCTTCTACATAGAACACATCTTTAGTAGTTGTCTTACCATCTAAAGAGATAGATCCACTTCCTCTGATTGCACTACTAGAATTATCTCCCCATCTTACCATTCCACCATCATACCTCTCAAAAATTATAAAGTTACCCTTTTCACTTTTCATATGATGTGAGAATCTAGTTTCTATCACCCATTCATCTTTCTTGACAATTTGTGCTGCTAGGGCATTTTCTTCAACAACATAACTAGTATAATTACTAGGCATAAGATCCTTAGGTTTAGGTTCATCCTCTTTAATAGATATAAACACAATTTCATCATCACCTTTATCAACACCATCAGATTCATCATTTGTGACTCCTTCATCATAAACAATATAATAACAGTTTTTGTCAAACTTAGAATTATTCAGACTTGTACTTAGGATTCCTCTCTGAATATCTAGAGGAAAACAAGAAGTTTTCGACACCCAAAAATGGTTCGAGCCTGATAGTCTATGTATTTTTAACATTTTTTGGCATTACAATTGAAACATTGTTTTGAAATCTAATTATTCCTCTATGTTGTGCATATGATCTTTATTATGTGACAACATTATGTCTTTCATCGATAATTGAATATTACAAATTGTTCAATTATTTACTAATATTTCTATCCTCTTGGCCGAATTGATCATTTTCCTAATCGATTTTGATCAATCCTAAATCATCCTAAACCGATCCTAAACAATCCTAAAATATATCAAATTATCCTAAATAAATTAGATCTATTCTATTCTCTTCCTAATCATTTAAGAATCATTTTGGACTCATTCCAACCATTCTGGGGCATTATCCAAGATCATTGATGCCTAATTAAATCACTTTTCAAATCAATCAAACCCTTTTCCAAATCTAATCAATCTTTTCATCATTCTAGGGTCATTTTACAAGTTCATCAATGCTAACATTGTCCAAAATCATCGATGTTATCATTATCAACCTATCATCATCAATTCAATAGTATTCTCCAAGTTCATCAATGCTATTGCTAATCATTATTATCTCAGGAATATTTTCCAAGTTCATCTATGTATCCTTATTCCTTTATCAATCCTATGGCATCATCAAAGTCCGTTGATGCTATTTAATAATTTTCAAACATCATTATTCGAGCGCACTGCCAAAGTTCATTAATGCCTCAAAGCTATCATAATCCTATCATTATTATCAAAATCAATTCAAATGCGCATTAATACTTTCAATTTGACCAATAATACACTAATTTGTCCTCTTGGAATGAATGACCTAAGATTTATCCCTAGCCTTTTATGAATAAATTATAATTATTCATTCTTTATCCTAAGTCTCCACAATTAATTAATTTCTAATTAATTAATTGGCTAATTCTAGTTTATGGAATTTTAGAATTTCATAAATGATAATTTTTTTTTTATGAGGAATATTTGAATTCTTAATTGAATATTCCCTCTTAAATCCACCTAATTTGTCATCTCTTCTAATTATGCTTCATCTCCTATTAATTTTCTCCATGAGCTCTTCCACCTTTCCCTATCCATTTCTAACTTAATTTATGCTTCCACTTTCCTATTAATTTGCTTCTTCCTTTTCCCTCCATTATGCATTGATTTATGCATACTAATTTGTGCATTCCTTTCCAATTGTCCAAACATTCTCTCTCATCCTATAAATTAAGATTATGTTCTCTCATTCAAGTTTGAACCACTATCTCCTAGTATTCTTGCTATCAAATTGGCTTTCGAATCTTTGTGCAATCTTGTAAATGGCAAACAAAAACAATAATCAACTCAATGGAGAAGAAAGGAGAGCATTTGAGCATCATTTGAAGGGGGTTTTATGTTTTGTTTTCATATGTTTTGACTTCTCATTTCAATGGATCTAATGTTAGATTAGATAGGTTTTCATATTGTTTAGGGTTTTATGGTTACCTAGATATGCATTTTCTGCCCTTTTCTGGTCTTACATTTGGTGATCTCAACATGAAACATGCCTAAATGATTGGATTTTTGTGTTTTTGTGCATTTTTTAGGTTTTGGAAGAGTGTTGTGCACTTGTTTACAGGTCTTGCGTAGTCGGTCAGAAGTCCAGCGCAGTTGGTTAAGTCCCGCGTAGTTGGTTGCAAGTCCCACACAATTAGAACCCAGACCTGCATAGTTGGCTGATTTGTTACATATTTGGTCACCAAGTTGCACACTTGGTCAAATGGCATGGGTCTTTAGGATTTAGGATCAATGTTTTGAATTTTAGGAAGCATTTATGCACTTTATTCTTTCTACTCTCATTTTTTCTCAATTACAAAGCTAAAAAAGATCCTAAAGAATGAAAATGAACCCTAAATTGGTTAGTGAACCTCATATTTAAATTTGGAATCTTAAAATGAACTCTCACATTTGATTTGGGGTTTTAAAATGAACTTCACCTAGTTTAGGGTTCAATACAATCAAGGTTCTTTCAATTTCAATCAAATTCACAATCTAGCCTAACTAGGGGTGCAATTGAATTCATTATGTCAAATAAAGTTGTTTAAGTCGGAAACTTTAAAATGAAAATTAATAATTGATTTGGGAACCTAAAATGAACCTTGAACTAGTTTAAGATCAAATGCATAATTCTTGTTTAAGGTGTTTTCAAATCAGCTCAATATGCACATAGGCTAATTAGGGTTTCAAATTGATTTTAAACTTTTCAAATCAATCATAAATGACATCAAAATGAACCCTAATGGTATTTTTGATAGCCTTATATGCTTGGATGTTAAAAACTCTTTAGTTCTGCAAGTTTTTACCACAATTTTTTTCTTCTGAACTGTAGTTACGCACTTGGTCAGGTATGTTGCGTAGTTGGTCAGATGCTATGTAGTTGGTAGTCTGATTCTGCATAGTTGGTCACATGATTCCGTACACATGGTATTCTGATCCTGCACAGTTGGTAAAATGGATGTTTTTCATGCAAATTTATGACTTTCTTCATTCCTAAATCTATTTCTACACTTGGTATGTTGGATTTCTGTGGTACTGATCATCTGTGCAGAATTTTGGCAATTGTGGGATGAAGAAAAAAATCTTAAACTACTAATGAGTTTGATGTAGGACGCTTGTCGAAGACCTTGTGTAACTTCTAAAACTATCATGTCTGTGTTTTGTAGTTAAAAAACACTTTAGATTTGGTGCTTAAAAGAATCACTTTTCTTATGTGTTTGAAGTGTTCTCTAGATTTGTAATCCAAAAGAATTGCATGGATTTATCCTCTCCCCTCGCCTTCATGGATCTTGGGTGAAAGAGAAATTCATGCAAATATTTTATTGTGGCTACCTCCCAAGAGCTTTAATAGAGCCAGTGAGAGGGATTTCCCAATTGGTAACAGGCTAAAGCCAAGCCCTTCAAAACTGGTATATAAAAATGTCATTGTGATCTCACAGTGGAAAAATTTTGAATATGTTATACCACAAAGGAGATCTCCCTCAGTACCCTCGTGGTTCCTAAAAACCTACATAACACAACTTCTATAGGCTAGGAGGCCTCTATAACGGGGCTAATCTGCCACATGTATAAGCACCTAAATGGATGCCTTAACAAAAAAACTTGTTGTAGTACCTCAAAAAACCTCTATATGCTAATGCGAAAGGTTCAATACAGACAAAGACATCCCACACTTTCACGACTCTTAGTAGAGAAAACGGTCCCTTGGGAAGTGATTACCCTTGGGATTCAAAGCTTGGTGTGCCTAAGAAGCGAGTTCACTATAAGGAGGAGCCCGTGCGTCTAAGATTCTAAGTTGTCCTCTATGAGTAGGCATGGCTTAACTTTGTTTCAAGTTGGAATTCAACAGATATTTCCATGGCTTACCTAGGTTGTGGTGTGTTTTTTATTTTTACAATAAGCATTATCCATGATGTGTCTTGCGTGAGTGTTTCAAATCTTAACAAAAAAAAGGAGAAATCTTAAAAATACTCTTCTTAAAAAACACTTTTCCAGATCATCCTCAAAACAATTCAATGGTCATGAACATCTTTTCTTTGAGTAAATATATGGAATCTTAAAAGTTTTCACTTGGAACCTTTTGGCATGCTTGATAGTATTTCTCTTGCATATTCATTTCCTAATCTCCTTGTGTTTGCATTTCAAAAATCCCCTTGCATTTTAGTCCTCTTCATAGTCCTCATTATAGTTCATCTTGCATAAATCCTAATCATGGTCCTTTTGTATAAATAACTCATCCTTAGATCCTCTAAAAACTTTGCAAAAATCCTAGAAAGAATCCAAATCATAGAAGATTTCTTTATGACACTGAAAACAAGATCTTGACTTGGTCTCTTTGTCCCCAAATTCAAACCCCCTTATCAATTGGTCACATTCCGCCTTTTTCATGATGGATTTGACATAGTCCCTTTTATCAAAATTGTCCCTTGTCCCTTAAATCCCTTTTTCAAGTCAATATTTTTATTCAACCTCATAAGGTTACGCTCTTAGATTTGTCTCCTTTCCAAATATTTTTTCCAAATTCCAAAAAAATAATAAAAAAATAATTGCATAAGCTTTAGATTTCATTTTGCATAAGCTCCTTGCATTCCTAAAAGTTTCATTTCCAAAAATCCAAAAAAATCTTGCATTTGCATATAGTCATCATGCCAGTTTTCACAAGGTCTCAAGCATCCAAAAAGGCAACAAGATCCCTATCTACCTATGTTTACATCCCAACCAGAATCTCAACCACCTTTCGATCAAAGACAAGGTGTGACATTTCAACACTAAAGTGACATAATCAACATGCACTATCTAGAAGAAGTGCATCAAACATTTCATGAACCAAGACATGTTACATTTACTCAAGGACCTATAACCACATAGATGATCCCTGATATAACCCAAAGTAATGATCTATGCAACATGGGGTATCCTTCGAATACTTCCCCAAGTTTTGGCATAATTTAGTGGGGACCCCACCAAACTTTGAACCAATTTTTGTACCTATGCCACCTGACCATGGTAGTGTTCACCCTAGACCTCAAGAGGAACACCAACAAACTTTTGAATTTAATCAACCCCAACCAAACTATTTATATCAAGAACCCATGCAAAACATGGATTTAGGATCTTATCAACCTCTTGCACCACCACAAGATAATCAAGGTCTTGGAAATACCTCAAGTGCCTCCTCAGATTCTGAAGACTCACACGAAACATTTATTTCATTCAAAGATTTACCTAGGGATGAGATTTACAAGGCCATAAGAGACAAAAAAATTTCAGAAGACATTAGCGTATCTCATGAGTGAAGATCTGAAAAACAATATATCAAAGTAATAAAAAAGGAAAATCCTCAATTAATCTTGGGATATCAAAATCCCACACAATCTACTTTGGAAGAGAACCAAGCCTTAGTGATTCAGGATAGAGTAAAAATGGAACAAGCCTTCGATGAGTCAACTATGGAGGTAACACAAAAAATATAACGAAATGATTTAACTGTCAAAATTCCTCAAAAGGAACAATATGTTCGCTTGGATAATCCTTTGTTTCAAGAGACATTACCACCTCCTTCAGAGACAATGGATACTACAAAAGTCTCCAAGCCATATCCTCAAAGGACATTGAGACTTGATTTTAAGAATTGTCCACCTGTTAATCAACCCGAAGAACCAAAAGAGATGTTGACATTTCCTTGGGGAATTCCATCTGCACCCTCTTTTGAAGAAACACAACAAAGTGGTCCTCCTTTGGTAACACATGCAACAATCCAAGGAAGTAATTCAACTACAACAACATCCAAAATACCATTCAATGAACCACCAAGGGTATCCATGGTTGATACATCTCACATGACTACTATAGTTATGCCAAGTATGTCATTAGATCCAAATAAGAAGAGTACATTGACATTTCACCAATTCCACCTAAGGTAACTCAAAAAACACATGTGGAACAACAAGCTCAAAAAACACATGTAACACAAAAAGTGCAACAAGTCCAAGTGGCTCAACCAACACAAACTATGGATATGGTGCAACTAGTACAACAACCATATGTAGCACAAGTCAATATGATGTATCAAGCAAAAAGATCAAAACGTAAGATTTCAAGTCTTAGCGGTATACTTGCACCACTTGGATTCCAACAAGAGCATAATGTGCAACAACAAATGATAGAGGTGGGTCAAGAATCTTATCCTATCACACAACATGTGTAAGGACCAAAGGTAAAATGAGTGCACCCACAAAAACACCAACATCAACATGTCCAACAATATTTACAAAAACAAAAACATGCTCGACAACAACAATATTCTCAACAACAACGACAACACCATGTTCAACAACAACAACAACAATAACATGTTCAACAACAAAAATATATTCCACATCAACAACAATATGTTACACAACAACACAATGCTTCACAAAAACCACAACATATGGTGAAACCTCAACAACAACAGTATACACCAAGGTATCAACAACAAGTGTCTTAACCATACTATGTGACACAAGGTCAACAATATAGACTTACACCAACAACCCAACAATAAGTGGAAGATCCTCAAGATATGAGACAAAAAATGGAACCACTCCAAGAAATGTCATCTAAATCATCAAAATTAGATACTCTAGAATATAATCAGCACCCGATCGCTCATAAGCAAAGACATCATTCTAATACAAGTGAAAAATCTATAAAGTCTTCACATAACGATGACATGGTTCAACAAATCCAATGATTACAGAAACAACTGAATGACATACAATTCAAGGACAAGAAGAAAATTTATACGGAATGATATTTTTTGGCAAGTGATCAATTGGGTAAATGTGATTCACTTTTTGGTTGTCATTTATGGCAACACATCTAGGTTTCAGATCGATTCCTGTAAAGATAAGTTTTTCTGATTCAAAAATTGACTAAGTATAGAAGCAAAGATACAAAAGTATTTTGGATATCAAAGATCAAGATCGATGAATTAGGGAAAGAAAGCTTAGAGGAAGAAATTATGACCTCCACCTAAGATCTATTTGGTTTTGGTAAAGTCTACGATGAGTTAAAGAGAATTGAAGACAGACATACTACAACAGAACATAGATACAAAGCAGTTGGACAGTAGCAAAAATTGAGGGAGTATGACATGGACTCCAGGCAATCGAAGTTGGATTTTGGTTGTTGATAGCCTACACATTGACTATGCAAGAGCACCGACTATGCATTTTATATTTACTATATTAAATGTATTTTGTATTGAAGGCCGAATTTGTAATATTTGTAATATTCATATTGGGAGACGACTTTGTAAAGTTGTGAGATATATATGTAAGATATTTTTGATAAAGATATAGGATGTTGTTGATGGTTTTTTGGATGAATGGTTGAGCGAATAGCAGAGTAGAGAATGACAGAGATCATTGAAGAACTATAAAGGAACTATCTAAGAACCAGTGTTGCTTGTTTTGTTCATGACTAAGAACACTTTGTAAACAGAATTACTTTGTAAGAGATGTAAGCTCAGTTGGCCCCTAGCAAGGTGTTGTGAACCTTTAACAGGGTTGTAATTCCTTTTACAAGGAAATGTACTATGTAATATTCAGCTCCTAACAGGTCTAGGTCTCCTAACATGGAAATTATACTTTAGTACATGCTTGTGGGTACCATCCCCACCGGGGTTTTCCCTTGGCCAGGGTTTTGTTGAAAACAAAATATGGTGTTATGAGTACTGTGTCATTTTCTTATGTTCTTTTCTTTACTGCAAGTTTATGGTTAATATTTAAATGGTTGAAGAATTTATGTAAGTGCTATAATAATGATTCACCCCCCTCTCAGTATTATCCAATCCTAACAATTAGTATCAAATATTCTGGCCCTTTTAGAGAAAGTCTGAAAGATTAAGGGAGATCAGAATGGATTTGGATAGTTTGTAAGAAAACTTTGATGTTGCACTTGAAGACCTTGACAAAGAAAAAGAAAAAAATGGAAAGTTGAGATTCAACATGCGAAGAGATGAGAAATTTATAAATAAACTCAAAGAACAACTTGATCTTTCTAGAAGTCAAAGACAAGATCTTATGGTTCAGATAAAAGAGGATTAAGATGAAGACAATTCAGATCAGGTGAAGCAACTAAAAGAAGAGAATGAGACTCTAAAACTTGAAAATGAGAGTATGGCTAAAGAAATACAGGCACAGAAGGATGCTAAGAAGAAATTTGAAGAATATTTCAATAGTGTATTAGATAAAATAAAGAATGAGGCTGACAAATACAACAATAAATATCTGTAGATGGAGAAATACAATCAGATTATAAAAGGTGAACTTGTTGAAGCAAAGAAACACATTGATAAACTTCACACCAGCAGTGATTTGATTGATGAAAAAAGAGACAAATAGAAACCTAAAGGTGATATGACTGGTATTGGCTTCAATGAAGATGAATGTTCAAAGAATCAGGAAGAGAAATAAAATGAGAAGATTGATGCTATGGAACCTTCTATTGAAGAACCTAAAGAGCAGATCAGACCCTTCAGAGGTAGATTCTTTGGTTGCAACAAATTTGGACACATGAAGAAAGATTGCAGAGGTAATGCCCCTTTTAGAACTTTTTTTGGTTATTGTTTTGATTGTAATGGATATGGGCACAAGAAAGAAGAATGAAAAAAACCTAATTAATCAGGATATAGACAAGACAATGGAAGAAATTTTTCTGGTTGGTGTTGTCCGGAGGATTTGGGACAAATAGTGTTTTCCTAAACCTAATTACTTGATGTTGTGGCACTTTTTTGAGTTCATGTATAATATAATGTGGATTCCTTTTGTTCTTTTAATTATTTTATGTAGGTTAGGGAGCCTAAGTACACTAGGTGAGTGGCTCATAGTGAGGGGTTAGGGCCCTAAGTGGCTAGTACTAGGATAGCCCGCTGATGAGTTATTTAATTAAGTGATAACCTAAATAAATGAACTGGGAATAGGAAAATTACACACTAATCAAGATTAATTTTTTCCTCACCCATGTATCTAGTGCTAGTATAGACTGGGGATGGGAGTGGGAGAAGGTACCTTTGTGATGGCATAATCGAACAACCTTGTCCTCATGAAAGGTGTTTGGTTCTGCATGTGCCTACTTGGGGGTCGGGCCCCAAAGTGGCTAGTACTAGGATAACCTGAGGGGTGAGGGGTATGCAATGACATTCACCTAGCTTTTATCTTAAAGTCCTTATCGATGTTGATCATGTATTTTGTGGTCCTTGTGGTCTTCTTGTGATTTTCATTGTGTTATGTTTTTGGAAAGGTTATCACCACCTTAGGAGTGTCTTATTTGTTACCCTCTTGCATAGATCTTGGTCTCTGTCTCCTAGCATAGGGTGTTATAGGTAATGTGTGTATCTTATCAAGGGGTTAAGTAATTATTTGTTTATTGGGAGAGAATAATTGGCTGACCTAATTAATCATTGTAATATGGTATATATGGGAGATCTTTTCGTGTTGGAAAAGTGTGATTGTGGAAGAGACAATGAAGTGTGGAAGCTACGATATTTTTTTGTGTGAAGTCTATTGGATGTAGAGAAGAGGTTGTGATTATGTTACTTCATTGGAACTGACCAAGCAAAGAAAGTTTCTATCAGACAGTTCAATGGATTTTATATTTCCTATATACACTTCTATTTCAGACTATAAATCCTGAGGGTGGATTTAACCTTCAGTAGGTAGTGTGTCTGGGTAGTGAGCCCACTGTTACTCTTGACTCCTAATAGGGTTTGTCCTTTAACAGGGACTGTGTACTATACTACATCAATAAGCTCCTAACAGGGCTAAATATTGTAACAAGGATATTATACTCTTAGTACATCATTTATGGGTGCTAATTCCCACCAAGCTTTTACCTATAACAGGGTTTCCTCAACCACAAGGATTTTGTTATGGTGTTTGTATTTACTATGTTATCATTTGGATTAAAGTTTTGGTTTATAAAGTTTAATGTTTAATAATCTGTCTCACACGTGATTCACCCCCCGTCTCTCAACTGTATTTGTGGATAGTTATTCCTAACAATTGGTATTAGAGTTACTAGTCCTTAGAAAGAAAGCTTAACAACTTGAGGTGATCTTGAAAGATGACATTCTATAGGAAGGATAGTCTGAAGTTTGATGTTGAAAAACTTTGACAGTTGGAAGAACAAGATGAGAACACATTTGCTATGCTTGGGAATCAACTACTAGATGATTACAAAGAAGGATGTATAGATGAAGGCTGAGGATGAAATATATAAAGCTACTGATGAATAAAATAAGATATTCTCATATAATATGGTTGCAAGAGAAGCATTAATTAGTGTGTTTTCTGAAGGTGAATTCATAGAGGTTAAAGATTTAGATTTTGCACATGACATTTGGACAAGATTGGAAGCACTGTATGAAGGAGATAAGTTTACGAAGTAGGCAAAGTTACAGAACTCGAAGACAAGGATGAAAAATCTAAAAATAAAAGATGATAAAAATATTAGAGTATATGAAGAGAGAGTTATTGAGATTGTTATTGGGATTAGAAACTCTAGAGGCACATACGGTGAGGAAGAAGTGATCGCAAAAATTCTTAGATCTTTGACACTTGTTTACAAGACTAAAGTGCAAGTTGTAGAAGAGATCATACCTTTGACAACAAAATTTAATAGAGAGACGTTGATTGCAAAATTAACTACTTTTGAGGTCACATAGCTGGGAGCTTCATTACCTAAAGTTGAGACAACATTCAAGGTGACTGTGCATAAAAATAAAAAGACTTTATCAAGAATTGTGAGCACTAGCAGTAGTGACTTGAGAGAAGAGCTTGGTGAATATGCTGATGAATGGGAACAGATACATGAAGACAAAATAAAGTTAGATGAAATCATTTTCCTGATCGCTAGAAGAGAAAAGAGAGGTAAGAGTAAGTTTTAAGGAAAGTTACCTCTGAAATGTTTTTCATGCAATAAGATAGGTCATTTTACACCTAGATATCCTACAATGGTTCCAAAGCATTAATATAAGTTCTATAAACCTAAGTATTCAAATTATAAGGATTGTTACTATGCTAGTGAAGTTTTTTCCAATGATGATGCTATTTATTATGATGAAATTGGATTTATTTCTATCAAGGATGATAAATCTATTTGTGAAGAAAGAGCCTTAGTGTCACATGTTGAAAATAAATTTGAATGGGTCATAGATAGTGGTTGTTCACACCATATGACTAGTGATAGAAATAAGTTTGTTAAACTCAATAAGTATAATGATGATGTTGTGAGATTTTGTGACAATAATCCTAAGCTTATCATTGGAGTTGGATCTATTTCTTTGGATGGAAAGATCAATACTGACAATGTATTACTTGTTGATGGACTTAAGCATAATCTGTTGAGTGTTGGAAAACTAGTGGACAAAGGTTATCAATTGAAATTCATTGACAAGAAATGCTCTATCAGAAGTAAGTCAGGAGACTTGATCACATTTGGTACTAATTTGAGAGGTAATGTATTTGAATTGACTACATCTGAGGCTTCTTTTTTTATTGTGAAGGTAGACGATAGTTTGTTATTGCATAGAAGATTTTGTCATGTAAAATTTTCAATAATATTGTGAAGACACGTATGAATAATGTATATAGAGATCTTCCAAAGCTTGTGAAACCATCTAACACCATGTGTAGAGAATGTGTAATGGGGAAGCAAACTAGAAGCAATTTTAAAATAAAATCTTACTCAGAGAAAGGGAAGTTGGATTTGGTGCACACAGATCTATGTGGTCCTACAAGAACAAGATCTTATTATGGTGAAAGTTATTTCATAATTTTTGTTGATGAATTTTCTAGGATGATGTGGGTTACATATCTAAGAGAAATATAAGAGGCATTTGAAAAATTCAAGATATTCAAAGAAAAAGTTGAGAATGGATCAGGCTTAAAGATAAAATGTTTGAGATCAGATAGAGGTGGTGAGTTCACTTTAGTCTTGTTCAATACCTACTATGAAGAGAATGGAATATATAGACATACATATTCTCCTAGGATACCACAACATAATTGGATATCAAAGAAAAGAAACAAAACAATATTAGATGTTGTGAGAACTATGTTGCTGGAAGGAAATGTATCACATGTTTATTGGAGATAAGTTGTTGGTACTACTATGTATAATTTGAACATAATTTAGATCAGAGAAGGTACAAGTAAGACTCCTTATGAGTTATGGCTTAATCATACTCCTACTGTGAAATATTTTAGAATGTTTGGTAGTAAATGCTATATCAAAAGAGATGACAAGATAGGAAATTTTGATGCTAGAATTGATGAAGGGATCTTCCTTGGTTATTCCACTAAAAGAAAATATTACAAATGTTTCAATCTGAGATTGAGGAAGATTATTGAAAGTGCTAATGTGAGGATAGATGAAAAGTTCCAGATTCAAGAAAGAGTATATGACTATAATCAAACTACAAAGATTAAGGAGGTTACTGCATATCAAGAAGAACCTTTTGAGATTGAATGTGAGATTGATGTATGCCAAGATGACTCAAACGATCCTACTAAAATTCCTAAGACTCTGAGGTATGTTTAGAAAAACCATCTTGAAGATCAAATTATTGGAGATGCAAATAGAGGAATGATGACAAGATCGAGATTAAGAGATGAAATTTGTTTGATTTCTCAAGTAGAACCAAAAAATAATGATGAGGAATGTAGAAATGAATCTTGGACTAAAGCTATGCAGGAAGAACTATAAAAGATAAAGAAGAATAATACTTGGGAATTGGTTCCTAGACCTAAAAACAAAAATGTTATAGGAACTAAATGGGTTTTCCAAAACAAGATGGACGAGGAAGGAACAATGGTAAGAAATAAAGCAAGACTACTTTGCAAAGGTTACTCGCAACAAGAAGGCATAGAATTTGAAGAAATATTTGGTCTTGTTGCTAGGTTGGAAGCAATAACATTATTTCTTGGTTATGCTGCACATAAAGGTTTTAAGGTATATTAGATGGATGTGAAATCTGCACTTCTGAATGGAGACCTAGAGGAAGAGGTATACATTGAGCATTTTGATGGATTTCCTCTGATAGAGAAAGAAGACATGGTTTGTAAATTGAAGAAATCACTATATGGACTAAAACAAGAACCCAAAGTACGGTATGAAAGATTGGATAAACATAAGTTGAGTCTTGGTTTTAGAAAATTTAATGTTAACAGTAACTTATATTTGAGAATCAGTAAAGAGGGAATTTTGATAATTGAAGTTTTTGTAGATGATACTATCTTTGGAGGCAATGATGAAATGAGTAAGAAGTTCTCTAAAGAAATGGAAAATAAATTTGAAATGTCTATGATAGGTGAAATGAAAATTTTCCTTGGCTTACAAATAAATCAGAATAAAGATGAAATTTGCATTTCTCAGACTAAGTATCTTAAGGAAATGTTGAATAAATTTGGAATGGAAGATTGTAAACTAGTTGGGACACCCATGGTGATTGGTTATAAGCTTACTAGTATTGATGAAAGTCAAAATTTTTTTTAGTCAAAATACAGATCAATGATTGGAGGTCTATAATATCTAACTCACACTAGACCAGATATTGCTAATGCAATTGGAATTGTGGCAAGATAAAAAATGGATCCTAAAGAAACATAACTTGCGGCTATGAAAAGAATATTTAGATATCTGAAAGGAACACTGGATTATGGCTTATGGTATAACAAATCTAATGATTTTTATTTACATGCTTATACTAATGCTAATTGGGAAGGAAATATTGATGACAAAAAGAGTACTAGTGGTGGTACATTCTTTCTTGGGAAAAGATTGGTTTCTTGGCTAAGTAAAAAGAAGGATTGTATAGCTCAGTCTACTACTGAGTCCGAGTAAGTTGTTGATGCTATTAATTGCACATAGATTGTTTGTATGAAACAAATGTTAAAGGAAATTAGGATAACTTTTGATGATCCAATGGTTATCCATTGTGATAATACTAGCACAGTGAACATGTCAAAGAGCCCAGTAATGCATTCAAAGACTAAACATATTTCCATTAAGTATCATTTCTTGAGAGACAAGGTAGAAGAGAAGGAGATTAGATTGGAGTATATCAGCATAAAGGAACATATAGAAGATATATTTACAAAACCTTTACCAAAATATGCCTTTGATTATCTTAGAGGTATGCTTGGGGTACAAGCCCCTCCTTGTGATAAATAAATTGATGCAGGAATGCATCAGTCTAGTGGCTTTCAGAACTATTTCATTTTCTAGACTTGATGTAGGATCTACTCCTCAGAGGAAGAGATCACAAGAAAATTATAGAACATATTTGGGTGATTTTGTACCTAGTTATTAGAGACATGAAGATTTGAAAAATCTACACCTTGAAGAGGAAAGAATAATATTTATGGAACCCTTTTCCATTATTGTCAAAGGGGGAGAGATTCTATGAGAAAATCCCTACTACTTTAGGGAGAGCTGTGATGAGGATATTGAGAAGATGGTATTTGGGTCAATGGATGTTCCCATATGTTACCATCAATGCCAAAGGGGGATATTATTGGAATTGGTTTATAATTTTTTTGTTGGAATTCATGTTTTATCACTGATGTCAACATATATTTCTATGGAGGCAAAATAGACTAGTTAAATTACTATTGCTTGATCACTGACAGAAGTGTACGGGTAATGTACGATTGATTCAGAACAAGAAAAGATGGGTGATGTGTACAGGGATATGTTGTGATATTATTCCTAAGTTTTCATGGCTTAATATTGTCTATTGGATGAGTTACATATGTTTTAGTGAAGGCTGGGTATTGGACGGTGACAATGATCTTTGATAGAGTTAGTCTCTGTGTTTTGAGTATAAATTAAGGGCGATGTGGATTCAAGTTATGTGAGCTTAAGGGATGGAAGAAGACATGTTAAGGGATATTTTTTTATGATTCTTTGGTTTTAGGACTCTTGGTTACATTAGTTGTGGCATGTGTTCTAGATGAAACCTATTTGGGGCCGACTTCAAAGATGTAGCGTGTTTTATGGATTGCGAGCGTGGATTATAGATCTTGGATTATATTTGATGAATTGTATTTAATGTTTACTTGTTAGAGGTACCATGTGTATCTTAGCAAGGGGTTAAGTAGTTATTTGTATATTGGGAAAGCCTAATTGGGTGACCTATTAAATTATTGTAATACAGTATATATGAGAGATTTTCTTGTTAGAAAAGTATGATTGTGGAAGAGATAGTGAAGTGTGGAAGCTGTGAGCTTGTTTGTGTGAAGTCTACTAGATGTAGAGAAGAGGTTGTGATTATGTTACTTCATTGGAACTGATGAAGCAAAGATAGTTTCTATTAGACAGTTCACCCGATTGTATATTTCCTATATACACTTTTATTTTAGATTGTAATTCTTGAGGGTGGATTTAACCTTCTTTAGGAAGTGTGCATGGATAGTGATCCCATTGTTCCTCTTGACTCCAAACAAGGTATTTCCTTTAACAAGGACTGTGTACTGTAATGCATCAATAAGCTTCTAACAAGGCTAAATATTTTAAGAGGGATATTATACTCTCAGTAAATCATTTGTGGGTGCTAATCCCACTGGGGCTTTACCTATAATAGGGTTTCCTCGACAACAAGGATTGTGTTATCATTTGGATCAAATTTTTGGTTTATAAAGTTAATGTTTAATAATCTGTCTCATGACTGATTCACCCCTCCCCTCTCAGTTGTGTTGGTAGATTTTTATTCCTAACATAGGGGAGTGGACTCTTTTTGGATCCCCATGGTTAGGTGGTTAATATATATTATATTGAGGTACTATTTGTGGTCAGATGGATGTTCCTCACTCCTGTTCCTTCTAGATTTTCAGGTTTGCAAACTTCTTATTGTATATGTAAATATGTACTTAAGTATGTATTGGAAAGAGGTTCATTTAGGAATGTTTTGGAATACTTTAGGGTTATCATTTATGGAAAAACATATGGCATAGATGGTCGCTTGGTGTCAAACACATTTTTGGAGTTATAGCTTGCAAAATGACTAAGTCCAAAAAGTAGAATTATAAAGTATAGCAGTACAGTTTTGGTCAGTGAACACAGTATATGATGAATGAAGACATGAGATCATAGGAGAAGCTATTTTGGGATGTATATGACCTTTAGTTAAGGTATCTTATTGTTTGGTGTTGATCACAGTAAGTTACAGTATGTTGAAGACATGCAAAGACAGAGTAACAATGATACATGACAAATGAAAGATTGCGATGATTAAGGGAGTATAATGCGGAGTCTAAATGTGCTATGTTGGATTCAAATTGAGGATTACCTATGTTTTTTTAGTGTATGATTTATAAATTGGTATTTACCTTTTTTTAAAGTGTTAACTCTATTTTGTGATGCATTAGAATTTGACTGGACATATAATGATGTATATATAGGAATAGCTTTTTGTGAAGCGAAGTATAAATGTGATGGAATGAATGGATGAAAATAGATGAATACATTGTGTTGTCAGAATCATAAAGATGGTGATGCAAGCTAAAAATGGAATTACCTAAGTATAGCATATGCTTTTATTGTTCACTATTGAGAAATCATTGTAACTTAATCATATTTCTGATTGTATGAGCAGTGATCTCAGCATACCTTAAATATGGTTTTTTGTGCTAATGTAATAATCAGATCCTAAAAGGGCTAGGTATCCTAACAAGGACATAATTCTTTTAGTACATATTTGTGGGTACCATCCCCACTGGGGTTTTCCCTTGGCCAAAGTTTCCTTGACAACAAATTCATGGTGTTATGAGTTGTGTATTTTATGTTTATGTTCTTTTCATTTCAACAATTATCTGGTTAAGTTGGAATTTACTAAGTTTAAGTTTAAAGTGTTGTAATAATTATTCACCCCCCCTCTCAGTATTACTTAATCCTAAAAATTTGTATGAGAGCATTTGGCCTTTGGAGAAAAAGCTTAACAACTTAAGGGAGATCATGATGGATTCTAAAAGTTTGGAAGAAAACTTTGAAGAAACACTTGAGGACCTTGACAAGGCTAAAGCAGAGAATGGTGACTTGAGATTTAAATTAAGAAGAGTTGAGGGTTTCATCAAGAAATTGAAGGAACAACTTGAACTATCTAGGAATCAGAGACAATATCTTATGGATAAGATAAAAGAAGATTTAGACAATGATACTTCAGATAAGATAAAACAACTTAAACAAGAGAAAGATACTTTGAAGCTTTCTCATGAAACTAATTCCATTTAGATGGATAAAGAGATAAACAGGTAAAGGATGATAGAATTGTTTTTGAAGAAAACTTAAAAGGTGCAAATGTTCAGATGGAACAAATGAAGACTGAACTTGATCACTAGAAGAACAAGTATCTGGAATTAGAGAAATATAATCAGATCATAAAAGGAGAACTTGTTGAGGCAAAGAAAAATATTGAAAATAATCATTCAAGCAGTGATAATATTGATGAGAAAAGAGATAAATAGAAACCTAAAGGAGACATGACTAGAGTTGGCTTCAATGAAGTTGAATGTTCAAAGACTCAGGAAGAAAAATTAGAAGTAAAGACTGATGGAGAAAGAACTACTCTTGAAGAACCTAAAGATTAGATAAGACCTTTTAGAGGTAGATTATTTGGATCCAACAAGATTGGACACGTGAAGAGAGACTGTAGAGGTAAAGCTCCTTACAAACCCTTTTTAGGATATTATTTTAATTGGAATGCATTTGGACACAAGAAGGTAGAATGCATGAAACCCGATCAATCAAGAATCAAGAAAGATTACAATAGGGAAGGAACAACAACTAAGATCACATGTTACAAGTAACTTTGGGCACATTGCAAACTATTGTAAGTTGAAGGTTAATTAGAACAAACCACCTCCTACATGCTACAAATTTCATAATCTAGGACACATAGTGAATCTTTTTAGATATAATAGACCTGAGAATAGAAGTGGTCCTCCACCTATAGATACAATGAATACTACTAGTGATGTTAAGAGTATTCACTTTTGAAAAGAAGATGTGGTTTTTCAGTTTTGTGCTCTGCTAGGGTTTAGAGTTGCATCACTGTTCTGAGCCCTCGTGTCCTTTCAAAATGCATTTACTATAGGAATTTATTTTGTATTTATGGCCCCAGCCACTACTACCCCAGCAGTTGATGTTGGTGCTATTTTGGTGACGGATAATAATGGTGCCTCCCAGCAAGAGACCTCGTAAGTTTGTGCCCAAAGTGTTTCATGAGTTATGTCTAAGTCTGATATTGCTTTTCCCATTCATGAGTTTGATGATGCCTATTTTTGGCTTGAAATGCATACTCTTATTGGTTACTTTTTTGGTCGCAACCCTCCTTAAAATGTGATTAAGGATTGGGTTGCAAAAGCCTGGAATCCTCATGGAATCTATTTGGATGGCATTCAGAGTCTCACCAAAGGTTTTTTTGTTTCTCTTTTCCAATCCCACTCATGTGGATTCCATTTTTTCCAAAGGACCCTAGAATATTAGGGCTTCCCTTTTAGTTTTTCAATGTTGGCCTTGATACTTTTCTATCTCTGACGACAAGAAACTAAAAGTTGTTGTGTGGGTTGAGTTCCTTGGTCTCCCATATTCCTTGTTGGCCTTTCATGCATGCCATTGTGCATATGATAGGTAGGGTTATTTGTAGTGAGAATGAACATTTTCTCAATCCTCATCCTCAAAAGAGGCTTTATATTGAGGTCAAACTTTCCAGAGACCTTAAAGAGTCTGTTGAGATCCAGGTTGGTGAAACCATCTTCTCTCAAAAGGTGCTTTACCTTAACCTTCCCAACACTTTTTATCATTGTCAATCCATAGAGCATAAGATCAAGGACTTCCCTTTGGTAGTTCCTTGTCCCAAACCCCCTTCTAAGGATTTTGGTTTGTGGCCTACTGAGTCAGGTAAAAAAGAAGACACCAAGAAAGATGACTAGGTAATTGTCGGTCGCAAGAACAAGCAGGTCAAGCCTACAACTTTGGTTTCCACTTCGCAACTATCACCTCCTCCTAGAGCGTCTAGAGTTTCTTCTCATGTTGAGATTAATGCTCCAATTTTAAATCTTGGCCAGCAAGGGAGGAAGAATTTTTATTCTGGTACCAACCCTTCTTGGGTTTGTACACCTCAGGTAGCTTCTGTGATTTCTACCCCTCCCATTTTTTGCTACTCTTGTAGCTCTGATGGGTGTGCTGAGGTAGCGCTAGAGGGCATTTCAAAAAAATGTAGGAATATTTCCATAGAGTCTCCTGGGCTTAATTTCTCTCTAGCCTATTTGTCAAATAGTTTTTCTTCCCTTGGGGATGGTGATGGTATGGACGACACTATTTTCTCATGAAGTACATCTCAACGAATATTAGGGGTCTGATAGATCTGCATAGAAAGTATTCTATCAGGGATGTGCATCATTGTGTTAGTAATATAGATGTTTTATGCCTCCAAGAAGTTAAAATTACCATTTTTTTTTTCTTGATGTTGTCTGCAAGGTTATTTGGCCTAAGATCCTTTCCCTATGTTCTCAACACAAAGCTGGTCAAGGTGGAGCTGTTACTCTCATTTCTCCTCGTTGGCATTCTTTTTTAATCAATCATGGTTCCAATTTCATACAAAGATCTGTGTGGGCCACTTTCATTATTGAGAATCATTATTTTGGCATAGTTAATGTTTATGCTCCCAATGATGCAGTTGAGAGATCTCACCTTTGGCATTGGCTTGTAGATTCTCAGCCAACTATAACTTGGATTTTTTGTGGTGACTTTAATATGGTTGAAGTGGCTTCTGACAAAGATGACATTTTTCCTTTTTGCTGGAAAATTGGTGAACAGGAAGCCTGGTATTACATGCATAATAAATTGGGCCTTTTTTATCCCAATATTGGTCACCACTGACCTTTATGGAGTTTGGAACACATGGTCTAATTTTAGAGCCTCTTTTGATAGAATTCATAAATAGCTTGATCGTGCCATGATTTCAGCTCAATCTTTTTTGTCTTTTTCTGAAAAACAAGCCTTGCTAGTTACTCTTGTTTATGTGACCTTTCCAGATCACTTCCCCATTAAATTTAATATTGTATGGCAGATAGCTAAGGCTCTACCTCCCACCACTCAGTTCTTTTTTAATACTTATATTCTTAGCCCATGGTTCCACAGTGGCCCACATTCATCGGGTTTGGAACCTTGAGCCTCGGCCATCACAATCATCTAGCTAGATTCAATGGTTGAATGATGCCATCTGGCATACGACATGCTTTCTACTCATTTATGGTAGACATCTTTCCATCTACCACCATAGATCCTATGATGTCAACACCAAATCTCTCTGTGTTGCCATAGAGGCCTTAGCCCTTGATCCTTTCAATCAAGGCTTGCAACTTCATCTTGCTTAGCTGTGTTAGTAGATGCAAGTTGCAGACAATTGTGTTTCCCAAGGTGCTCAGATCAAAGTGTAGTTACACTGGTTAAAGGTCAGAGATCAAGCCTCTAAAGAGTTTTTTTCTGCTCTCCTCACCCGTCACACAATTGTGGGCATAAACAGGATTAAAGAAGGTCAACCCATCCTCATAGAGCTTCCTGATATTTTGCAGGCCTTTGTTCATCATCATGAACAAGTTTTTTCCACTCAAGGATCTTCTCCTACCAGCAATCAATCTCTTGATGCTTACATTGCTGTTGTGCCTCAATGTGTTTCTCCTACTCAGTGAGATTTTTGTGATTAGCTTCTTACCCTGCAGGATCTTTGTGAAGTTGTCTTTGCTATGGCTGATGATAAAGCCCCAAGTTGTGATGGCTTTCCCTGTGAGTTTTATAAAACACTTTGGGATACCATTGGTCCTAATTTACATTAGTTTTACCTTGAATCTTATCACTCCCAGTCTCTGGGGACATTATCAAAAAAGGCAACATTAAATTCATTCCCAAGTCTAGGGACCCTGAGGATATTTGCAACTGGCGTCCTATTACCTTGTTCAATGTCTCATATAAGATCATCACCAAGGCTTTAGTTCTCAAGATCTATCACATCCTACCTCAAATTGTTCGGCCAGAGAAAAATGGCTTTGTCAAATCAAGATTTATTCTTGATAATATCATAGTAGTTTGGGAAGGTATGGAATGGGCTTGTAAGTCTCAATAGAAAACTCTTTTCCTTAAAATTGATTTTTCTAAAGCTTATGACCACATTGAATGATCTTTTATTATTACTATGTTTCACGCTATTGTTTTTGGCCCCAAATTTCTTCAATCTGTGCAGATTATTTTCCGGGATGCCTCTGCTTGCATCACCATTAATGGGAGACAATATTCTACCTTTGGGCTCTTCAGATCCATTCAGCAAGGCTTTCTTTTAGCTCCTGCCTTATATATTCTGGCAGCTGAAGGCTTTGTCTATTTTATTTCTCATTCCATTCTCTAGGCCCTGTTTTTGGAATTGCTTTACCTGATTCTACCTGGCAATTGGTCAATGGCCATTTTTTTGATGATTTAGTTCTCACTCTTGTAGAGGATGAAGATAATATCAAGGCAGCCTTACAGTGTTTAGATACTTTTTTCCTAGCCTCTAGTTTAGCCATCCAGTGGCATAAAACCTTGTGTTACAGCCAGTCTTCCCTTCCCGATCCGCCATGGTTTTCTCAGTTTGGATGGTCCAGTATTCAACATGGGTGAATTTTTTGTTTCCTTGGCATTCCCCTTGCTTTCCAATCCTCTTCTACTAAATTATGGTGTAACCACCTGAATCTGGTCTGTTGCAACTATGGACCCTATTTGCCCTAAGTGTGATCATACCCTCGATTTATGTCCAAACGACCCTGTTACTACTTGGCATAATTCTTTTAATCAATTTAATGTCCTAGGTGATTTTTATCACTGATTTATATTAACTATTATAGCCATACAATTCAAATCAATTTCATCCAATCATATCAAATCAAAATCAAACATGGCTATAGTATTTAATTATAAAGGAATTAAATAAATCCCTAAATCAAATACCCACTTGCAATTAACCCATTCCCCTAGCCTATTTAATTTAATTAAAATGGCTATAGTCTTCTAATTGTTAAAAAGCAATTAAATTGTTTAAATAATTAATTCTTATATTTCTAAATGAATTAAATAAGTTTATTTCATTTATTAATATTCCCTTAAACCCCAACCTAACCCATCTCAACCACTTCTACCCTAGG
>MU227987.1:1121549-1141748 GCA_018584345.1 Thuja plicata | reverse complement strand
ACTGAGTCGGTAGAAGCTCGGTTCCTCAAGCTGGCTCGGTGATCTTCTGATACTCAGCATCCACTACAATACTCGGCATCATCATGCTCTCGGTAAGAGTAGAAGCTCGGTCCATACTAGTCCCAAAGTGTAGCTTGGAACTTGGTAGCTGTGGTGACTCGGTAGATATAGTGTCACTCGGTAACCACTGGTGACTCGGTAGTAACTGACTTCAACTGATGACTCGGTAGTTGAGGTGAAGCTCGGTGACTACCGTCTGCTCGGTAACTGTTGCTCTTCTTGGTAAACACTACTGATCTGTTCATATGCTCGGTGACTACCTTACTGCTCGGTTTGAACTGTTTGATCGGTGAGCTTTACTGAATACTTGGTATAGGCTGTGGACTGAGTGATGAGCTCGGTAAGCATTCAGAATCGAATAAGTGTTTTCACTAAGTGCATTCACTGATGACAAATAGATCATTATTCCAAAAGCTATATCATATACTGACTTCATCTTACTTCTCTTCTATATCTTCCTCTTATGTAATAATTGATGCTTGTAACATAACTTAATAGTACATACTTATATGTTCATATCCGAATAGGCATGACCCAAAACAAAACTCTAGTTGGCCCTAAAACAAAATACACAATGCTTCTGAACAAGTCGGCTCAAGCATGTTTACTACAATGCTAATTACATTATTACAAACATATAACCAAAGGTGCTTAGCCATTACATAAAAAAATATTCACGCTGATCAAAACACTAGTCGGCTTCCATGCTCTGTCTTCTGGACTGCTGGTCTACTGATCTGCCTGTAACTTCTCCGTACTATTGTTCTATACTATGCATGTCTGGATATAGCATGTACATGTGTCATACAACATATATCTGAATGTGCATACACTGAATTGATCTCTTGCATGTGTGCTGATGTGCTGATCGCTGAATATCTTTGTCTGCCCTATTTTCCATACTTAGTCATTTTGTCTTTCATGACAGAAACTAAACATGACTTTGTTGCCATGATGAAAACACAAAATGAGTGATGCATCCTCAAGAAGTCAACTTGCCAACAAAAAGTCTAGTTCGCACATCTTGAGAACCTTAGTATAATGCGAATAATTGAAATCTACAAATTCAACAGAGAGGAATGGATTAAGATCATTCTGAGCAGAGTTCATGACCAGTTCATTTGGCTTGGAGATCAACTAGTGAAGATTTGCAGTGGCTTAAATCATGCTATAATAGGTTTGGATAACTCTAGTGTTATCCCTATCAAAGAGAATAACACAAAGAAACAGGTGGAAACCCTAACACATTCGTGATGGGATAAGAGAGCAATGACCATTAATGACATTTTTTAGTAAGATGTTAGATTGATTTCAATGATTCTTGGTTATAAACTACATTACAACAGTCAACCTAACTTAGTATCAACAAGAGTGATCATGATGGTGTTGAGATTGATGAACATCAATCTACCCAAGAACACCTGCATGCAAGACAGTTACAAAGAAGAAGAAGCAGACAGAAGAGAGAAGAAACAGAAAGCTAAGGCGACCGATAGGCTAGAGACTACAAAGACATGTTGACAGAAAATGATTTCTATATTCAACAATAATGATTTACAAAACTATCTCCTTAAGAAATTACAAAGCGGACAATCCTTATAAAGGATGCCGAAACCCTAAAAAGGGAAACTAACAGAAAAAGAAACTACCTAAGGTTAGCTTAAGCAAACTAGAGTGAATAGGGAAGTTACTAATCAGATCATAATGATTTAAATTAGTAACCCCGATAGACTATTACTCTAACAGATGGCATATAGAATGGTGAAAGAAAATGTTAAGTATAACCTTTGCGAAGTACTTGCACACTAGTTTTTAGAGAATGCAAGGAAAATCAAGAAGGATAAGTCAAAGGCATTCAAGTTTGGGTCTCTACTAATTCACCTGTATATTCATATTGTTCATAGTTTTCCTGGTATGCATCCTAGAGCTTGGAAGGACAACAAAACCACTAGAATTCAGATCACATAGAGCTATAGAAGACAAAGAAGTACATGGGTTGATGGTGAATTATTTGGGATGATCAAAATCTTGCAGAGATAGATGAAGGAAAGAATGAGGATCCCTAAGGAATTTGTATAAAAATACAAAGATACAATCTGTTTCATGGTTGAAGCTGATTATGTTTTCTTTGAGGTAGTGCAACCTAGAATGAAGTGGTGTTATCCTCTAGGATATGAAGTTAGTTATGAGGTCTTGACCATGCAAGTAGAACATATTCTATCCTCATAAATTTATCCATTTGAAGAAAGATGGTGTACCCAGGAAGATAAGTTTGGGACGATAAGGGAAGAGCAGACTCGAGCTGTAAGAAAGAGAAAAGTAGAGAATGTGGTAGATGATCTAGAAACTAAGGATGGTATAAAAAATGAGGAGATGAAAGAGGTAAGAAATAAGATGAAATAAAGTTCTTCTAGATTAGCGAGCACTGCTCCTACAACCCTTCCACCTCCAGAAATTGAGAAGGTTATCAGTACACCCCTACTGTGATTAATATACCTGATACTACACCTACACCACCTAAGAGAACATTAAAAGAAGAAAAAACAAAGGAATTACCTAGAAGGAACACAAGATCCACAAAATAGGACTCTCTGCCTAAGAGATAGAGGAAAGAAGTTGAAAATGAGAAGGGAGAAGAGAAGAAAGTTGAAGAAAAGAGCCCAAATGTGAAACAACTCTGGAAGCTTGACATAAGAATACTGACAAAGAGGATAAATGAATAGGGAAAGCTTAAAATCTTGATCAAATACTATGAGAGGTATGATGCATTTGATAAAGTTTTGATTGAAGCAATGGTAATAAATCATTTAATTTCATTCAAGAAGAACTTGTTAGAAGTAGAAGGTAGTATACTGGAGGAGCTTTATGAGAAATTATAAATAAGGAAATAGTTAGCATAGATAGAAGATGAAGCAATCAGAGGATAAGTAGTTGAAGATATGTTACCTATTGTTTTAGTCAAAGAAATGGAAAATATATTAAATTCTTTGAAACCTTTGTTGTGAACCAAGTCAAGATTGGTGAAGATAATGGGAAGAAACTATGAAGAAGTTATTGAGGAAACACAGAAGGCAGTTGATAAGGTTTTGTTGGGAACTAAACCTAAGAAATCCTCACCTCTCAAGGATACTAAGCCTAAAATTCTAAAAGGCGAGTCATCAAGAATAACTGATGTAAACCTTGATACATCAGAGGATGAAGACATAGTCATTTTGTCAATACTGTGTGGAGACACATAAATTCAGTTAGGTATATTCTAATCGATCAAAAGGAAATTTTATCAAACCAAATGGATTAATTCAATCAAAAGGGACTAAATCACATCAAATCTGAGGATCAATTAATGAATATATAAATTAATTAAATATAAGCCTAAAAGGGGTAAATAAAAGCTATATAATTGATTTAATCAATTAATTGTATAGTTTAAATAAAAAATCAAAATCAGCCTATTACCTTACATAGCTAATTTAATTAATTAATTGAAGTGATTAAATCCTAATTTCCTTCAACAAAGGAGACAAGAATTGAAAGATCCAATGAGAATCAAGGATTGAAATCACGTGGATCACTACAAACTTTTTAATCTTGATCACTCATTTCACTCTTCAAAATCCTCACCACTCAATTTGTCTCTTTGTCCCAACCTTTGAGACCAATATTTAAATGGTCTCCCTATTTGAAACCATCTGAAAGCCTTCAAGTCAACCATGCTTTGATCATGATCAACTTAACTCTACCCCATACCCTTGGGAAATCCTATAAATACTATGCATTTTGAGAACATTATTAATCCTAGACATTCATGAGCAATTGCATCTATACTATAGAGAATTTTATCAAGAGCATAGCATTTGAGATAAATTTGAGAGCATAATTGAATGAATTGCAATGCAGTTTGAGAGTTGAGAGCTATATTAGGCATCATCATACATAAATTCTCATTCTAGGACTGTCACTAATGGAGATTAAGGCTAAGAGCTTCATTAACATGCTTAGTTAGAGAGCCATGGAATGCTAAATGTTATTTTGTCAATTATTTGAATTAAATTAGACTTTTGCTTCCATAGAATTGATAGATTTCACCTTAATTTCATGAAGGTATATTTTATATATACATAAATGGCGCCCACCATGGGGCCTTAGGCGTCTAATTTCCATTTTTCATCTTCATTTGCATGTTTGTGTATCTTCTCTTGTTGCATTTTGTATTTTGCAAGTAAAGCGACGCTTGTGATGGAAAGTTTCACGCATAAGAACAACAAAGTCACGCGCACACATACTTCATTTACTATGCATTAGATCTAAAGTCACACCATTGTGAGAAAATTCATGCGTACAAGCAGTGAAATCATGCCTATTATCATTCATTTTCCACGTATTATCTGTCTTATTATGCAATTTTTGTTCTGTCGTTACGTGTATGAATAGTTATTTTATGCCTGCTGTAGTTTAAGTTGCGCATAGTAATACTTTAAATGCTGCGTAGAATCCTGAAAAGTGTCGCATAAACAGAAGTAAAGTATCGCGTACTAGCTGTTAAATGATGCTTGCAGTCTTCTGTGTTTTTTTAGTTTCAGATTAAAAAATCAAAATTATTAATGCTATATTTTGGTTTTTCTACAGATTAACATACATGCTAAGGTCCAGAAACCCGAACAAAGGATCAAAAGGGAGAATAAAGAGGTAACGCTCTTGAACAAAAATGCAAAGGAAACCTTTAATGCCATTATTTTGGATAGTTTAGAAAAATAAGAAGCATTATATGAAAATTTTGTCAAATTTAGTAATGCTTATAAACAAAATTTTCCAACTTTAAATTGATTGCATTCCTTAAGTTCCTTAAACATCATTTCTTGTAAAATTTGAAAAAGAGCTTGAATTTGTTGTCAATTTGGTTTTATTTTTCTTCACTTTGTTGGTTGTGTTGACTAACGTTGTTGGAGGAGATGGAGAGGGAACAATTGCCATTGGGTGAGTTAAAAATCAAGGAAAAATACTAAAAAATGTGCCTAGCCTTTGCTAGCTACATGGAAAAGGTATTTTTATAGACAATCTTACACTTGATTAAATTATGGCAATTTCAATTTTCAAATCTAGATAATTAGAGCCTATTATTTTTCACTCAAGAAAAACATTAGGTATATGATCTCAACTTTTTGAAGTTGATAAAAAATCCAAAAGTGTTGGATTTGAGTGATAGAAAGAAAGGTGGTAATGAACCAAACATTTCATTTCTAAAAATCTCCTTGTTAAGAGGTTCAAAATTTACAATTTGTGTTTGGAGTGTTTGGAATTAAGAAAAGTATTAGGGATATCCTCTTCACTCTTTGCGTGAATCAAATTCCCCAACCTGCTTGACTTAGTTCATTATTTCTTTCAAAATGAACATGATAGAGCTTTAGAGGGCCTGCCTCCCGAGTACATCCTTACGAGGATGGTGAGAGGGAATGACCCAAGTGGGAGACAATCACTTTAGCCATGATAAAATCCAACCCACTATAATATAAATGCATTCATTCTTAAAAGGATTGAGTGACAAATAAGTGTTAAGAATCTTCACCTCCTCTAGTAGTCCTTCAGGATTGTGCAAAATCATGTCTTTATGCATGTGGGAGGCCCTTGTAATGAGGGTATAAGAGAATTTTAATTTATTTGAATAGATTTATATATACAAACCTAGATAAAGTAGAAAACCTACCTTGTAAAGCCATGATTAAGAGCCAAATTTGACTTTAGGTAGCTTGATTAGAAGATTTTCTTGTTTAGACCTGTTATAACATCTGAGAAAATATGCTTTGTATTGTTTAGGATATAGAAATAATTTTTTCTATGTGTGTTGTGGTTGTTTCTAAATTCAAACAAGAAATCATCCTGGACATTTGATCACAAACTTTAAATTTTTTAAAATCATCAAAAATAGTGACAGATAAACTTTACCTGGTTAAGTGATGCGTACAATTGTTGTTTTTATGTGTGTTAGAATTTCTGTACCACCTACAATAAATGAAGAGGTGCATACCATACTTTATCTTGCGTGTAGTCACTCTCCAAGTGTCGTGTACAACAATGAAGTTTCACGTGCTAAAAGTTAAACGCCGCGTGCTATATCCTAAAGTTGCACATAACAACTTTCTAGTAAGCACATAAGCAATATTTTAAAGTCTCGCATACCGTCAAGCAAAGTACCAATACAGACCGAGAAATAGAAACATGGGGTATTTCCCAAGGGTTTGAAAACAATTAAATTTCATATATGGATACCCATTTGGACATTCTACTTGTTTATAACATTACATTGATTATAATCCCTCGTATTCAGAGAATTAAAAAAATTATTGTAGGGATTGATCAAAAGGGGATAAAAGCCAAGAAATTGTCGATCTATGCTCATGTCAGCTTTCACGAGATCCCACTACATAAAGTCTACCTTGCAATCAGATGGCACATATCTCAGGAAAGAGAATCCTTTTCCAAGTGATACCTTTACCTCTTCACAAAAAACAATTGAACCAACAAAACAAGGTAGAACCATATAGGATGGCTTTTCCTTTTGGAAATATGGATCCTGACCTCATTAACCTCACCAAAAAGGAAAACACTAATAATCCAAATAATGGAAATGGTGAGGTTAATAATAATGAGGCCAATGGAGGAGGAATTGATCCTAACAACCAAGGGGTAGACAATAACAATGGAGGTAACAATGACCCTAATGATGAAGAGGCTACTGAAGAAAAAGTCAATGAAGCCGTACAAAGCCCGTTCTTCATGAAACTCACGGAAAATTTTATGGAAAGAGATAGGGAAAATTACTTCCTAGACCTATCAAAAGCGGGAACAAAACTCCGTCATAAATATGATGTCAATAAGTTGAAACAAAAATAAGATGAGATCAATCCTATTGACATCATGAAAAAGCAATTTAAGTTATTTCAAATATAGTTGGACAACATGAAACAAATGGAGCCTCCTAAACCCTTTTCTATCAAAGCATTGTGTCCATTTCCATTCGATAAAATCCTAATTATGGTACCATTCCCTAGTAATGTAGTTTTTCCTAAATATTATAAATACGAAGGAGCATCCAGTCCCCAAGACCACTTAAGGGAATTTTGTGCATTGAGCTTTGAGTTCATGCATGACACAACTTATTTAATTGAGAATGGAGTTAATATAGAGGAAGTATTATTGAAAAGTGGAGAACCCCAAATCTACATGGATAACAAGAATATCAATAATAATACTTCCAAAAACAACAATAATAGGGCTCCTCCTAACAACAACCGGTTTTGGATAAAGAATAATAACAAGGGTGTGGTTAATGATGAAGTTGTGGAAGAAAACAACTTAAAGGACACTCCATTTAATCTCACGAGAGGATCCAACCAAGCTAATAATTTAAATAAAGCACCCAAGGTTCCCTTCAAAAATAACAACAATAAAAACTTTGGGAACAATCAAGAGGCTAACAAGTCTAAACCCTCCTTTTCTCCATCTCCTAGAAGGAATTTCACACTCTTGGGTGAACCAATTGAAAGTGCATTGAGAAACCTCATTGTGAATAATATTATTGAATTACCTAGGGCTCATCCCTATGAACCACAAGTGAAACCCTCATGGTGGAGTGAGTCAGATCATTGTGAATATCATAGAAATCAAGGACATAAGATAAATGATTTCATGCGCTTGAAACATGTGGTGCAAGACCTTATTGATAATGGTGTGATTAAAGTGGAAGGGCCTCAAAACAATGAAGATCAAACGACATTCAAAACTCCTTTCTTCAAACATGAGAAATGAGAATCTTCAAATGCTAACAATAATCAAGGTAACAATGGAAATAATCCAAGAGGTAATAACAAAGTTAACTTTACCCATAGTTATGATAATACTATTAATGCCCTATCCAGACATGATAATACTATTAATATTGTGGTGGTAAAGGAGCAACCTAAAAAAGAGACCTCTAATGTTGTTACTAGGGGGAAAGAAACAAGGATCACCCTACACGGAAGTGCCCCTAGAACTTTTGGTCCTACATAATAAACTACTTTGGCTAAAAAATCATCTTCTTCAACAGAGACTTATAGTATAGTGGATCAACTACAAAATACTCCGGCTCAAATTTCCATTTTGGAGCTATTGAAACTTTCTCCCAATCATAAAGAAATCTTGGAGAAAGCTCTTGTGGAAACTACCATTCTTGAAAATTTGGAGGAAGAAAGGTTTTCAAACATGGTGGGTCATCTCATAGCACCTCATTGCTTATCATTTTCTGAGAAAGATGACATGTCCATAAACTATCCTCAAAATATGTCATTGCATATAGAGGTTTTGATCCAAAAACACCATGTTAAAAGAGTCCCCATTTATGGAGGATCTGGTCTAAACATTTGTACCTTGAATCTAGTCAAAGCTTTAGGCTTATATGAGTCATCTATTGATCCCAAGAAAAAAATCACTATAAAATCTTATGACGAGGAGTTATATTCTAAAGAAATGGTGGTTTTTCCTATTCAAGTGGGTCAAATCAAGAAAGATACCATTTGTCAAGTCCTTTACATGAAATTAACTTATAATATTTTATTGGGAAGGCCATGGATTTATGAAATGCAAGCGGTGCCTTCGACCTATCATCAATGTATCAAGTTTCCATATATGGTAGAAGAAATAACTATTGGAGGACATTTAAATCCCTTTCAATATTGCAATATGGTGAAACCTCTTCATGAGTTATTTATTCCACATAATATAGAAGGCGTTATTCCTAGTGTCACCATTGAAGAACCCAAAGAAGAAGGTCCTAAGATGACATTAAATAATTCTTCTACTTCAAGTCCTAATGAAACTAACTTACCTACATCAACTAAAGGAAAAGAGAAAGTTAGTTTTTAAGGTGAAAGTTCCAATGACAATTCAGTAAAAGTTTCTACACCAAGGGAAGAAACTTTGAGACCTTCTAAGGATTAAAGAGAACAAACAAAAAGGACAACTATCAAAAGATGAGTGAGATTATGCATAAATTTAAAAAAAAATGCAAAATAAATTCAAAAGGAGTGGGGGAATATTCTTTTTCCTTATTTGATTTTCCCACTTCTCCAAAGACACATGGAAAAAATTTAGAATCTCATCCACTTGAAAAATACAACTCTCATTTTGTGAGAGAGAGTGACCAATCAGCCATAGAAAAAGAAAATAATGAAGTCTTGCAATGGATTTAAAAATATGAGGATAGTTCAAATGTTCCCATTGAAAGAGTGAAACATGTCAACATCCAAACTGATCAATATGGAAAAAGATTCCAAATAATGAAAACGATGGGTTATAAGGGAAGAGGACCCTTAGGAATCAGAAATAAAGGCTTGCTAGAACCTATCCGACCTCCTTGGAGATCCAAGGATTAAAAATTGGGAATAGGGTATCAAGAGAAAGGAGTTAGTTCAAGCAATTTTCATGATTCTTATGAGCATGTAAATATGTTAGAATCTGAGAGTGAAGATGACTTCGGAGAATATGAATGGGATTCCCTATATGATGATTCTTTTCATGAAAAAGAGGTAGATGTCATTTATACCTATGCTACCATACCTAATGCAAACAATCAAGCCAATATGGATTAAGGGTTGAGTTCTACACATGTGCCAATTATTTTTCAAGAATCAAATGTAGAATAAGCATCTAGTGACAATCAATGGATAGGTGAACCATGTGTATGTTTGTTGGGGGGGGGGGGGGGGGGGAATTCAAACCATAGATTTAATCTGCACATATTTTTTCCCATAGAAATCCAAAAGGATTCTAGTGAAGAGAATTTTGATCCGACTTCTATGGAACACTTCAAACAAGCACATGTTATTGACTTGAGCAATGTAATGTATGAACCCTCAAACAAAGTCATGTCCTTGAACCCCACAAATGAAAACTTACCTAATGAGTCCTTAGCCCTTATTCATATTGAGCTTATTTATTAGGACTTGACCAAACCTAATAACTTCCTCTATTTTACCAATGACAATGCTATGTCCCAATACCTTAATGTGGTTGAGCCATCTTCCACCAACGAATTCAATCTGAACATGATGATGGAAGCAACGGTCGAATCTCTTAATCCACAAGATAAAAAAAAAAATCAAAAAAATGAAAAGAACTAGTGGTGAAAACCACCATGTGGCAGTAATAGACCCCAAAAAAGTAAAAATAAAGGATGTTTCCGAAGGTGAAAACCCAACTGTGGCACCTAAGGAAGAGAGATTGGATACTTTACCTGAAAATGAGGAAGAGAGATCTCCTATCCTAATTGAGCCAATAGAAAAGGTCAACATTGACATGAAATTGGAACCTAAATTCATTCATCTAGAAGCATCTTTGAATCCAATAGAAAGGAAGGATTTCATAAAATTATTTGAAGAAAAATAAATCAAATTTGCATGGTCCTACGCAGATATGCCAAGATTGGATCCAAGTTTCATAATGCACCCCCATGTGGCTTTATTGGTTAAGGAAGAATTGGAAAAGTTACTAAAAGTTGGCTTCATAAGAGTCATAGCTTATGAAGAATGGATTTACAATATTGTACCTGTCACTAAACATGATAAATCTATTCAAGTATGCACAAAATTTTGAGATCTTAACCTTACTTTCCCTAAGGACAATTTTCCACTACCAAGCATTGATGCTATAGTGGATTTGACAGCAAGAACTTCCATGTTTTCATTAATGGATGGATTTAGTAGCTATAATAATATCAAAATTGCACTTGAGGATCAAGAAAATACCGCTTTCACTTTCCCTTGGGGTACTTTGTTTTGGAATGTTATGCCCTTCGGCCTTGAAAATGCTAGAGCTACCTATCAAACGACGATGATAACAATCTTTCATGACATGATGCATAGCTTTCTGGAAGATTATGTGGATGATATCTTAGCAAAGTCACATGAAAGAAAAGACCATCTACCTATCCTTAAAAAAACCTTTACAAGATTGGAGCAATTTAAAGTAAGGTTAAATCCAAAAAAATGTGCATTTGGTGTACAATCCAGAAAGCTATTGGGCTAAATAGTTTCAGAAAAAGGGATACAAGTGGATCTGGAAAAAGTACAAGAAATTATGGAAATGGAAACACCCAACAACATTATCCAAATGAGGTCACTACAAGGAAGACTCCAATCTATTAGAAGGTTCATCTCTCAATTGGTGGAAAAGTGCCACTCTTTTACCAGATTTCTACACAAGGATACTATTTTAAAATGGGATGATGAATGTGAGCAATATTTTACCCTATTGAAGACATACTTGGTAAATCCACCCATTTTGATGCCTCCCATCATAGGAAAACCTTTAATATTATACATTTTAGCAATGAAGCACTCTTTAGGGGTTTTATTGGCACAAGAGGATGATGAGGGCAAAGAAAGAGCCATCTATTGTTTAAGCAGAAACTTGATCAAATATGAGTTGAATTATAGCTTCATGGAGTGGGCTTGTCTAGTGGTAGTTTTTGCTTCCCAAAAACTATGAAAATACAGGTTGATGCACAAGGTTAAGTTGATTACGAAGATTGACCCACTAAAGTATTTGCTTAGCAAAACAACCATTATCGGAAGGATTTCTAAATGGGTGATGGTATTAAGTGAATTTGACATTGAGTATCTGGAATGTAAAGCTATCAAGGGACAAGTTATAGCATATCAATTGGAAAAAATTCCTTTAGTTTCTACTCACCTATTCAGGTAGAATTTCCAGATGTAGAGATAGTAAATGTGGAAGCAAAAGAATGGAAATTATATTTTGATGGATCTTATACTCATAATGGACCAGGAGCCAGTATTTTATTGATTACACCACAGGGATACACCATTCCTAAGTCCTAAAAAATTTTGTTCCCATGCACCAACAATATTGCATAATATGAAGCTTTAGTCATAGGCATTAAAATAGCTTTAGAATGGAACGTGACCAAGCTACAAGTATATGGGGATTCACAATTGGTCATCAGTCAAATTAATGGTGACTATCAAACTAAGGATGAAAAGTTGAGGCCGTACAAAAGGATGATAAATGAGTGGAAGAAATATTTTGTCTTGATTACATTTTAACAAATCCCAAGGGACAAAAACTAGAGCAGTAGATGCTATGGATACTTTGGCTTCATTACTTCAAGTGCATGATCAAAATGCTAGGTATGAGTTCTTGGTGGAAGAATTGGTGAAACCTACTTTTGACCTACCTGAAACTCAAATCATTCACCTTTTAAATGGACATGAATCACCTTGGTATGGACACATTTTTACTTATTTAAAAGACCAAGTTTTACCTTTAGGCCAAACATGCACCCAAAAACAACACTTCATACACCAAGCGGCTCGTTACACTATCCTATCTGACAGATTATATCGCAAAAGTCTTGACGAAATGATACTTAGGTGTCTAGAGGATGAGGAATAAAATTTATCTTTATGAGATGTTCATGAGGGTATTTGTGGGTCTCATTTGAGTGGGTTAAACCTAGCCAAGAAAATCCATCGCATGGGGTATTTTTGGAAAACCTTAGAGAAGGATGCTTGCCACTTTGTTAAAGTATGTCCAAAATGTCAATATCATGGGGACATGATTCATGTGCCTACACAAGAGTTACACCCAATCATTACACCATGGCCTTTCTACCAATGGGGATTTTATCTTATTGGAATAATTTATCCACCTTCTTCCAATGGTCATAAATACATTATAACTGTAATAGAATATTTTACAAAATGGGTAGAAGTTGTGCCATTGACAACTACCATGGGTAAACAAATATCTATGTTTATTCTCAATCACATCATTTGTAGATATGTTATTCCTCATGCCATCAAAACTGATAATGGGAAACAATTCAAGAATAAAGATGTGGATGAATTATGTGAGACCTTTCACATCACAAATTATTCTTCCTCCATTTATTATCCTCAAGGAAATGGACAAGCGAAAGCTACAAATAAGAATATCCTCAAAATATTAAAAAGATCGATTGATAAATCAGGAAGAGATTGGCATATACAAATAAACCTAACATTATGGGCCTACAAAACAAGCATTAGAAAAAAAATTGGGGAAACACCATTCTCTTTAGTTTATGGGGCAGAAGCTGTTCTACCATTGGAGATTGAAATCCCATCTTTGAGAGTCTCATTGCAAGGATTGATAAATGATGAAGATTATAGGGTTGCAAGAATTCAACAATTGGAGTTGTTAAAAGAACATAAAACACAAGCCTATGAGCACTTGCAAGGGTATCAAAATAGAATCTCAAGGAACTACAAAAAAAAGATAAAACCTAGAACATTTCAAGTAGGAGACTTAGTGTTGAGAGAAAATCCTAAAAGTAAATCAGAGAGAGAAAAGAAAGGAAAATGGGAGGAAAATTGGCTTAGACCTTTTTTAATTACTTCTTCTTTTGGAATGTGGACATACAAGCTATTTGATTGTGAAGGAGATGAGTTACGAGAACCTATTAACAACATCCATTTAAAGAGGTTTTACACCTGAACAAATGAGAGAGTACAGGTTGAAAGAGTATCAGATAAGAGTGTATTCGATGATTTTAACATCATTCTTTGTACATGAGAAAAAGTTCAAAATCCAAAAACATGAGAAAAGTTTAAAAATACAAAAAAATGAGAAAGATCAAAAATTCAAAAATAATGAAAAAGAAGAAAAGCATAAAAAGAGGAAAATTATGCATGAAGAAAGAAAAAAATTTCAAAAGATCAAAAATGGTTGTCTTGGTGAAAACCTAGAAAATAGGCACCTTGATGATATCAAAAAAAGAAAAAAAAAGAAAAAAAATTAAAGAAAATAATTGAAAAAGAGAAAAGTGCCTTGGTGAAAACCTAAAAATAGGTGCCTTGGTAGAAAAAAAAGAAAAAAAGAGAAAAAGAGCAATAATTTAAAATGGTGAAAACATAGAAAACAGGTACTTTTTGATCCCTTATATCTTACCTAGTTGCATTTGTACATATTGAATTTGCATCATCCCATTTTTTCATCCTCATTGCATCTATCATTTGTGCATAGTCCTAATCAAGTCTTCGAGCTGCATTGTCAAATCATTGTCACATACTAGGTTTCATTTGCCCAGATTTATACATGGTCTCATATTCACTTGGGGGAAAAAGAATTGGTTTTGATAAAAATGGATTCAAAAGTGCTACTTTTTGGTCACATGATATGAGAGATTTTTCAAAACTTCAGACGAGAGGTATTTTTGGACCTTTGATGGATATCATTGTTCAACCCAAGCATTCAATCTTGTAGCTTGATCCTTGAACTTCATGACCTTATCATCATGATTAAAAATTGACAAAATTTAAAAGATTAGAATGGATGGAATTCTATTGAAAATCTTGATACAATACAAAACACTTGAAGTTTTTGGATGATGTTCATTGAATCACGTTCTTTTAGCTATTCAATGATGTTTCAACTAGATTAGTGATGATAAAGACATGATATTTTTCTTGATTTTCTTGTGATTGTTTTGAGGAAGATCCACCAACCTATGTGAGTTCGTCTAAGGACATAGTCATTAAACAATAATTGAGGACATTCATATATGAAGGATGGTTAGCCTTTGTTTGTTTACGCAAACAGATACCTTGGATATTTAGATCTTCCATATCTTAATACCAAAATCCAATTGCAACATTGAATCCGATGAAACTGGTATTCAAACTCCCATAGTTGATTATTCAACTAGTGAGGGTTGTACTAGTTTTAATTGGCTACAAAATTGATGAAAGTGGTATTAATATTATCATGATATGGTTATCCAATCAGTGATGATTGTAATTTATCCTAGTTGACAAAAATCTCAATGATGAAAATATATCTTCTTTTGCATTTATTTCGCAAAGACAAAGTGACAGTTAGTTGCATCTCATTTTTAGATTAATTGCATTTAGGGGATTTCCTAAGTTCAAGGGGGTTAATTATTCAAAAAATTGATATATTTATCTTGGTTCAAATCAATCAATTATAAAGACTTTGTTGTGCATTTATCATTGCATCCATTAAACATTAATCATTGTTTACAAGTTATACATCATTAAACATTATTCATTATCCAAATTCCATAAACATTTCATCATTCATATAGTTACATTTCATTGAAATATTGCATTATCAAAATAAAAAAAAACATAACATATATTCATTAAATTCATTACATTGCATTTATCATTTAGAATTGCATTCATCATAAAATAAAAGCATATAGAAAAAGATTTTCATAAATATTCATTCAAACTAAATTTGTCATAAATAAGGCATTGCATCCATAGCATGTAGAAATAAAATGCATCATAAAATCATATAAACATCAAAACATCAAAGAAATTATATCATATATCATAATGGAAATAAAAATGATCAAGTTATCATCATAAATAAGAATAAAATGTATGACATAATCAAAGCTACATAATATAAAAATGGTACATCAAAGTCATGATCAAATCAACATCTGAGACATCAAAATGAAATACATATGATCCAATGATATCTCAATATCAAATAATGACCCGCTAGGGGCACTTGATGAATCTCATATCCCTGTGTCACCTGTACCACTTGTACCATCTATATCTTTGTCTCCTAATCTATCATGTGTACTAGGAGAAGGCCGACTAGAACTAGCACCACTAACTATCTGATCCATCCCAGCCATGAATGTCTACATCATCAAACCAAACTAATTGATCCAGCTAGTAACTATAGCCAAACTATTTTGTAATCCTTGTACATCATGCTCTAATCTAGTAATGGTACCTAATTGTGGCTTCACTTGAAGATGTGGTTGTACTTGAGGCTGTACCTATATTTGAGGCACCTGCTGTGCTGGAATATAGGGACCCTAACCCTGTCTTGCAACATGAATTTGAGCCTGTCTTGCAACTCTCTATCTTTGCTAACCCCATATTTCTCCTGGTACTACATGTACTCATCTCATCCTACACCCACCATCTCTACCTTGGCCCACCTCTCATCCATGGACCCATATGACCACCTATCATCCTTGGTCCTCCATGTCCTACATCTCTACCTCTAGCTCCATGAGGAGCTCTCGGTACCCTCTGTACTCTTTGTCTCCCACCTCCTCATCCACCTCCACCATAATCATCATCAGAAGGATAATTTACATAAGGAATCATCTCACTAGGACCAATGAATCGAGGAAACCTATGCCAAGAAAACCACTGGGAATAATCTAGAGTCATCCCTTCATCTGCAATATGCTCACGTATATCCCACTGCATGTATCCCAATCTGTCAATCTGATCGCAAGCATACTGATAATCAACATGTGCTCCCCACATTGATCTCTTAGCCTTCACCTGAGCATAAAGTGCTAAACCCTAAGGAATGTCTTGCACTCAACCATACTGTCAGAAAACTTTGTAGCAATAAAATCTCTCAATCACTAGGGGTGACCGGCCTATCATCCATCATAGTGGAAACATATATGACAACTCATCATCATCCTCATGCCATGACTCACATCCTATGTATGGTCTCCATATGACTTGATCAATATCATCTAGCATGTGTCTCCATTAATCTAACTTTCCCAACTAAGGCTAGACAACCACGCCATCATATAAGTACACATATGGTGATCCATGATCTCTCTGTCTTGTAGAAATCAGTCTGGAAATAGGGATATGCTCCCATGTCCATAACTGTAACAACATCCCACCGGCTAACAATGAAGCACTACCTCTATATACAATATGATGAAAATCATGGTATAACTATGCCAACATGAAAGAACCCAAATCAAATGTCCAAGGCTAAGAAATCACGTCCTCAAGGATCTGACCCCAACCAACTATGAATCTGTGCCCACGACTGATGCAGCAATTTCCAGAGGTCATACTTTTAACTTGGATGTGGGTTTTTGCTAAAATATTATAGGAAGATGTGTGAGGAAGAGTTAATGGAAGTTCTAACTTAGTCAGCTCTATTGGTGGCTGTTTTGACATTTTTTTGGGAGCCTAGAATTTCATCTTGACCTCCAAAATTGGCTTTTTCTTTTTCTTTCCAATTTTTTGAGTTTTGCTTTTTGTAATAAATCTGAAATCCTGTTTCAGATTTTGTGGGTTAGTTGGCAATTAATCTTGCCTTAGATGGGAGATTTTCTTGGGAAAAATTGAGATTCGTAGGATGAGTTTTGAAAGTTACCAAAAAATGGAAAAATCTATTTTTCCCAAAAATCTGCCAAATATGGTAATTTTTGGAATTGTAATATGTAGGAGTTTTCTTTCATTGTAGAGGCAGAGTAAGTTGGATGCAGTTAATGAGAATTTGAAGTTCTATTATTCTAGCATTGTGTTATTTTTCTGAATTGTTGTTTCTGAAGGTTTTGGGCTACATCATTTGGTATCAGAGTAGGAAGATGGCTGGGAGAGGAAGAGGCAGAGGAAGACGAGGTGTCACACAGATGCAAATATTGATGTTGGATATGTAGAGGTAGATTGAATGACTCAGTGAGAATATGGATAATCAAGGAATACAAAGAGGGAATGAATCTGATGAAGAGGGAAACTGAGGAGGTGCTGACCAAAATGAAGAAAATAGAGAAGAAATGCTAGAAGAAATGAGCTATGAAGATAGAGTTCTCAGGGCTTTAGAAGGAAGAAGTGAAGAAATCAAGATTGACATTTCAGACTATGTTGGTAGTCTTAGGCCAGAAGAATTAATAGATTGGCTAAACGAGATGAGGAAATGTTTAAAATGAAAGCCCATGATAGAAGAAAAGAAGATGAAGTTTTCATGCACAAAATTAAAAGGACATGCAATGATATGGTAGGATCACCTCCAAAAGGAATGAACTAGAAAGGAAAAGGAAAAGATTAAGACATGGAGCAAGATGGAGAAAAAGCTCAAAGAAAAATTCTTACCCATGGATTATGCACAAACTCTCTTTATAATTTGAAGCAAAACTTGTCTTTAGTGCAAGACTATACAAATGAATTCTACAAGCTCTCCATGAGTATAGAGCACCAATAAAATAATGAGCAGATGATTGCTAGATATATGAATGGACTAAAGTTCTCCATCCAAGATGACTTGAGCATGCATCATGTTAACAGTATGGAGGAAGCCTACCAATTAGCTCTAAAAGCTAAAGAAAAGAGAATAGGAAATATATCCATAGGAATAGAGGTGGTCAAAGGGGTACCTCAACTCCATTTTGGGGAGGTTCTAATAATGGTCGAGGAGAGCCTTTTCAAGGGTTTGAAAACAATATAGACACTAGGCAAGATCCTTCAAATCAAGAAAGAGGAAGGGGGTTTCAGAGAGGATGAGGCTATGGAAGAAGAAGAGGATGGGAAAACTAGAGAAGGCCTTTCACTTGTTTTAGGTGTGGAGAAGAAGGACATAGAGCCTTTGAATGCTCAAATTATAACATGCAAGATAGAAATCAAGGAGGACAACCTAGAGTGAACCTGGTTCAACTAGAATTTATAGCAGTAGGAGCAGAACAAGAAGTCCTACCAGGCATGGGAGACACTCTCATGATGAGGAGATTAATGATCATTCTAGAGAAGGAAGAAGTCCCTGAAAATAACTTTGATGATTTGTGGCTTCAAACCAACATCTTCAGAACTAGATGTACTTTAGGTGGAAAGGTATGCCAAGTTATTATTGATGGGGGTAATTGTGAGAATATGGTAGCTAAGGAAATGGTAGAGAAATTAAATTTGCAATGTGAGAAACATCCCCGTCCTTACCATATTGCATAGTTTAAGAAAGGAAATGAGATTACTATTGATAAAATATGCTTGGTTAGTTTTACTATAGGAAAAATCTATGAGGATGAGATATGGTGTGATGTTATTCCTATGGATGCTTGTCATATTTTTCTGTGAAGGCCATGGAAGTATGATAGAAAGATCAAGCATGATGGAGAGAAAAATACATATACATTCTAGAAGGGTGGCTCTAAAGTGACTCTCTTACCACTTAAGGATGAAAGGAAGAATGAGACCATGTTGTCTGCAAAGGATGTTGTCAAAGAAATAAAGGTGATAGGTTGTTGCTATGCATTGGTAGTAAAAAGAGGTGAAGAACTAGAAAACACAGTACCACATGATGCAGTAAAGATACTAGAAGAATTTACTGATGTTATTCCAAATGAGCTACCTGATGGTCTCCCACCAAAAAGGGATATACAACACCATATTGATTTGATTCCTGGAGTAACTCTTCCTAATCAAGCAGCTTATTGAATGAACCCAACGTAACATGTAGCACTTAACAAGAAAGTAAAAAAACTAATTGATAAAGGCTTGGTTAGAGAAAGCATGAGCCCATGTGCTATGCCCACATTGCTAACTCTGAAGAAGGATGGAACATGGAGGATGTGTACTGATAGTAGAGAAATTAATAAGATTACTATCAAGTATTAGTTTCCTATTCCTCACATAGAGGATATGATGGATGAATTAGCAGGGGCCAAATACTTTAGCAAGATTGATCTACGAAGTGGATACCACCATATTTGAATTCGTGAAGGAGATGAGTGGAAGAAAAATTTTAAGACTAGGGATGGCTTATATGAATGGATGGTTATGCCATTTGGGATTTCTAATGCACCAAGTACATTCATGAGATTGATGAATACTGTTTTACGATCCTACGTTGGTAAGTTTGTTGTAGTTTATTTTTATGATATCCTAATTTATAGAAAAAAACAAAGGAGATCACCTACAACACTTGAGTATCATCTTGAGTGTATTGAGGAAAGAGAAGCTCTGTGCAAATTTAAAGAAGTGTAGATTCATGCAAAATAGTTTGACTTTTCTAGGCTTCGTCATTTCTGGAGATGGTGTTCAGATGGACCCAGAAAAGGTCCAGGCAATCCTAGAATGGCCTAGTCCATCTAGCATAATAGGGGTTGGGAGTTTTCATGGATTAGCAACCTTCTATAGAAAGTTTATTTGATATTTTAGCAGTATTGTTGCACCCATAATAGATTGTACGAAAGGAAAGGAATTCACATGGACAACAAATGCTGAAGAAAGTTTCAAGTTCTTGAAGAAAAAGGTAATTGAAGCTCCTATATTGGCACTTCCAAATTTTGATAAAGTATTT
>MU227987.1:1039222-1121312 GCA_018584345.1 Thuja plicata | reverse complement strand
GATCATTTGGCCTTGAAATATGTGAACACACAAAAGAAATTGAATAGTAGGCATGCTAAATGGGTGTCTTTCTTGCAAGGGTATAATTTTGTTTTGAAGCATAAGTCTGGAAAGAAGAATCAGGTTGCTGATGCCCTAAGTTGGTGTGTTACACTAATAACTACAATGGAAACAAAGGTCATTGGTTTTGAGTCTATTAAATTTTTGTATGAGGTTGATGATGATTTTTGGGAAATTATAGAGAAGATTAAAGATCCAACACCTAGTCTTCTAGATCACATGAGAGGAGAGTACTTTCTTCAGGATGGTTACCTCTTTAGAGGAAAACAACTTTGTACACCAGCTGGTTCCATGAGGGAAAATATTATCCGTGAATTTCATAGTGGTGGTTTGGCTGGTCACTTTGGGAAGGACAAGATGATAGCCTTGGTTGAAGATAAATACTACTGGCCAAAACTGAAATGAGACATTACTAAGTATGTGGAAAGATGCAGAATCTGTCAAGTGGCTAAGGGTCACTCCCAAAACACAGGCTTGTATACACCTCTACCTGTACCCATCAAAACATGGATAGATGTGAGTATGGATTTTGTATTGGGGCTTCCCCAAACCCAGTGAGGTGCAGATTCTATTTTTGTAGTTGTGGATAGATTCTCTAAAATGGCTCATTTTATTGCTTGCAAAAAAACCAGTGACACCACAAGGATAGCCAAATTATTTTTCTCAAAATTTGTTAGACTCCATGGCATTCCAAAGACTATCACATCTGACATGGATACTAAATTTTTGAGTCATTTCTGGAGGACCTTATGGAAGAAGATGGGAACACAGTTGTAGTTTAGCAGTGCCTATCATCCCCAAACTGATGGGAAAATTGAGGTGGTCAATCAAAGTTTGGGAAACCTATTACGGTGTATTGTTGGTGAAAAGCCCAAGTAGTGGGACTTGGCGTTGCCTCAAGCCAAGTTTTCTTACAAAATTTCTCTTAACAGATCAACTGGAAAATATCCTTTTCAGATTGTATATGGTAAGAATCCTTAGGGTGTTTTGGACCTTGTACAACTTCCTGTGCAAGATAGAATTAGCGATGATGGGGAAGCATTTGCTGAACACTTTCAACAACTTCAACAAGATGTCAGGAGTAAATTACAGGATAGCAATGAGAGATATAAGGTTGCTGCAGATATCAGTAGGAGACAAATATTTAATACAGGAGATTTGGTGATGGTGTACTTGAGACATGAGAGATTTTGTATTGGCACATATCATAAGCTGAAATACAAAAAGATAGGTCCTTGCTGAATTATGAAGAAGATCAATGATAATGCTCATGAGTTTTTTTTACCAGATGATTTGGATATTTCTCCTATGTTTAATGTTTCTGATTTGTATGCATTTCATGGAAATCTATCTGAGCCAGATTGTAGAGATGAGGTGGATTGGCATCACCACCTTCCAAGTAAAAAGAAGGAAAAGATTGCCCACATTTTGGATACACAGTCTATAGTCACACAGAATGGTCATTACAAAAAGTACTTGATTCAGTGGGAGGGATTACTAGCGATAAATAACACATGGATCTCAGAGTGGGAAGTGATGAAGTTGGACCCCACAAAGTTGTAAAAGTTTACAGACAACCACTTGAGGGAGTTGCATTCCTTTAAAGAAGGGGATAATGATGCAGCAACTTCTAGAGGTCATAAATTTTGACTCGGATGTGGGTCGTTGCTGAAATTTTTGAAGGCTTTGTTGGTGGCCATTTCGACATTTTTTTGGGAGCTTGAAATTTCATCTTGACCTCCAAAATTGGCTTTTTCTTTTTCTTTCCAGTTTTTTGAGTTTTGCTTTTTGTAATAAATCTGAAATCTTGTTTCTGATTTCATGGGTTAGTTGGCAATTCATCTTTCCTTAGATGGGAGATTTTCTTGGGAAAAATTGAGATTCGTAGGATGAGTTTTGAAAGTTACCAAAAAATGGAAAAATCTATTTTTCCCAAAAATCTGCCAAATATGGTAATTTTTGGAATTGTAATAAATAGGAGTTTTCTTTCATTGTAGAGGTAGAGTAAGTTGGACGCAGTTAATGAGAATTTGAAGTTCTGTTATTCTGGCATTTTATTATTTTTTCTGAAGGTTTTGGGCTACATCAACGACAATCTGGTAACAAGACTCCACCAATAAATGTACCTAATACTGCTAGAAGAGGAGGTAAAGAAATGAACTACACCCAGGTGATACTCTCATCTCCAATCATCAGATCTGCAAAGACTCATTTGCATGTGCTAGCATCATAAACCTAATTATAATAAACCCACTCTCCTTGAGTCAGGATCCTCAATAATCTATACACGTCCTCCTATGTGATAGTCATCTCTCCCATAGGAAAATGGAATGTGTTATGGTCAGAGTGCCACCACTCTGCCATAGCTATAAGAAGTCCATGGTTCATTTAGAACTGTGGTAACTCAAGAAGGTAAAACAATCTGCATCAACTGATAATGCATCTCTCATGCCCTGATAACTGGTCTACCATGTCAGCAAGCCCTGAATTTGATTAGTATCATCATTTAAGTAGATTATCCTACATCAATCAATCATCAAATCAACCTATCACTCTTTTTGAGCAACATCAATTATTTTTCCTAACTCTATATCATGAGAAGGGGAAAATACATCAGTTTATCCTATCCTACCAATCTGATTGATATTTCAACATCCATGTAATTGATCATCCTAACATCCTAAACATTTTGTTTCATTACTAAATCCATCCTGCTTATCATTGCAACCAATCTAGTATTCGATCTATCTGAGATGATCACAAACAATCAAGGTTTTTCCTTCTTTACACCTAGGCATCATTTTTCTTATGTGTACATGATGTTTCAATGGGTCTACATGTCATTTCAGGTTACACGTAACTTCACACATTATACACAATATTTTTTTACCTACTAGGCGTTACTTGGCCTAGTACGCAACATTTGGCAATGTACGCATAACTTCATCGTGCATACACGTAATTTCATTTGTGTTTTTCAACTAGGGTTTTGTATGCATGATTTAAACCTATCCTACGTGTGACATTACCTAATTCCTACATGTAACTTAAAGATGTATACATGAATCTTTGCATTGCGGACACATAAATTTGCGCTTCTACACATGACTTAATCTAGTCCTAAGTGTCACTTCACTAAAAATTGCAAAATAACCCTAACTAGGCATTGAAACATCATTTAAATGCAATAAATGAATTAATAAATACTCTGGAAGGTCAAAATCACTCACCGAAGGTCCGTAGTCGGCTGATCTATGAAATCTGCGCCCTCTCTCAAACTGATGCTTGCGTATGGGGACCACCATCATCAGAATATCCAAGTCTTAGAGCAACAATCCGGGGGCAAAAGTGAAAATGAATAGTAAAAATGACATTTTTACTTCTATTTATACTTTTTGACCTAATTTTTAAGATATTTTTACCCTTTTTGATCTAAAATTGACAATTTTTCACCACTGGGGCATATTGTGATCAATTTTTCATAAATGAAAACATAATTGACCTAATAATTTCATTCTTCAATATATTTTTGCCTCTGCTATTAATTCTATTTTCATTTCTGAGGGGGCATCATATGGTCAAACTATGATTTTTATCACATGTTTGCAATGACAATAAAATTTGGGGCACTAAAATTTCAAATTGCTATCAGTGGAGTATTTTTGCATTAACCTTCATCGATTTTTCATATAAGGTTTCATCATCAGTTTCTCAGTTTCACATCAGACATTGTATCAGATATCAATCAAATCTTTCAAATTAGACCAGGACATCAATTTTGTTTGAATCAATGTGCTTCACACATCAATTCAAAGAGGGGCATTTGTAGACACCTAAATTTGGTCAGGTATATTTTAATCGATCAGAAGGCAATTTTATCAAATCAAATGGATTAATTCAATCAAAAGGGATTAAATCACATCAAATCAGAGGACCAATTAATAAATATGTCAATTAATTAAATATAATCCATAAAGGGGTAAATCAAGCTATATAATTGATTTAATCAATTAATTATATAGTTTAAATCAAAAATCAAAATCAACCTATTCCCTTACATGGCTAATTTAATTAATTAATTGAAGTGATTAAATCCTAATTTCCTTTAACAAAGGAGACAAGAATTCAAAGAGTCAATGAGAATCAAGGACTGAAAGCACATGGATCACTCCAAACTTTGTAATCTTGATCACTCATTTAACTCTTCAAAATCCTCACCACTCAATTTGTCTCTTTGTTCCAACCTTTGAGACTAACATTTAAATGGTCTCCCCATTTGAAACCATTTGAAATACTTCAACTCAACCATGCTTTGATCATGATCAACTTAACTCTACCCCCTACCCTTGGGAAATCCTATAAATACTATGCATTTTGAGAACATTATTAATCTTAGACATTCACAAGCAATTACATCTACACTATAGAGAATTTTATCAAGAGCATAGCATTTGAGATCAATTTGAGAGCATAATTGAACAATTGAGAACATAATTGAATGAATTTCAATGCAATTTGAGAGTTGAGAGCTAGATTATGCATCATCATATATCAATTCTCATTTTAGGACTGTCACTAATGGAGATTAAGGCTGAGAGCTTCAATAGCATGTTTAGTTCGAGTGCCATGGAATTCTAAATATTATTTTGTCAATTATTTGAATTAAATTAGACTTTTTTTTCCATAGAATTGATAGATTGCACCTTAATTTCATGAAGGTATACTTTATATATACACATTGTGAAGCATCCATATTTCTTTGTTTCTGGTGTGCCTATGTCTTTGGAAACTTCGTAGGATGTTAGTGATCCTTTTGAGAAGAAAAGTGACATTGATGGAGGAAGCATTGATCTAACAGTAGCAGAGAAAGAAGAGAAGAAAGTGAGTGAAGCTGAAATAGAGAAGGAAGCATTAGATAAATTTGAAGTGAAACAAGAAAATCATGCATCTATTTCTTCATCTTTATTGTTGGCAAGTGGAGATAGAACTCTAAACACCAATATTGAGAGTATGGACGAGGATGAGTTGATGAAGCTATCCTTCATCGCATTTGCAAAATTGAAGTAGAGATCTAACTAGAAAGGTGAGAAGAAGTCAAGGGTAATGGAAAGAGTAGTTGACACTTTCAACAAACTCCTACCTATACCTCTTTCTTTCCAATCAAAGAACAATGCAGAGAATTTGAATAAGGTATTGGATGACTTTGATAGTCATTATGAGTCCTTAGAGAAGATCACTGGTGAAAAGAAAGAGAAGTACCTTGCAAAGAAGTTGGAGGAAGTATGAAAGTCTATTTCTTGGGACTTAGGCATATTGAGAAAAACCATATCTGAAGCAAATAGTTGTGTGTCACATGGAAAATAGTTATACAGTTAATGTATAAATCCTATCAGACACATTAAGAACATTGAGGATATAATAGAAAAGGACAAAAAAACTCTGGACAAGTTGATAAATAGTTGTAAGACCTCCTCATATACCATATTGGAGTTAGACAAAGAAGTGTATTGGATATTGGATAAATTGATTGTTTTGTATAAAGAGAAAGGGAGAGCTGTGGGAAGATTTGGTATGTTGAAGAGTTTAATTAATCCTAAGTTATCAATTCTTGAGATTCACCTTTCAGACATGGAGAAAATAGAGCAGGCCCTCACTGGATTCATGCATACTGAGCTAAAGGTAGCAGATACATCCTCTTTTGCACTAAATGGACTGATTCACATGAGTCAGATACTGGTAAAGACTTAGTCAGTGGAAGTGAAGATCTTGGAAAGCTCATTCCAGAATGTTCTAAAGATGGTATAAACCTTTTGGTAAGAAATTTTGTTATTCCACATTTTTGTATACCTTTTCCATTGATTTCAAAGGGGGAGAAGAGAAGATATGAAAAATGTACAGATAAAAGATAGAGTAATATACAAAGGAGTTATAGAAGTACAATGTATATTCTTTTTGGTATTGACACTTAGTCATTTTTTATAAGTGTTTCCATCAATGCCAAAGGGAGAGATTTTTGGAAAGTGGTTCATTTAGGAATGTTATAGAACACTTTAGGGTTATCATTGATGGAAACACATCTGGTATGGATGGTTTATTGGTGTCAAACATAATTTTGGAGTTATATCTTGCAAAATGAATAAGTCCAAAAAGTAGAATTACAGGGTATAGAAGTACAATTTTGGTCAGGAAACACAATATATGATGAAAGAAGACATGCGATATTAGGAGAATCTATTTTGGGATTTATATGACCTTTAGTTAAGGTCTCTTATGTTTTTGTGTTGATCGTAGTAAGTTACAGTATGTTGAAGACATGCGAAGATAGAGTAAGAGTGATACATGATAGATGACAGGTCACAATGATTAAGGGAGTATAATGTGGAGTCCAAAAATGCTATATTGGATTCATATTGAGGATTACCTATGTTTTGTTAGTGTATGATCTCTGACTTGGTATTTACCTTATGTATAAGTTTTAACTCTATTTTTTGATGTATTGAAAGCCAACTGGACATATATAAAGATGTATATATAGGAAGATCTTTTTGTGAAGAGAAGTATGAACGTGATGGAATGAATGGATGTGAATAGATTAACGCATTGTGGTTTCAGAATCAGGCAGATGGAGATGCGAGCTACAATTGGAACTACCTAGGCATAGCAGATGCTTTTATTGTTCACTATTGAGAAATCATTATAATAGAAACATATTTATGATTATATGAATAGTGAGCTCAGTATACCTTTAATAGGGTTTTTGTATTCCTCTAACAAGGAAATGTGCTAATGTAATAATCAACTTCTAATAGGGCTAGGCCTCCTAATAGGGACATAATACTTTTAGTACATATTTGTGGGTACCATCCCCACCGACATTTTCTCTTGGCCAGGGTTTCCTCAACAACAAATTCATGGTGTTATGAGTTGTGTGTTTTATGTTTATGTTCTTTTCATTTAAGCAATTATCTAGTTAGGTTGGAATTTACAAAGTTTAAGTTTAAAGTGTTGTAAAACTAATTCACCCCCTCTCAGTATTACTTAATCCTAACATCATGTGCACTCTTATAATTGTAAGCTCTTGCAAGGAAATAATTATATATGATGAAATGATGTATATAGATGAATTCAAAGAAATGTATAAAGGAATGGGTAGATCTAGGTGAAAGGAAAGGGAAAATATTGTATGTTATCAATATGAAAAGATATTTGTTTTAGGTATTTATTCATGAATCTTCTATTACTTTATGGTATCCAAGAGATAATATTAGAATTAGTATGAAATGATGTATTTATGAATGAATACACTCTCTCTTGATGTAAGGTTCATGAAAAATTATTATGAAATTATGAATCAATGTTATAAGATAGCTATAGAATTCAATATTGGATTACGTTTACTATGTGCCTCAAATGCATATGGAATATTAAAATACATAGGATGTTGAATATCTAATGAATGTTAGTCTCTCACCTGAATGCTAAATGAAAAGTGATATAAAAGATAGTGGGTGAATGAATAGTATAAATAATGCCATAAGTTTAATTAAAGGATAACTCATATAGATGCATGTAAATATGTTAGGAATGATGGTAGGATTATCCTTGGAACTTAATGTTAAAAGTAAAGGAATAAATTAGTAAGCTTAGATAAATCAAGCAATGACTTAATGGCTAACTCGTAATGTACATTAAGAATATCTGAATGGATAAATGAATAGATTAGATAATGTTGCTTGAATAGTTGCATTAGGGAACCTGAGAGGACTTAGATTAGTTTGTAATATTTCATCAAAAAAAATATTCACATCTTGTATTAGTTAGTTGGCTTATCCTCCTGGGTTCCATGATGGGGTGTGACACACTCTTTGATTTGCATATGTATGGGGACATCTCACCTTTGTGACTTGTGGTGTAGTCATGGATGAATATTCCTCAATGAGAATGGTCAAAACATGAGGCAAGAGTCACACAATGGAAATAAAAATTCAAATAAAAAGGGATAGAGAAAATGCAAGATTGGAGGTTTTCATTCACACAAATTCATGAGAATACATCAAATTGGCCAACAACATGCAGACTTAAATTCCAGGCACATAGGCCTCATTATAGATTTAATTCTAAATTATTTTCATTTCTAACCTTCTAGAGTCTATCTCACTCAAATCTCCTCTACATAAATTTATAAACGTTCACAATGTAAACAAGTCAGCTAAGATTGATCACATTATCCAAGGTAGGAAAACATAAAAATAAACATATGTTAGGACCCAAATCTAGAAGAACTTCCCTATAAAGATAAAAAAGGAAATACCAAAAGGGAGGTGAGCCACAATCCCAAGAAAATTGAATGATACACCAATTGTTAGAATGAATTTAGAATAACTAAGAGGGGGGTGAATCAGTTATCCTCAGGTCTAGATGTACCAAATTAAACTTTATACCACTTTGAACAACTCATATCTACTTGGCAACAATAGCATAAATCAACAACATACATATGCAGTTTTACTATTCAAATGTAATAAGCTTGTAGAAACTTAATAGTAAAACACAACATAAACATTCACACAAGTTGACACCAGTATTTAACGTGGAAACCCAATTTGGGAAAAACCACCAATAACATGCTATCAAGTTTTCACTCTTCTGAAGTGAGCTCTTTTAGGAGCCAACCTTGTTAAAGGTTACAAAAAACATTGCTAAATGTGACCTAGTTAAAGGATTTAATCACCCTGTCAAGAGTGGCCTTGTTAGAGGACTTAGAACATTCCACGTGAATGTCACCTTGCTCAAAGGATTTATACAATGACGGTTAGGTCAACTTGGTTAAAGGATTTTGACTGATACAATGGTTAGAAAGTAATCAGAAGGTGTGATATGATACATACAACTTACTTTGAAAATCTAGATCCAATTTATCTCTATTGCTAATTCATTGAGTGGCCTCCATTCTCTTTTCAATCTTCACATCTGCTTGGAAATCCATCAAGCAATCACATTCGTAGCTCTCTGCTTCTTTGTTCAAACATCTCTGCTAGATCATGCCAATCAGTCAATTAACTATGCAATCCTCTTGCATACAATTCCCACATCTGAATAACCCCTTGAGGTTATCTTATACCTCTTCATCTAGGTAAAATAAATCTTTTCTGCTTAATCAAGATCGTAGATCTTAGGTTAGGTTAGATCCAATAGATCTTTCCATCTTTACATTTAATTTACTTCTCCAAAGAAATCACTAATTAAATCTTTGATCCATGCATTAATTACAGTTACCCGTGCATTTAAATACTATGGACCAAACGTTCTTATCCTTAATTAACTTTACATATCCCAATAAAATCAACTATGTCAGCCAGAGATCTCAAATCTCAACAATTACCAAAATATTGTTGCTCAGCCAACACTGTGTTCTTTCGCTCAGTCATCACTAGTTTCCTCAGCAATTTACTGGTGCTCGGTCATCATAAACTTCACTTGGTATAAACTATTCTCAGTAAACTATCATCACAAGATAAACAACACATTACTTTGCCAATGTGCCAACTGATCAAGTACCCTTGTGATTTCCCATAAATCAACCATTTCACTTGGTCTTCTTGTTATCCTTGCCTTCATCAATCAATAGATATGGTACTCAAACAAATAGAAATAGTCTCACCAGTTAAGGTTTGACATCAAAGACAAAACAAAAATTGTTTCCATTGTAGCTTTCCAACAATCTCCCTCTTTGGCATTGATGGCAACACTAAACTTTAAAACAATAATTTTCCAACCATAGTTACCATACAATCCAAAAAGTCTTCCTATGTTCCTTGATATGAACAAATCTTCATTAATATATTTAGTTTCTTTCTGATTCTCATCTTGTAAAACATTTCTCCCTTTGTGTCTGTAATCACACTAAAATCTTTCTATTTTTGTTCATCTATAGAATCCCTCTTTCAGTAAACTCTCCCTTTATCTCTAAGTATAGTAAACTCTCCCTCTTTTAGTAAAATTCTTCCTCTTTGACAACAATGCCAAAGACGTTGACATATTCATCATGCAGATTATTCTATTCTAAACTCTGTATCATGATGTTCCTATCATCTTGCTTATGACTGATCCTCTTTTTCTATCCTTGTGTGTCCTTCACAACTTTAGGTAGCATCCTAAAGTGTGACTTCCTATGCATCAATGTGTCAAATATTCTGAATATAAGATTTGATGCAACAGTATCATTTTGAACTAATTAGCCTTAGTTAGGGAAATCACCCCTAATTTACCTCACAGATACTCATGAGCATGCCTGGGTAGTACCTTTGTAAATATGTCTGCTAACTGTTCCTTAGTATTCACATATTCCAGTCTCACTTCCTTCTTCTGAACTAGCTCCCTCAAGTAATGATACTTGATAGCTATATTCTTTGTTGTAGAGTGCATTACGAGGTTCTTAGAAATATAAATGGAACTTGTGTTATCACAATATATGACAATTGGTTCTGTGATCTCCTCTTTCAAACCTTTCAGTAGTATCTTCAACCACACAATATTAGAACAATTAACTGTTGCTGCCACATACTTGGCTTCAGCTGTATATTGTGAGGTACAATTATGTTTCTTGCTTGTCCACAAAGCCAATCTTTTTCCTAAAATAAATGCTCCACCTATGGTGCTTTTTCTATCATCCAAATTTCAAGCCCAATCAGATTCAGTATAGACTCTGAGTTCAAACTTGTGATTCTTTTTGTAATACAAACCATATTCATCTGTTCCTTTCAAATATCTCATAATTCTTTTTACTGCCATCATATGAGTTTCCTTGGGATTGGCAGAAAATCTTGCAATAATACCAATAGCTAGTGTAATATCAGGTCTGGTGTGCACAACATATTGCAGCTTTCCAATCATTGACCTATAAAGGGTTTCATTCACTTCTTTTGTATCATCATTTTTTGTTAACTTCTGTTCAGTAGCCATGGGTGTACTCACTAGTTTTGATCTTCCATTCCAAAATTTTTTAGTATGTCCTTGACATATTTTGATTGAGTAATATATATACCATTCTTCATCTGATATATTTGTAAGCCAACAATTTTTTTTATCTCACCAGACATAGACATCTCAAATTTAGTTTGCATCTCCTTTGCAAATGCTTGGCATAACACATCTTGTCCACTAAATATAATGTCATCAACAAAAATTTCAGCCAATAAAGTACCTTTACTTTGCTTTGTCTTCAAATACAAATTGTTGTTGTCATTGGTTCTTTCAAATCCAATCTTTATCAAATAATTGTGCAATCTCTCATACCATGCTCTAGGTGCTTGATTCATTCCATATAGTGCCTTGTGTAATCTACAAACCATGTTCCTCTTTTTTGGATCAACAAATCCATCAGCTTGTTCAATGTAAACTTCTTCTTCTAGTATCCCATTTAGAAATGTTGACTTTACATCCATTTGATAGACTTTAAAAACTTTGTAGGCTGCATATGAAAGTAAGGTTCTTACTCCTTCTAATCTTGCAACTGGGGAAAATGTTACTCCATAATCAATTCCTTCCTCTTGTGCATAACCCTTGTATACCAATCTAGCTTTGTTTCTTGTTACCTCTCCATGTTCATTCAACTTATTTCTGAATACCCACTTAGTATCAATTACATTTTTGTCATTTGGCCTAGGTACAAGTGTCCAAGTATTATTATTCTCAATCTATTCAATTTCTTCATTCATGGCTTGTATCCAGTCTTCATTGTCTAAGGCATGTTTTACTATTTTAGGCTCAAAATCACATAACAAGCATGTATCTTCTGTCAACTTGCTTCTTTTCATAACTGCAGAATTCTTTGATCCTAAGATTTGATTAGTTTTATGGTGCCTCCTTACATACTTTGCTAGAGTAGGTTCATTTTCTGCTTCAAATTGATCATTCACGTTCAATTCAGGTTGGTTCTGTGACTCGACATCTCCATCAGATAGCTCAACAATTACCTCCTATTGCCTGACAGCTTCATTCTGTGACTCGACAAGTGCTAGCTGTTGCTTGACAACCTCTTTCTTAGGTTCAGGTAGTTCACTAGAATATTCCTCATCCATATAGGCAAATGATTTGTAACTTTTAGGTTCTTGTGTGCTTTCAGCTTCATTTCTTTCTGCATATTCATCAATTCTAACATTTGTGCTTTCCACAATTTTGTTAGTATTAGAATTCAAACACTTGTATGCTTTACTTTTAGTTGAATAACCAAGCAATATGCCTTCCTCACATTTAGCATCAAGTTTACCATTTTTTTTATCCTTTAGTATGAAACATTTTCTTCCAAAAAATTTGAAATATCTTACATTAGGTGCATACCCATACCATAGCTCATAAGGTGTAGCATTAGTACCTTTGTTGACTTGTACTCTATTTAGGGTATATACTTCTCTACTTATAGCTTCTCTCCAATATTTCTGTGCAACATTTTTCTCCATCATTAGTGTTGTGGCACAATCCATGATAGATCTATTTCTTCTCTCAGCAATACCATTCTGTGGTGGTGTCCTAGGCGTGGACCTCTATCTTTTTATCCCTTGGCCATTGCAAAACCTATTAAAATCATTAGAAATAAACTCACCTCCTCTGTCAGATCTTAAAAAGTTCAAGCTTTTACCTATCTCCTTTTCAACTTTTGCCAAGTACCACTTCAATAACTGGAATGCATTAGATTTTTCTTTAAGAAACATAACAGTCATCATTCTTGAGTAATCATCAACAAATAGAATAAAGTATCTATCTCCATAGTAACTTTTCTCACCAATAGCACCACAAAGGTCAGTATGAACCAATTCTGGAATTCCCTCATAAGTATGAGTCTTTCTTTTGAAACTAGATTTAGTCATTTTTCCTAATTGACACTGCTTGCACATTGCATTTTCAGGTTTCTTTAACTTAGGCAACCCTCTAACCTTTTTCAATTTTCTTATGCTTACCAAGTTATCAAATTTTACATGAAACAACCTTTTATGCCATAACCAAACATCATTATATTGTGCAAACAAGGATGTCTCATCAGCTAAGTCCAGATAGAATAAGTTAACTTTTTTTTGTTCTCCACTTCCAACTAATTCTCCAGTGGCATCATAGATCTTTGCCTTCTTGTGATGGAATTCAACTTTGTAACTAGAAGTATTCAGCTATGCAACACTCAATAAATTATAATTAAGATCATCAACCCAATATACATTGTCACATCTGATCTTGTCAGTCAAGTTAATTGATCCTTTCCCTTTAACAAGACATGGTGCATCATTACCAAATTTAACATAACCACCTTTACACTGATCTAAGGTTTCAAATTTATCTTTATCACTAGTCATGTGATGTGAACAACCACTGTCAATGATCCAGCAGTCACCTTTACTCATATAATAAATTAGTGCAGTTTTTTCATCATCATCAGAACCATCTTTCATAGAAACATACACAACTTCTATATCATTTTCATCAGAATTGTCAGATTCACCGCCAGAAGCTTCTTCGACTAAATAAAAATATTTCTTACCTTTGACTTTGTAATATTTATACTTTCTGAAGTCTCGGTCATCCTTTCTATCTTTGTACTTGTTGTCCCTTCTTTCATCTTTATCATTCTTGTGAGGACATCTAGCAGCAATATGACCAACTTTGTTACATGAAAAACAAATGATAGGAAGTTTACCTTTGAATTTTCCTTTTCCTCTAGATAGTCTTTTTTCCATGAGTGCCTCAAGTTCTTCTAGATCATCATCTGTAGTGTTGCTGTCAATGTTCACACATTTCTTTGCTTTCTTTAATTTGTTAAGGACCAACTGGGATCTGAATGCAGATTCAATAGCTTGTGGAGTGTAGTTATCAAAATTTGACATCTCAAATGCAGTAAGTCTACCTACTAGACCTTCCAAAGTCAAATTATTATTAGGAGTACATCTTAATTCTTGAATTTTAGAGACTCTAATAGCATATACAGGAAGAATTTTTCTCAATATATTTCTCATAATGGTGTTATCATCAATGGTTCCCTTAGCTCCTCTAATAGCATTTAAAAATTTCTTTATCCTACCATAATATTGAACTATATTTTCTCCTTCTTGCATTTTCATTTCATCAAACTTACCTCTTAAACTTTCAGATTTGGATCTCAGTACATTTGTATCACCTCCATAAATGGTTGCAAGAGCATCCCACATCTGCTTTGCATTTGTATAGTTCTTAATGTCTTAAAACTCATGATAGTTCAGAGATGATGCAATCTCCAATATTGCTTGATTGGGTTCCTACTTTTCTCTTAATTGTGTAGCTATGGCAGGTGTAGTGGGGGCTACATAATCATGTTCAACATAGTGCTTAGCAGAATCACCAATACCAGCTAGATGCAATTTCATCAAACTTTTCCATGTAGGGAAATTATCTTTGTTCAACTTTGGTACCTCCTTTTTATACTTCTTGATATTTTGCTCCAAGTACCTTCAAACTATTTTCAAGAGACCAAAGCTTTGATACCGATTGTTAGAATTAATTCAGAATAACTGAGAGGGGGGTGAATCAGTTATCCTCAGGTCTAGATGTACCAAATTAAACTTTATACCACTTTGAGAAACTCAGATCTTCTCAAAAACAATAGCATAAATCGACAACATACATATGCAGTTTTACTATTCAAATGTAATTAGCTTGCAAAAAATTAACAGTAAAACAAAACATAAACATTCACACAAGTTGACACCAGTATTTAACGTGGAAACCCAATTTGGGAAAAACCACCAATAACATGCTATCAAGTTTTCACTCTTCTGAAGTGAGCTTTGTTAGGAGAAAACCTTGTTTAAGGTTACATAACACATTGCTAAATGTGACCTGGTTAAAGGATTTAATCACCCTGTAAGGAGTGGCCTTGTTAGAGGACTTAGAACATTCCACCTGAATGCCACCTTTCTCACAAGATTTATACAATGACTGTTAGGTCAACTTGGTTAAAGGATTTTGACTGATACATTGGTTAGAAAGTAATCAGCAGGTGTGATCTGATACATAAAACTTACTTTGCAAGTCTAGATCCAATTCAGCTCTAATGCTAATTCCCTAAGTGGCCTCCATTCTATTTTTAATCTTCAGATCTGCTTGGAAATCCATCAAGCAATCACTTTCATAGCTCTCTACTTCTCTGTTCAACCTTCTCTGCTAGATCATGCCAATCAGTCAATTAACTATGCAATCCTCTTGCATACAATTCCCACATCTAAATAGCCCCTTGAGGTTATCTTATACCTCTTCATCTAGGTAAAATAAATCTTTGCCACTTAATCAAGATCGTAGATCTTAGGTTAGGTCAGATCCAACAGATCTTTCTATCTTTATATTTAATTTATTTTGCCAAAGAAATCACTAATTAAATATTTGATCCAAGCATTAATTATGGTTACCCATGAATTTAAATAGTGTGGACCAATCGTGCTTATCCTCAATTAACTTTACATTTCCCAATAAAACCAACTATGTCGGCCAAAGATCTCAAATTTCAATAATTACCAAAATATTGTTGCTCGGAAAACACTGTGTTCTTCCACTCGGTCATCACTGGTTTCCTCAGAAATTTACTGGTGCTTGTCTGTCACAGACTTCACTCAGTATAAACTATTCTTAGTAAATTGTCATCACAAGATAAACAACACATTACTTTGCCAATGTGCCAACTGATCAAGTACCCTTGTGATTTCCCATAACTCAACCATTTCACTTGGTCTTCTTGTTATCCTTGCCTTCATCAATCAATAGATATGGTACTCAAACAGATAGCAATAGTATTGCTAGTTAAGGTATGACATCAATGACAAAACAAAAATTGTTTCCATTGTAGCTTTCCAACACCAATAAAGTGCACAATCCAAGGAAAAGGTTTGTGGGATCATAAAACTCCCTTAGGTTGTGAAATATAAAGAAAAAGTAGGTCCGGGAAAAAATTAAAGAAATCTCCATCTGGAAGAAATAGATCAAGGTATGGACCCAGATGATGATCAAACACCATATTAAGAACATTCCATGAGGTATGGAACCAAAGATAAGCCAAATTGAAGGAATGCCACTAAAAACACAGGGACTGGAAAAAAAGGAACAACTATAAATAGAAATATTTTTGGTTGATGTAAGATTTTCAAAGAACCCAAGATGCTCATGTTGGATGATATTGGAATTGGGTAGTACTAATTGTTTTGGCATTCATGTTTTTTCACTGATGTCAACATATGTTTCTGTGAAGGAAGAACAAAATGGTTATTACCATTGTATGATGACTGAAAGAAGTGTATGGATACTATACAGATGAATCAAAATGAGCAAAGATGGGGATATGTAGAAGGATGTATGATGATATTATTTCTAAGATTGATTGAATTAATATTGCATATTAGATGAGTTATGAGTTGTTATGGTAAAGACTGGTTTCTGGACTATGATAGTGATAATTGACAGAGCGAGTCTCTGTATTTTGAGTATATCTTACAGGCAATGAGGATTCAGGTTATGAGAGCTTAAGGGATGAAAAAAGACATGTTCAGGGATGTTTTTGATGGGTCCCAAGTTGTATGAGTGATGATTACATCAGTCGTGGCGTGTATTCTAGAGGAGACCTATTTGGGGTTGACTTCAGAGATGTAGCGTGTACTGTGGATTGTGAACATGGATTGGAGATCTTGGACTATATATGTTGTATTGTAATTGATGTATACTTGTTTTAGATAGTGCATGTGTCTTAGAAAGGGGTTAAATATTTCTTTGTATATAAAGAAATCTTAATTGGCCGACATAATCAATTATTGTAATAGGGTATATATGAGAGATCTTTTCTTTTGAAAAGTTGTGTGTATGGATGTATGTATGTGTATGAAGAGAAGGTGATTGAAAAAGAAGTGAGGAAGCTATGAATCTTTATTGACTACTGGATGTAGAATAGAGGGTATTTTTATTGTACTTCATTGGAACTAACCAAGCAAAGATTTTCTATCAGACAGTTCACTGGATTGTATATTTTCTATATACACTTGTTCGGATTGTAAATCCTTGAGGGTGAATTTAACCTTCTTTGGGTAGTGTGACTGGGCAGTGAGCCCACGATTACTCTTGACTCCTAACAAGTTCTATGATGCAGAGACTAGGGATGGATTCGGGTTCTTCTTATATAAATGTGTGTTCTTCATTTGTATTGTAACAACTCTCTCTTCTCCTCTTCTTCAAAATTCAACTCAAAGCCCATACCTCATACCATAGACCTACCCAAGGTCAATCCAATCCTTATTTACCATCATATATTCTACAACATGAAACTTACCTTCCATCCTCTTCACATCCAATCTTCCAATCAACTTTCCAACCCCATGGTTATACTCCCCAAGGCAATCTATTAGCCTTAACACCCTTTCAGGGTGTTCCCAAAATTCCTTAGGTTCTCAATACCTTACAAAAACCTTATCACACCCATTCCAACCTTCACCTTGAATTGGTTGATTCCATTCTTCCCAAACTATCATTTTAGGACTCTCCCTAGTAGCCCTTTCTAGAAAGAAATCTATGTTTTCCTCTTGACTTTCCCAAAGGACTTCTCAAACAAACCAAACATCAAAATGCCCTTTTACGAGTTACAAAACATATGTCAAAATCACACCCACTTTTTTTGAGACAACACCCTGTAAATCTATTGTTTCCAATCTGCTACATAGGCCTAATACATCCAATTAACAAAGGAACCCTATCATGGGTACATTCTTATACCTTTCCCTCATCAAAAGTCTCATTAAATGGACCTAATTAGAAGAATCTAAACTCAATTTGACTCTATGACATGTCTAGACAAAAAATCCCAAAACTAGGGCTCGCTCAATGCCTAACCTCCCAACCCCATACCAACCAAATGAAAGTTGATTCACCATCCTTGGACCATCCTTTGATGGATTCAAACATAAAAGACCCCCTCCAATGGCTAGATCTTCTACTGCTACACCTATGGCTTCATTTCATGACCCAAAATACCTTCTAACCCCATCAAACTTCTCCAAGCAGTGCATGTGTGATCAAAATGTGACTCTTCCTTATTCTCACATTCAAATAGTTAGAATGCTATATTACAGAGTCAGGATCCATCCTAAGAGACATCATTTATAGAAAGGTATGGATCTAACCATTTACATCTTAAAAGAGGACAAACCTCTGCCTATTATAGAAAATTCAATTATAAATGGAAAAAAACAACAAAATGACTATCAAACTGATTCAAATTAGATGTAATTAATGTATCTCCACCATGAACAAGTATTGGTTTCAATGATACATATGCAAAATCTGAGAAAATGCAAGAAATCTATATTTTTATTGCATAAAGAGATACAGTCCATACAATCCTTGCCTCTAGGACATAACCTCTAACTCTTTGACCTCTAAATGATGAAATAAACACAAAAAATCTTCCTGAACTGATCGAAAGTGATTGTATCCTTTAACCATGCAAGTTATCCTTGTTTTTGCAATTTCCCTCCAAATAACAATTGATCGTTGTTATTCAAATATTTAAATTCTAAAACTTATTTAAATAAACTTCCTATACTCTATGACTTTGAAATTTGTACTTTTAGGACCTTAATACAATTTTAAGTCTACTAAGATCATTCTAAGAACTATTCTTAGCCCTCTAGGCCTATTATGCCATTCTAGGGATTCAACTTCCTATTACATCACTTCATCATTTTCATGCCTTTATACATTTAGGCTTTTCTTATTACATCAAATGGCTTCAAAGACATGTTACATAATTTTAAAGACCTTATACCCAAACTCATTAATTCCCCAAGTGACACTCTTGTCTTCTTTAGGGTGCCCTGCACCAATCTTTCCTTTAACAGGGACAATGTACTATAATGTTGTAATAAGCTCCTAACAAGGCTAAATATGTTAATAGAGATACTATACTATTAGTAAATCATTTGTGGGTGCTAATTCCCACTGGGGTTTTACCTTTAACAAGGTTTCCTTTAAAATAAAGGGTTGTGTTATTGTGTTGCCATTTATTGTGTTATCATTTGATGTGAAGTTTTGGTTTATAAAGTTTAATATTTAATAATTTGTCTCACAAATGATTCACCACCCTCTCAGTTGTGTTGGTGAATTGTTATTCCTAACAACTGGTATCTGAGCTACTAGTCCGTAGAGATAAATCTTAACATCTTGAGGTGATCCTGAAGATGACTTACTATAGGAAGGATAGTCTGAAGCTTGATCCTGAAAACTTAGATAGTTGGAAGAACAAGACGAGAACACATTTGCTATGCTTGGGAATAGAATCTTGGATGAATAATAAAAGAAAGGAACAAATGAAAGGTAAGGATGAATTAGATAAAGCTACCGAAGATGAAAAGAAGATCTTTTTATGTAACATGATCACAAGGGAAGCTTTGATCAACGCACTTTCTGAAGGTGAATTCACAGAGGTAAAATAATTAGATTCTGCACATGAAATTTGGACAAGATTGGAAGCACTGTATGAAGGAGATAAGTTTATAAAATAGGCAAAGTTATAGAATTGGAAGGCAAAGATAGAAACATTGAAAATAAAAGATGATGAGAAAATTAGAGCATATTCAAAGAGAATTACTGAAGTTGTTATTGGCATTAGGAACTCTGGAGGTACTTACAGTGAGGAAGAAGTGATTGTGAAAATTCTTAGATCCTTGACACTTGTATACATAACTAAAGTACAAGCTATAGAAGAGATTATACCTTTGAAACCTAACTTCAATAGAATTGGGAGATTCTCTACCTAAAGTTGAGTCAGCATTCAAGGCAATTGTGCATAGAAAAAAAAAGACCCTATCAGGAATTGCAAGCACCAACAATAGTGACTTGAGAGAAGAACTTGGAGAATATGATGATGAATGGGAACATATACAAGAATAAGAAAGGAAGCTAGATGAAGTTGTGGCACTGATCACTAGAAGAGAAAAGAGAGGTAAGGATAAATTTGAAGGAAAATTACCTTTGAAATTTTTTTCATGCAACAAGATAGGTCATTTTGCATCTCGATGTCCTACAAGGGTTCCAAAGCATAAACCTAAGTTTTAGAAATCTAAGTATCCAAAAGACAAGGAATGTTATTATGCTAGTGAAGGTGTTTTAGATGATGAAGCTGTTGACTATGATGAGATTATATTTATTTTTATTAAGGATGATGAACCTTTACATGAAGAAAAAGCCTTAGTATCTCATGTTGGAAAGAAATCTGAATGAGTAATTGATAGTGTTTGTTCACATCATATGACTGGATATAAAAATAAGTTTGTTAGTCTAAAAAGATATGATGGTGGTTTTGTAAGATTTGGTGACAATACTCCTAAGCTTATCATTGGTGTTGGATCTATTTCTCTAGATGGAAAAACTAATACTGATAATGTATTGCTTGTTGATGGACTTAAGAATAATTTGTTGAGTGTTGGACAACTAGTGGAAAAGGGTTATCAATTAAAATTCATTGATGGGAATTGTTCTATTAGAAGTAAAGCAAGAGACTTGATTGCATCTAGTACTAAATATAGAGGTAATGTATTTGAATTGAATACATCTAAGACTTCTTGTTTTATTGTGAAGGTTGATGACAGTTGGTTATGGCATAGAAGATTTTTTCATGTTAACTTTGATAATATTGTGGAGGCAAGTATGAATAATGGAGTAAGAGATATACCTAAGGTTGTGAAACCATCTAACACTATGTGTAGAGAGTGTGTGATGGGGAAGAAGACTAGAAGAAGTTTTAAAATAAAATCTCACTCTGCGAAAGGGAAGTTAGATCTGGTACATAAAGATCTATGTGGTCCTACAAGAACAAGATCTTACTATGGTGAGAGGTATTTTATACTTTTTGTTGATGAATTTTCTAGAAGTGATGAAGGTATCTTCCTTGGTTACTCTACTAAGAGAAAAGCCTATAAATGTTTCAATATGAGATTGAGGAAGTTGATTGAAAGCACTAATGTGAGGATAGATGAGAGGTTTCATATTCAAGAGAGAATGTATGATTTTGGTCAGATTGCAGTGATTAAGGAGGTCACTCCAAATCTTGAAGAACCTTTGGAAATTGATAATGAGATCAAAGATGAAATAAATGAGCTTAATGAAACTCATAAGAATCTGAGGTATGTATAGAAGAACCATCATGAAGAACAAATCATTGGTGATGCAAATAGAGGAATGTCGACTAGATCAAAAGTAAGAGATGAAATTTGTTTTATTTCTTAAGTTGAACCAAAAACTACTCATGAAGCATGTAGAGATGAATCTTAGACTAAAGCTATGTAGGAACAATTAGAATAGATAAAGACAAATAACACTTGGGAATTGGTTCCAAGGCCTAAAAACAAGAATTTGATCAGAAATAAATGGGTTTTCAGAAAAAAAAATGGATGAGGAAGGAAAAGTGATAAGAAATAAGGCTAGATTGGTTTGTAAAGGCTACTCGCAACAAGAAGGCATAGAATTTGAAGAGACATTTGATCCTGTTGCTAGGTTGGAAGCTGTGAGGCTATTTCTTGCTTATGCTGCACACAAAAACTTTAAGGTATATCAGATGGATGTGAAATCTGCATTTTTGAATGGAGATTTGGAGGAAAAGGTATACATAGATAAACCTGATGGATTTCCTCTGATAGAAGATGAATACATGGTCTTTAAACTAAAGAAAGCATTGTATGGACTGAAAACAAGTACCAAGAGCATGGTATGCAAGACAAGATATGTATCTTCTTTGTCTTGGTTTTAGAAAGGGTAGTGCAGACACCAATTTATACTTAAGAACTGGTGAAGATGGAATTCTAATCATAGAAGTTTTTGTTGATGATATAATTTTTGGAGGTAATGATGAAATGAGTAAAAGGTTCTCTAAAGTGATTGAAAATGAATTTTAAAGGTAAATGATTGGTGAAATGAAATTTTTTCTTGGTTTTCTAATTAATTAGAACAAGATTGGTATTTTTATATCTCAGACCAAGTATCTTAAGGAGGTGTTGAAGAAATTTGGAATGGACGACAGTAAACATGTTGGGAAACCTATGGTGACTGGTTATAAACTTACTCATAATGATGAAACTCACAATGTTTTTCAGACAAAGTACATATCAATGATTGAAGGTCTACAATATCTAACTCACACCATACCAGATATGTCCAATGCAACTAGAATTGTGGAAAGATATCAAGCAGATCCTAAAGAGACACACCTTGCTACTATGAAAAGAATTTTTAGATATCTAAAAGGAACAATAGAGTATGGATTATGTTTATAAAAAATTTGATGACTTTATTTTACATGCTGATACTAATGCTGATTGGGCAGGTAGTGTGAATTATAGAAAGAGTACAAGTGGATGAGAATTTTTCCTTGGAAAAAGGCTGGTTTCCAGGTTAAGTAAGAAGCAAGATTGTATAGCTCAGTCTACTTCTGAATCTGAGTATGTTGTTGCTGCTATAAATTGTACGCAAGTTGTTTGGATGAAACAAATGCTGAAGAACATTGGAATAATTTTTTAAGAGAAATTGGTTATCCATTTTGATAACACTAGCGTAGTGAATATGTCAAGTGTAATGCATTCAAAGACTAAACATATTTCTCTTAAGTATCATTTCTTGAGAGATAAGGTAGCAGAGAAGGAAATCAGATTGGAGTATATTAGCAAAAAGGAACAAATAGCAGGTATATTTACTAAACCTTTGCCAAAATTAGATGCTTCTGAGTGTCTCAGAAGCATGCTTGGGATGAGAACCCCTCCCTATGGTAATTAATTGATGCAGGTATGCAACAGTCCAATGGCTTTCAAAGCTATATCATTTTCTGGACTTGATGTATGGATCTACTCCTTAGGGGGAGTGATTGCAGGAACACTACATAACTTATTTGGGTGATTTTGCACTTGGCTTTTATATACATGAAGATTTGAAAAAGTTACACATTGCAGAAGTTTGATGAAGATTTATGGCACCCTTTGCCATTTTTCTCAAAGGGGGAGAGATTCTATGTGAAAATCCCTACTATTTTAGGGAGAATTATGTTGAGGATATTGAGAAGGTTGTGTTGAGAGAGAGCACTTTTTGGGTTGATGGATTTTCGCATATGTTGTCATCAATGCCAAAGGGGGAGATTGTTGAATGATGTTGGAATTGGTTACTACTGATGTTTTTGGCATTCATATTTTTTCACTTATGTCAACATATGTTTTTGTGAAGGAAGAATAGACTGGTTATTACTGTTTTATGATGACTGACAGAACTCTATGGATACTATACAGATGAATCAGAATGAGAAAAGATGGGGATGTGAAGAAGGATTTATGATGATATTATTTCTAATATCACTTGGTTTAATATTGCATATTGGATGAGTTATAGATGTTTTGGTAAAGACTAGTTTCTGGACTATGACAGTGATAATTGATAGAGTGAGTCTCTGTGTTTTGAGTATATCTTACAGGCGATGATGATTCGATTTATGAGAGAATAAGGGATGAAAAAAGACATGTTCAAGAATATTTTTCATGGGTTAAAATTCCTATGAGTGATGATGACATCAGTTGTGGCATGTATTCTCCAGGAGACCTATTTGGGGCCAACTTCATAGATGTAGCTTGTATTGTGGATTGCGAGTGTGGATTGCAGATCTTGGACTGTATCTAATGTATTTTAATTGATGTATACTTGTTTTAGATACCATGTGTATCTTAGAAAGGTGTTAAATATTTATTTTTATATTAGGAAAGCTTAATTGGCTGACCTAATCAATTATTATAATAGGGTATATATGAGAGATCTTTTCTTATGAAAAAGTGTGTGTATGGATGTATGTATGTGTATGAAGAGAAGGTGATTGATAGAGAAGTGAGGAAGCTATGGATCTTGATTTCCTATTGGATGTAGAGCAGAGTATATGTTCATTGTACTTCATTGGAACTGACCAAGAAAAGATTTTCTATCATATAGTTCACTAGATTGTATATTTTCTATATACACTTGTTCAAATTGTAAATCCTAGATGGTGGATTTAACCTTCTTTAGGAAACATGCCTGGGTAGTGAGCCCACTATTACTCTTGACTCCTAATAGTGTATATCCTTTAATAGGGACTGTGTACTATAATAATCTCCTAACAGGGTTAAATCTTTTAACGGGGATGTTATACTCTCAATACATCATTTGTGGGTGCTAATTCCCACTCGGGTTTTACCTTTAACAGGGTTTCCTCAACAAAAAAGGATTGTGTTATTGTGTTGGAATTTATTGTGTTATCATTTTATGTGAAGTTTTGGTTTATAATGTTTAATATTTAATAATCTATCTCACAACTTATTCACCCACCGCTCTCAATTGTGTTGGTGGACTGTTATTCCTAACAACTCCTACATGAAACACATGGGTTTATTGAAAAGTGAGCCTCTCAATTTGGTAGGGATAAAGGAAAATCAAGATGATTAACCTCAACCTAAGAAATCCATAAAGAATCTTCAACTGGTCTGTCACATTTGAAAAAATATTCCGTATACTATTTACCTCAAGTGCTTCTACCAAATCTGCTATCCAAAATATGAAAAACTTATGCATAGTTTTTGTATCTTATGCATAGCTTTTGGATTTCAATCTTACATGAATCCTCTACAATTACGGATTAGATACTCTCTCTTCTACCCCATAATAAATCAATCTAGGAATTTTTTATCTCAAGAACCACAATCTACCTTAAGAGAATCATAAACTCGCTCTGATACCACTTGGTGCAGTTAATGATGGAGGGAACTCAAAGATATCTATACAATCATTGTAGCATGAGTCACATAATGGAAAAAAAAAGTAACAATAGAGAGATATGCAAGATCATTCTTCTCTATCTCATCAAAAAATCATATAAAAAATATTTGTAACATGCAGTCATACATGTCAAGCATACATGCCTGATTACAATTAGAAACCCTTACAAAATCCTTAGCATTTAGATACAACAAGATAATCTTATGAGAGATACCTATATTATTATAAAATATGAAGTTCCCCCTACAGGGAACAATTAAATTTCTTATAAAATCTTCACAAGCATCAGGTCGACCAAGTAAGATCACATTTCCCAATAAGAAAGAAAATGTAATACAAAATATAGGTGAGGACCCAAATCATCAGGATCTTATTCCAATGTAATAAATATGAATCATGGTCCCTCAAGAAAGTCAATGAAAAACATAGTATCATCAAGAAATGAGTTGTTGATCTTCGCTTATCAGGAAAATCCTTTGTGAGATTGAAAAACACAAACTTGCCAAAAAACAAGAAGAACATTATGATGACATGTAACTGATTGAATGTTTGAAGATGTTAAGTTGATCAACAAAGTGCAAAAAGATAATGCAAGCCATTAAATCAGTTAATGGATTGTATTTTCATTGATGTCAACTTGATATAATTTAATCACTTATATTCAAAGTGTCAAAGACTTCAGAGAATCAGAGAGATAAAGATTATGCTTTCAATAATGCATAAAAGACAAGCCTTCATGATGTGACTGCAAAGATTGACAACTAGTAGAACCCAAAGGATAGAGAAAACTGAGAGAAAATTCACAGTGATGCCCGAGAAAAGAAACTAACAAGCATTACCAACAAGAAGAATCACAAGAAATACTGAAGGCCAAAATTATAGTGTTAACCGATAGACAGACAACCCCGAAGGATAGACAACCCCGACGGGAAGAAAATGTTGATGGATAAGCCTGAGGAGAAATGAAGTGTTGACCAAAGCTATAAAAGAGTTAAAACAATGAAGTTAACTGAAGTTAAGAAATGACAAAATACTTAGCTAGCAGAGCTAAAGATTGATTTAACTGGTTGTAAACATTGTTTTCATCGATAAGTTAAAGCCATAGATAAGTAAAAGATTTAAAGTTATTTTATCCAGTTGGCAAGAATATTTCTATGTGATAAATACAAGAGTTAAGTTTTAAAGAAAGCTTGGCTAATATTGCGGATCACACCAAGAACAAGAAAATCAAGAAGTGAGAAACGGTGATATCATGTCTATAAAAGAGAAAAATTAATTCATTATGAATTAAGGGGAGTGAATGAAAAAGGATGATGAAGAGAAACTGATGAAGAAACACTTCATACAGTCCTGATCAATCAAGTTGAGGAAAGAGCTAAATATTTCTGCAGACACCGAGCAAGAGAGAAGCACAACATCACCGAGTATAAATAAGTGGAGAAAAGGTATTGAAAAGACGACATTGATCAGAAAGGTAAAATGAGCTTACAATAGATCTGAAAATATGCAAGTATAAATTGTATGTGTGAATAGATCATTTACAGTTTCAGTTTAACCATTGATTCAGAAAGTCTCTTAATCGAGTAGGACTTAAAAATCCTTTCTATATTGAGATACATCACATGGAGTATCAAAATTTTTGATCATGAAGATAGCATGAGATACCAAATACCATTTTACAAACTACACTATGTTTGGTCATAGAAGGTAGCATAAAGATGCCCGATATCAAGTGACAAACTAATCTATTAAATCCTCTAACAAGGTCACACCTAACAGTGTGTTTGTAACCTTTAATAGGGTTGTCTCTTCACCAAGCTAACTTCAGAAGAGTGAAAATTTTGGGTTACCGGTCCTAAGTGGTTTTTCCCTTAACAGGGTTTCCACGTTAAAAATCCATGTGTCAATGTGTTTATGAGTCATTACTTTAGTGTTTTGAATTACACATAACTAATCTGGATTGATCGGTATACACTAAGCAATTTACTATTTTTCAGTAAATGAAAGACCGCTATTCAGTAAACATTAAGAATAAGGTTTAAAAATGAACTCTAAGTAGTAGGTATTTGATAAATTTATTTGAAGGCAATCATCTTGTAGGAGTGAATATAACTAGAGGCTTAATATTGTGGTAATAAGTTTTTGGGTTGATTTATTGGAATATTTTTGAGGCCACTGATTCACCCACCTCCTCTCAGTTATTATAGCAATTGGTATTAGAGCTTGTGTGCTTAGAAAGGGAGTTTAATAGCTCAAGAAAAATATCACAAGATGAACAAGCGAGATGTTCCCAATTTGAATAAAGACAACTTTGCATCATGGAAAAGAAGAATAAAAATCCACCTATCAGGTATTGGTAATGGTTTTACTCAACACCTTGATACTAAATATGTGTTGCCTAAAGGACCTCACACTCTTGAGAAATTGAGAGAAAAGCATGAGCATAATTGTATGATGATAGAACTTGCTTCCTCACTCTCCGATGTTGAGTTTGAAGATGTCAAAACCTGTACCTCTGCAAAGCAAATGTGGGATAAATTGAATCTGGTACATGGAAGAGATGCTAATGTACTAAGAGCCAAGGAAAAAATCCTAAGAGGGAGGTTTGATGACCTAAGAATTAAAGGAGAAAATATCACTCAGTATAGCTGTAGAATCGAAGAGGTAGTCAATGCTATATGAGGAGTTGGAGGTGTACTTAAACAAGAGACAGTGGTAAGTAAAATCTTAAGAACCTTACTGCCTGTATATGATATTAGAGTTTATTCTATACAAGAAATGAGAGCAGTTGAAAACAATATAGTTACTCTAGATAGTCTGATTGGTAGACTGATTTCATTTGAGATGAATAACTTTGATAATAGTGTCTTACCATCTATAGAGTCTACATTCAAATCTTCTTTGAAAATAATTAAGTCAAGTCATAGACACACTATGAGGAATGATAGTGAAAGTGATAATGAGGATCAAGGACTTGATGAGATTGAAGCACTAATGGCAAGAAGATTGTAGAGAGGCAAAGGTAGATACAAAGGTAAATTACCACTTGTATGTTTTAATTGTAAAGAGGTTGGACACTTTGCCGCAAGATGTCCTAACAGAAGAAAAGATGATAGAAGTAATGAAAAAACATATGAAAATAAGTTTGACCGAGGTGATAACAAAGATTACGAAAGAAACCAACAATCTAAAAGAAGAGATACCCGAGACTACAAGGAAAAAGGAAAGAAAACTTGTTACCTAGCTGAGAACAAAGCTGATGATACTGACACCGAATCTGAAGAAGACATTGAGATGATATTTTTTGCCATGAAAGATGATTCAGATGAAGAATAAGAAAGGTATGTAGAAACTGCACTCATATCTAAGGTTAGTAAGAATGATGTCTGGATTATAGATAGTGGCTGCACTCACCACATGATTAGTGATAATTTTTTTTTGAAACTTTTGAATACTATAATGGTGGATCAGTAAGAATGGGTAATGACACACCTTGTCCAGTTGAAGGTAAATGAACCATACTATTGAGTAACCTGATCAAATGTGAAAATGCTTATTGGGTAAAAGGAATGAATTATAATCTGTTAAGTATTTCACAGCTGAATAATACATGTCACTGAGTAGCATTTGATAATAGGAAGGAAAATATCTTCAATGAATCAGGAAGGTTGATCAGAACTGGTGAACAGACAAAAGGTAGCCTTTTCTATTTTGATGATATTAAAACCACTTGTTTGATGGCTAGAAATGAAGACATATGGTTGTGGTATAAGAGATTGTGTCATGTTAATTTTGACAACATGATAAAGATAAGAAATAAAAGAAAATTTAGAGGCTTACTGAGCATGTAAAAACCCAAGCATATCATGTGCAAGAATTGTCAAAAAGGTAAAATGACAAAGTCTAGTTTCAAGAGTAAAGCCCATACATCTAATGCAATTCTAGAATTAGTCCATACTGATCTATGTGGACATATGAGGAAAAAGAGTTACTATGGAGATAGGTATTTCATTCTCTTTGTAGATGATTATTCTAGCATGATGATGGCTATGTTCTTAAAACATAAATCAGAAGCATTCAGGTTGTTTAAATGGTATAAGGATATGGTAGAAAAACAAAGTGGTAAGGAATTGAAATGCTTAAGGTCAGATAGAGGAGGAGAATTTATTTTAGAAGAATTCACTAATTTTTGTAATGAGCATGGAATTAAAAGACAGGTTTTTGCACCAAGAACACCACAACAAAATGGAATTGCTAAGAGGAGAAATAGATCAATTGTTGATTGTGCAAGAACATTAATGATTGAGAAAAGCATCACTCAAACTTTCTGGAGGGAAGTTATTAGTGTTAGATGTATTTCTCAAATCCTACAATCAGTACTGTTGTCTACACATTAAACATAGTACAATTGAAGGACACAAAGAAGACACCCTATGAGCTTTGGTATGGTTACACACCCAATGTAATCTACTTTAGAATCTTTGGTAGTCAATGTTATATTTTGAAAGATAATAGAAATGGAAATATTGACTACAAAAGTGATGAAGGTATCTTTCTAGGGTATTCCACCAAAAGCAAGGCTTATAAATGTCTTAACAAGTCATCTAACAAGATCATTGAAAGTGCAAATGTAAGAATAGATGAATTTACAAAAAAGAATGATAAGGAAAGCAGAAAAGAACCAAAAGACTAAAATAGGTTTTTTTACACTGAAGATCCTAACACTCTACCCGAGCAACAGTGTATCACTCCCGAACAACAGTGTATCGCTCCCGAGCAACAAAACATTGAACCCGAGCAGCATGCTATAATTACCAAAAATCAAGATAATACTCAAGATGATGTACTGAGTGATGGAGATTAGAATGAAGGTCAAGATGATGATCAAAATGATGGATAAAGAGCTGAACCAAAACTTTCCAAGTATGTCAGAAGACATCATCCACATAATCAAATCATAGGAGACAAGAAGGCTAGAATGAGAACACGAAGTAAATCACTAAACACTAGATGTTTACTTTGTGATTTTGAGCCTAAATCTGTTAATACTGCACTTCAAAATGAAGAATGGGTCAGTACTATGAATGAAGAACTAGAAAGTATTGAGAAGAATAGTACATGGATAGTAGTACCAAGACCAGATGAGAAGAATGTCATCAGTACCAAATGGATATTAAGAAACAAGCTGAATGAGAATGGAGAAGTCACAAGGAATAAAGCAAGATTAGTATGCAAGGGGTATGCACAAGAAGAACGTATTGATTATGGTGAAACCTTTGCAACCATTTCTAGACTATAAGGAGTAATAATTCTTCTTTCTTATGTTGCATTCAAAGGATTCAAGGTATACCAAATGGATGTCAAATCTGCATTCCTAAATGGAATACTGGAAGAAGAGGTATACATTGAAAAACTAGAAGGGTTTGTTGATCCAGACAAGAGAAACATGGTATGTAGACTACATAAAGCCTTGTATGGATTGAAAAAAGCACCTAGAGCCTGGTGTGAAATACTTCACTCTTATCTCATTAGCATTGAATTTGTAAGAACAAGTGAAAATTGTTAGAATGAATTTAGAATAACTGAGAGAGGGGGGGGGTGAATCAGTTATCCTCAGGTCTAGATGTGCCCATTAAAACTTTATACCAATTTGAACAACTCAGATCTACTCGGCAGAAATAACATAACACAACAACATACATATGTAGTTCACTGTTCAGATGTAATTAGCATGAAGAAACTTAATAGTAAAACACTCACACAAGTTGACACCAGAATTTTAACGTGGAAACCCAATATGGGAAAAACCACCAATAACATGATATCAAATTTTCACTCTTTTGAAGTGAGCTCTGTTATGAGCCAACCTTGTTAAAGGTTACAAAATACACTACTAAATGTGACCTAGTTAAAGTATTTAATCACCCTATAAAGAGTGGCCTTGTTAGAGGACTTAGAACATTCCACCTAAATGTCACCTTGCTAAAGGATTTATACAATGACTATTAGGTCAACCTGGTTAAAGGATTTTGATTGATACAATGGTTAGAAAGTAATTAGCAGGTGTGATCTGATACATACAACTTACTTTGAAAATCCAGATAGAATTCATCTCTAATTCTAATTCACTGAGTGGCCTCCATTCTCATTTCAATATTCAGAACTACTTGGAAATATGTCAAGCAATCACTCTTCCATCTCTTTGCTTCTTTGTTTAGCCTTCTCTGCTAGATCATGCCAATCAGTCAATTAACTATGTAATCCTCTTGCATACTCTTCTTACTTCATGAATAACCTCCTGAGGTTATCTTATACGTCTTCATCTAGGTCAGATACATCTTTTGCTGCTTAATCAAGATCGTAGATCTTAGGTTAGGTCAGATCCAATGGATCTTTCCATCTTTACATTAAATTTACTTCTCCAATGCAATCACAAATTAAATCTTTGATCCATGCATTAATTATGGTTACCTGTGCATTTACATAGTGTGGATCAATCATGTTTATCCTTAATTAACTTTACATATCCCAATAAAATCAATTATGTCAACAAGAGATCTCAAATCTCAATAATTACCAAAATACTATTGCTTGGCCAACACTGTGTTCCTCGGCAATTTACTGGCCCTTGGTCATCACTGACTTCACTCGACATATACTGGCGCACGACACAAACTATTCTAAGTAAACTGTCATCGAAAGATAAACAATACATTACTTTGCCAATGTGCCAACTGATCAAGTACCCTTGTGATTTATAATAACTCAACCATTCCACTTGGTCTTCTTGTTAAATCTCCTTCATCAATCAATAGATATAGTACTCAAATAGATAGCAATAGTCTCACCAGTTAAGGTTTAACATCAATGAAAAAACAACAATTGTTTCCATTGTAGCTTTCCAACAATATTTCCAACAATCTCCCTCTTTGGAATTGATGGAAACACTAAACAATAAAATAATAACCATAGTTACCATACAATCCAAAAAAATATTCCTGTGTTCCTTTTTATGAACAAATTTTTATTAATGTGTTTAGCTTCATTCTGATTATCATCTTGTAAAAATTTTCTCCCTCTATGTCTGTAATCACACTAATATCTTTCTGTTTCTTTTCATCTATAGACTCCCTCTTTGACAAAAATCTCTTTTGCAGTAATCTCTCCTCTTTATCTCTAAGTATAGTAAATTCTCCCTCTTTATCTTCTTTTCTATAATCTCTCCCTCTTTGACAACAATGCCAACGACGTTGACATCTTCATCATGCAGATTCTTCTGTTCTAAACTCAGTATCATGCTGTTCATGTCATTAGGCCTATGACTGATCCTCTTTTCTATCTTTAATTATCTTTCACATCTTTAGGAAGCATCCTAAAGTGTGACTGCCTCTACATCAATGTGTCAAATATTCTAAATATAACATTTGATGCAATAGTTTCATTCTAAACTAATTAGCCTCAGTTAGGGGAATCACCCCTAATTTACCTCGCAGATACTCATGAGAATCCTTGGGTAGTGCCTTTGTAAATATGTCTGCTAACTGTTCCTTAGTGTTCACATATTCCAGTGTCACTTCCTTCTTTTGAAATAGCTCCCTCAAGTAATGATACTTGATAGCTATATGCTTTGTCTTAGAGTGCATTACAGGGTTTTTAGAAATATTAGTGGCACTTGTGTTATCACAATATATGACAACTGGTTCTATGATCTCTTCTTTCATACCTTTCAGTAGTATCTTCAACCACACAATATTAGAACAATTAATTGCCATTGCTACATACTCGGCTTCAGCTGTAGATTGTGAGGTGAAATTTTATTTCTTGCTTGTCCATGAAACTAATATTTTTCCCAGAAGAAATGCTCCTCCTGTGGTGCTTTTCCTGTCATCCACATTTCCAGCCCAATCAGAATCAGTATAAACTCTGAGCTCAAACTTATCATTCTTTTTGTAATATAGACCATATTCATTTGTTCCTTTCAAATATCTCAGAATCCTTTTTACTGCCATCATATGTATCTCCTTTGGATTGGTAGAAAATATTGCAACAATACCAACAGCTAGTGCAATATCAGGTCTACTGTGTACAACATATTGCATCTTTCCAATCATTGATCTGTAAAGGGTTTGATTCACTTCTTTTGTGTCATCATTCTTTGTCAGCTTCTATCTAGTAGCCATGGGTGTACTCACTGGTTTTGAATCTTCCATTTCAAAAGTTTTTAGTATCTCCTTGATATATTTTGATTGAGTAATATAGATACCATTCTTCATCTGATATATTTGTAAGCCAACAAATTTTTTTTTATCTCACCAAACATAGACATCTCAAATTTAGTTTGCATCTCCTTTGCAAATGCTTTGCATAACACATCTTGTCCACAAAAGATAATGTCATCAACAAAAATTTTAGCCAATAAAGTACCTTTACTTTTCTCTGTCTTCAAATACAGGTTGCTTTTGTCATTTTTTCTTGCAAATCCAATCTTCCTCAGATAATTGTGCAATCTGTCATACCATGGTCTTGGTGCTTGTTTCAAAGTCTACAAACCATATTCCTCTTTCTAGGGTCTACAAATCCATCATCTTGTTCAATATTTACTCGTTCTTATAATATTTCATTTAGAAATGCTGACTTTACATCCATTTGATAGACTTTTAAATCTTTGTAGGCTGCATATGCAAGTAATTTTCTTACTCCTTCCAATCTTGCAACTAGGGAAAATATTTCTCCATAATCAATTCCTTCCTCTTGTGCATAACCCTTGCATACCAGTCTTACTTTGTTTCTTGTTACATCTCCATGTTCATTCAACTTATTCCTGAATACCCACTTAGTACCAATTACATTTTTATCACTAGGCCTAGGTACAAGTGTCCAAGTTTTATTCTTCTCAATCTGTTCAATTTCTTCATTCATGGCTTGTATTCGGTCTTCATTGTCTAAAGCATCTTTTACCTTTATAGGCTCAAAATCACATAATAAGCATGTATCTTCTCTCAACTTACTTCTTGTCATAACTGCAGAATCCTTCGATCCTATGATTTGATCAGGTTTATGGTTCCTCCTTATATAATTTGCTAGAGTAGGTTCTTTTTCTTCTTTAGGTTGATCATTCATGTCTAATTCAGTTTGATTCTATGACTCGACATCTCCATCAGATAGCTCGGCAATTGCCTCATGTTGCTCGGCAACCTCATTCTGTGACTCGATAGGTGCTAGTTGTTGCTCGACAACCACATTCTTAGTTCCAGGTAATGTATTAGAATCTTCCTCATCCATATAGATAAATGATTTGTAACTCTCAGGTTCCTGTGTGCTTTCAGCTTCATTTCTTTCTGCATACTCATCAATTCTAACATTTGCACTTTCCACAATTTTTTTAGTGTTAGAATTCAAACACTTATATGCCTTACTCTTTGTTTAATAACCAAGAAATATGCCTTCCTCACCTTTAGCATCAAGTTTCCCATTTCTGTTATCCTTCAATATGAAGCATTTTCTTCCAAAAAATTTGAAATATTTTACATTAGGTGCATTTCCATACCATAGCTCATAAGGTGTAGCATTAGTACCTTTCTTGACTTGTACTCTATTCAGGGTATAGACTATTGTACTTACAACTTCTCTCCAATATTTCTATGCAACATTTTTCTCCATCATTAGTGTTCTGGCACAATCCATGATAGATCTGTTTCTTCTCTCAGCAATACCATTCTGTGGTGGTGTCCTAGGTGCGGACATCTGTCTTTTTATTCCTCGATCATTGTAGAACCTGTTAACACATTAGAAATAAACTCACCTCCTCTATGAGCTCTTAGACATTTTAGATATTTACCCGTCTCCTTTTCAACTTTTGCCAAGTACCATTTCAATAACTGGAGTGCATACGATTTTTCTTTAAGAAATATAACACTCATCATTCTTGAGTAATCATCAACAAATAGAATAAAATATTTGTCTCCATAGTAAATTTTCTCACCAATGGGTCCACAAAGGTCAGTATGAACTAATTCCAGTATTTCCTCAGAAGTATGAGTTTTTCTCTTGAAACTAGACTTAGTCATCTTTCCCAATTTACATTTCTTACACATTGCATTTTTAGGTTTCTTTAACTTAGGCAACCCTCTAACCTTTTTCAATTTACTTATGCTTACCAATTTATCAAAGTTTACATGACACAACCTTTTATGCCATAAGCAAACATCATTATATTGTGCAAACAAGCATGTCTCATCAGCTAAATCCAGATAGAACAAGTTACCTTTAGTCTTCTCACCACCTCCAACTAGTTCACCATTGGCATCATAGATCTTTTCTTTTCTGTGATGGAACTCAACTCTATAACCAGAAGTATTCAGCTATGCAACACTCAATAAATTATATTTAAGATCATCAACCCAATATACATTGTCACATTTGATCTTGTGAGTCAAATTAATTTATCCTTTCCCTTTAACAAGACATGGTGCATCATTACCAAATTTAACATAACCACCATTACACTAATGTAGTGTCTCAAATTTATCTTTATCACCAGTCATGTGATGTAAACAACCACTATCAATAATCCAATGGTCACCTTTACTCATATAAGAAATTAGTGCAGTTTTCTCATCATCATCAAAATCATCTTTCATATCAACATACACAACTTGTATATCATTTTCATCAGAATTGTTAGAATCATTGTCAGAAGCTTCTTCAGCTATATAAAAAGATTTCTTACCTTTGTCTTTGTAATCCTTATACCTTCTGAAGTCTTGGTCATCCTTTCTATCTTTGTACTTGCTGTCCCTTCGTTCATATTTGTCATTCTTATCAGGACATCTAGCAGCAATATGACCAACTCTATTACATGAAAAACATATGATAGGAAGTTTACCTTTGAATTTTCCTTTTCCTCCAAATAGTCTTTTTTCCATGAGTGCTTCAAGTTCTTTCAGATCATCATTTGTGGTTTCTCTGTCACTGTTCACACATTTCTTTCCTTTCTTTAATTTTTTAAGGACCAACTGGGATCTGAATGCAACAGAATCAATAGCTTGTGGAGTGTAGTTATCAAAATTTGATAGCTCAAATGCAATAAGTCTACCTACCAGACTTTCCAAAGTCAAATTATTGTTAGGAGTACATCTTAATTCTTGAATTGTAGAGACTCTAATAGCATATATAGGAAGAAGAGTCCTCAATACCTTTCTCATAATGGTGTTATCATCAATGGTTCCTTTAGCTCATCTAATAGCATTTACCACTTTCTTTATCCTACCATAGTATTGAACTATATTTTCTCCTTCTTGCATTTTCATTTCATCAAACTTGCCTCTTAAGCTTTCACATTTGGCTCTTAGCACATATGTGTCACCTCCATAGATGGTTTCTAGGGTATCCCACATTTGTTTTGTAGTTAAACAATTCTTTATGTCTTCAAAGTCATGATAGTTCAACAATGATGCAATCTCCAACATTTCTTGATTGTGTTCCTACTTTTCTCTTAACTATGCAGCTGTGGCAGGTGCAGTGGGGGCCACATAAGAATTTTCAACATAGTGCTTAGTTGAATAACCAATACCAGCCAAATGCAAATTCATCAAAATCTACCATGCAGGGAAGTTATCTTTGTTTAGCTTTGGTAACTCCTTATACATATTGATCTTTTTCTCCAAGTACCTTCAAACTATTTTCAAGAGACCTAAGATCTGATACCAATTGTTATAATGAATTTAGAATAACTGAGAGGGGGGGGGGGGGGGGTGAATTAGTTATCCTCGGGTCTAGATGTGCTCATTAAAACTTTATACCAATTTGAACAACTCAGATCTGCTCGGCAGCATAACATAAAACAACAACATACATATGCAGTTCACTGTTTAGATGTAATTAGCATGAAGAAACTTAACAGTAAAAAATTCACAAAAGTTGACACCATAATTTTAACATGGAAACCCAATATGGGAAAAACCACCAATAACATGCTATCAAATTTTCACTCTTCTAAAGTGAGCTTTGTTAGGAGCCAACTCTGTTAAAGGTTACAAAACACACTGCTAAATGTGACCTGGTTAAATGATTTAATCACCTTGTCAGGAGTGGCCTTGTTAGAGGACTTAGAACATTCCACCTGAATGTCACCTTGCTAAAGGATTTATACAATGACTGTTAGGTCAACCTAGTTAAAGGATTTTTATAGATACAATGGTTAGAAAGTAATCACCAGGTGTGATCTGATACATACAACTTACTTTTCAAATCCAGATCCAATTCAACTCTAATGCTAATTCATTATGTGGCCTCCATTCTCATTTCAATCTTTAGATTTTCTTGGAAATCCATCAAGACATCACTCTTACATCTCTCTGCTTCTCTGTTTAGCCTTCTCTGCTAGATCATGCCAATCAATCAATTAACTATGCAATCCTCTTGCATACTCTTCTTACTTCATGAATAACCTCCTAAGGTTGTCTTATACCTCTTCATCTAGGTCAAATACATCTTTTTCTTCTTAATCAAGATCGTAGATCTTAGGTTAGGTAAGATCCAACAGATCTTTCCATCTTTACATTTAATTTACTTCTCCAATGCAATCACAAATTAAATATTTGATCCATGCATTGATTGCAGTTACTCGTGCATTTACATAGTGTGGATCAATCTTTCTTATCCTTAATTAACTTTACATATCCCAATAAAATCAATTATGTTGGCCAAAGATCTCAAATCTCAACAATTACCAAAATACTTCTGCTCGGCCAACACTGTGTTCATCGGCAATTTACTAGCGCTCGGTCATCACTGACTTCGCTCGGCATATACTGGAGCTTGGCACAAATTGTTCTCAGTAAATTGTCATCGAAAGATAAACAATACATTACTTTTCCAATGTGCCAATTGATCAAGTACCCTTGTGATTTATGATAACTCAACCATTCCACTTGTTCTTCTTGTTAAATCTCCTTCATCAATCAATAGATATAGTACTCAAACAGATAGCAATAGTCTCACCAATTAAGGTTTGACATCAATGACAAAACAACAATTGTTTCCATTGTAGCTTTCCAACAATATTTCCAACAATATTTCCAACAAAAATAGCAATCTATACTTAAAAGAAGATACCGATGGTAATATTTTGATTGCTAAAATATTTATTGATGATATCATTTTTGAGGGAAATGAAATGTTATGTAAATCCTTTGCTAATGAAATGAGAAAAAAATCTGAAATTTCTATGTTTGGGGAGATCAAATTCTTTCTTGGTCTATAGATTCTTCAACAAGATGCAGACAAATATATCACTCAGTCCAAATACATCAAGGAAGTGTTGAAGATATTCAAGATGGAATATTCCAAACTAGTTGAAACACCTATGGCTACCAGATGTAAGCTTACAAAGGAAGATAAGTCAAATGAGGTAAACCATACCTTGCATAGATCAATGATTGGAAAAATAATGTATGTTTTTCATACTAGACCAGATATTGCACATGCAGTTGGAATAGTTTCAAGATTCTCTGGTAATCCCAAATAATCACATGTGGCTGCTGTCAAGAGAATTTTGAGATATCTAAAGAACACCGAGGACTATGGCTTATGATATAAAAGAGAAGGAAAATTTGAGCTACAAGTCTATATAGATGTTGATTGGGATGGAAACATTGATGACCAAAAGAGCACATCTGGAGGAGCATTCTTCATGGGTGATAAAATTGTCACATGGATCAACAAGAAGCAAGGATGCATCTCTTAGTTGATGGCATAAGAAGAATATGTGGCTGCTTCTGCAAATTGCTCTAATATTGCATGGATCAAAATTTTTTTGGAAGGTATGAATATGAAGATTCTGGAACCAGTGATTATCTATTATGATAATACCAGTGCAATAAACATTTCTAAGAATCCAGTTATGCATGCAATCAAGTATCACTATTTAAGAGAACAAGTGCAAGCAAAAGAAGTGATACTGGAATATGTACAATCAAAGGAACAATTAGCTGACATCTTTACAAAACCATTACCGAAAGATATATTTGAGTACCTGAGACAGAGACTAGGGGTCCAACCCTTGTCTATCGGCAAATAAGCTGACTAGAAGGCTGCATCAGCCTACACACAATCAGAAGATCATTCATGTTGATGCAAGCTGAGATATGGACTACAATGATACATCTATACACAACAAGGTACAAATCTGCACTGAACACCAGAGCTAATGTATTATGATGGATAAGGAAATTGAAGGAATGTATTATAAAAAGGGATGGAAGATGATATGGAAGAAATTGTTTGGCATTTTTGTCAAAGGGAGAGAGATTATCTCATTATCAGGAAGAGATTATATCATTATCCATGGAGATAAGTTCCTAAGAATTCAAAGGGAAAGATTGTTGTCTAAAATAAAAAGAGATTATCAAAGAGAGGAACAGTCAAGGAAAAGAACATATCAGGAACAAAGAAAGAAGCTGCTACATCTATCTAGTAAAGGGATTGAAGATTGAAGAACACACTCTGCAAGAAACAAATCTAAGTTATATGAGCTTACCGAGAGCCAAACATTTGTATTAGTTATAATAGAAGAGATTGATGAACTTCAACTGTTATATTTCATATTGTATTAGTAATAATAGTGTGATAATGTAGTGTGTTGCCATCAATGCCAAAGGGAGATATTGATGACATGTAACTGATTGAATGTTTGAAGATGTTAGGTTGATCAATGAAATACAAAAAGATAATGCAAGACATTAAATATATTAATGTATTGTATTGTCATTGATGTCAACTTGATATAATTTGATTGGTTATATTCAAAGTGTCAAAGACTTCAGAGAATTAGAGAGATAAAGATTATGCTTTTAGTAATGCATAAAAGAAAAGATTTCATGATGTAACTACAATATCGATGGCTAGTGGAACCTAAAGGACAGAGAAAACCAAGATCAAAGTCACAGTGATGCCCTTTCAAAGAAACTGAAAAGCATTACCGATGAGAAGAATCATAAGCATTACTGATGGCCAGAATTATAGTGTTAACCAACAGATAGACAACCCCAAAGGATAGACAACCCCCGACAGATAGACAACACCGATGGATAAGCCCGAGGAGAAATGAAGTGTTGACCAAAGCTATCAAAGAGTTAAAACACTGAAGTTAACTAAAGTTCAGAAATGACAAAATACTTAGCTGGAAGAGCTAAAGATAGACTTAACTTGTTGTGAACATTATTTTCATCGACAAGTTAAAGCTAGAGATAAGTAAAAGATTTAAAGTTGTTTTATCCAGTTGGCAAGAAGATTTCTACGAGATAAAACAAGAGTTAAGTTTTAAATCAATATTGGCTAAGATTGCAGATCACGCCAAGAACAAGAAAATCAAGAAGTGAGAAATGGTGATATCATGTCTATAAAAGCGACAACTTAATTCATTATGTATTAAGGGGAGTGAATGAAAAAGAATGATGTTGAAGAGAAACAGATGAAGAAAAACTTCATACAATCCTGATCAATCAATCTGAGGAAAGAGCTAAAGATTTCTGCGGACACCAAGCAATATAGAAGCACAACATCACCGAGCAGAAAGAAGTGGAGGAAATGTATTGAAAAGAGGACATTGATTAGAAAGGTAAAATGAGCTTACAATAGATCTAAAAATCTGCAAGTATAAGTTGTATGTGTGAACAGATCATTTACTTAACAATTGATTAGAAAGGTAAAGTCTCTTAACTGAGCATGACTTAACAATCCTTTCTATATTGAGATACATCCCAAGGAGTATCAAAACATTTGATCATGAAGATAGCCTGAGATGCCAGATACCATTTGACAAAATACACTGGGTTTGGTTATAGAAGGTAGCATAGAGATTCCCGATATCAAGTGATAAACTAATCTATTAAATCCTCTAACAAGGTCACACCTAACAATGTTTTTGTAACCTTTAACAGGGTTGACTCTTCACTGAGATCACTTCATAAGAGTGAAAATTTTAGGTTACCAGTCCCAAGTGGTTTTTCCCTTAACAGGTTTTCCATGTTAAAAATCCATGTGTCAATGTGTTTATGAGTCATTACTTTAGTGTTTTTCATTACACATAACTAATATGGATTGATCGATAAACACTAAGCAATTTACTATTTTTCGTTAAATGAAAGACTTCTATTTGGTAAACATTAAGAATAAGGTTTAACAATGAACTCCGAGCAGTAGTTATTTGATAAATTTATTTGAAGGAAATCATCTTGTAGGAATGAAGATAAATAGAGGCTTAATATTGTGGTAATAAGTTTTTGGGTTGATTTATTGGAATATTTTTGAAGCCACTGATTCACCCCCCTCTCAGTTATTCTAACACATTACAGTCCTACCAATAATCTGTAATATTTCATGTGTGAAGTAAGCAAATAAAGTGTGAACCTAGGAGAAATTTCAAGAGGATGCCATGAGAATTCTCTAAGGATCGTAACTACAAAAGATCCAAAATGAAAAAATGTAGAAAGAAACTCATAGACTGATCAAACAAGAAAAGAAAAGACAAATATTTTTGGTTGATGCAAGATTGCTAAAATCCCAAGATATTCCTGCATCACAAAAAAATACATATCATTATCATCACTACTATTAATATAGGTCTGATTACTGAGAGGGGAGGGGTGAATCAGTAATAAAAAAATTCACCTAATTCAACTTCTTTAAACCTTATGCACCAAAACATCCAATATCAAATAACATAAGTAAAAATTTCAATGCATAGATTCATAAGTAATCAAATAAAAAATGTAAACACCATATTTATCTTCTGGAAACCCAAATAGGAAACAACCATGATGTGAGTTGGTACCAACACAATTTTTATTCTTCTGGAATATGCCATGTTAGGAGCTTACCCTGGTAAAGGTTTATAAAACATTGTTAGGTGCTACCCAGTTAAGGGATTTACCTTTAGATTTCTTACGATATTTTCCCTACTAAGAGAAGCCTTGTTAGAGGACTTAAACACAAGTCAATGTGTCACCTTGTTAGAGGATTTACAATAAATATATGTTAGGATCCACCCTGTTAAGGGATTTCACTGTTACAATGATTAGAAAGAAACAAATAAAATTATTTGTGAAAATTGTACTACCTCTGCATAATCAGATCCTTTTAAGCTTTGAAATCCATTTTCATACTATATACTTGTTGTGGGACCACAAGACACACCCTATTTTGGTCCTCTAGCCATGGGGACCCCCCTATTGTTTTTTTTAGTTTTTTCATCGTGTCTGCCCCTCGAGGAGATCTAGTTAGCCTCCAGGAGAGATTACTGAAACTAAAGGAGATAGAAGAAGCTTTTTTGGACTTTCAGCCTTTCGGGGGACCTAAGTCCATCGAAAGACCGGAATGGCCGAAAGGCCAAAGACCCAATCTTTCAGCCCTTTTGGCCTTTCAGAGGACTTAGGTCCTCTGAAATACTGAAAGGGCCGAAAGACCGAAGACCCAACCTTTCGGTGATTTCAGAGCCAAAATCACCGAAAGGCCAAATGTTCTTGGTCTTCACTCATTTTTTCGGCCTTTCGGCGTCTGAAACCCCAAAGCTACTGACGTAAGCCCGTGGGTTATAAAAGAGGTTACTTCCTCTTTTCACTTCACTTTGCATTTTTTGGTTTTTTTTTTTGCTCCTGCTCGCATTCTCCCTCTATTTTTCCTCACTGGCCGCTTTTGCCTCCAAGCCACCTGGTTTTCCTCCCCTGCTCGTCTGTCATAGGTAAGTCTTTGATCTTGTTTCTCTTGTAGTTTTCATCATGGTCTTCATTTTTTTTTGTCTTTTCGGTGCACCTAGGGTTTGTCTAGCCTAGGGAACTTCATTTTGTTGTCCTCTCGGGCTCCTATGTCTTCGTGCATCAACAGGGACGTCCCTCCCTATCAACCCTAGGGTTTCCCAATGTCACCGAGTCTAGGTTTAGGGTTTTTTGCGTGTTTCATGTCATGGCACCTATCATAGGTTTTTCAGCTTTTGAATGGCCAAAAACTAATCCTAATCATTGCCAAGTGCTGTTTCGGACGTTTTGGCTTTTCAGATGTCGGAAAGATCTAAAATTCTGAAAAGCCAAATCTTTGAGACCCCTCTGAGTTTCATGTTTGAGTCTCTAAAACCCCGACAAACTTAGCCTTACCCTTTTTTTTTCCTGTTTGCACTTTCAGACTTTTTGTCTCCGACCAAGTTTTCGGTGTCCGAAACCCTGAAAGGTCTGAAAGTGCAAAAAATTGCACTTTTAGCTTGCTTTTGTAGTTTAAATTGTTTTTTTTTTTGATCCACTAAGATACTGACATTTGTCTTGTCTTGCAGGAATGACTGAACCCAAGACAACATCCCCAATGAAGTATCTATACAAGGGGAATCCCCCTGGCTCAAAGGTCAGGAACAAACATAGCGTGATAACTGATATCAACATCGGGAACGTGGATTGGAATGAATTCCTGACCTAGTGCTCCCAACCAGTGAATAGGTCTGAGGATTGTACCTCATTAGTCCTATCCAGGCTAGTAAATGCAGCCGCGCACCCCATGGATATTACATCCTTAGAATTGATCATCACCCTAGCCCACCACTATGATTCAGGTAAAAGGGTGGTAGTAAACTAGACTAGGTTGTATTCGACATCAGGCTGGATGTCATCAAAGATGTCTTCCACCTCCATAAAGGCGTAGCTAAGTTCTATGATTTCTACATTGAAAAGGGGAACAAATGGTTTGGCAATAGGGAGAAAGCTGCAACTGAGATGATGAACAATGAATACCTCAAACAACCACTTCCCAAGAACAAACTAGACAAGATAGACCTCCGGAGAGGTTATATGAAAGATGATATCTAGGCAGCTATAATGATGATAAGCAGGGTGTACAGTTTACCACAATCCACCCAACTTGAGCATTGGATGATCCTGTTGATAGAGAGGATCAGGGAACGAAAGGCAAGGTTTGATTGGGGCACTATTATAAGTGACAACCTGGATGAGCAACTGACAGCAGTGAAGCATAACCCAAAGTTCTACATGAGCACTTACGTAATGTACCTACTAGCTGCACTAGCAGATTACCCAGGCCTCACCAAGAGGGGAAGCCTGAATGATCCAAATGCATGGCCCCATATTGTATACCCGTAGTTGGTAAAAGAAGCAAACATGTCAGAGGATTCCCCTGAATATAGAATAGTCAACGATGCATTCATTTTTGTAGTTATTCAATCTATTAAGGGGGACTTTGCTAAAATAATGTTAGAAGAAGTTGTGGCCAAGGTGAAAGCCATTGGGGCTTATTACATCTAGTTCAGGACATTCACCTACATTCGGATAGTTGGGTCAACCATGCAACCAAAGAAGCTACCCAGGTATCCATATGACTGGAAAATCATATTGGAGATGGTGAGGCAGCTCACAGATGCATACAAGCACATTAAGCATAAGAAGAAACACTATTGGGACTTTCCCATCTCTTTGGGACCCTACACACTGCAGGACATGAAGGTTTGCAAATCCATTGCTTTTGAATGGGATGCTTGCCCCTTGCAAGTTTACAAGATGGTGCGAGCTTGTTTTGACCCCATAGGTACTTATAGCCATATCATCGGTAGATTCTACGTACATGAGCCGCATCTAGAAGATCATTGGATAAACTGTGTAGATGACCATGAGGTTAGAATCTGAGATTACTACAGAATGAACCTAACCCTGACAAAAGAGGTGTTGAAGGTTCCTATTTCCCCGAAGATATGGAAATGTGATTCAGAGAATGTCCTAGAAGACATTTACACACAAGACAAGGTATATGACTGGCCAATCATGAACGCTGAGGTAGATAAAGATGAGAATGATGACATAGACTTCATGGCAAGACACATGATAAGAACCACCATATCTTGGATCAAGAAGCCACACCAGATGAGTCTGATCCCAGTGAAGACATTAATGGAACCCCCCAAGAAAGTAGAGAAACAACAAGGGGAGAAGTCAATAGCTCCTAAATACAAGAAGGCTCCCCCTCAGAAGCCAAGAATGATGTATGGTCATGAACGACCAGTTGAATATGGTTCCAATCCTAGGCCTAAGAAAACTAGAATGATGGGCGAGATTGACCCACCAGCAGGATTGTTGCAATCCCAATCAGGAGAAGGCCCATCCACCTTTGGCCAATCTTCCCCCACCATTGAAAATAAAACCTATAAGAGGAAGAAGAGTTCTGAGTCTCCGCAATTGGAAACTGTACAGGAAGAGCCTCAGGAAGAGGACGCAAGTGAGCCCCTAGTCTTGAAAACCAGGTTATAGAAGAGGAGAGAAAAGGAGACTACTAAGAAACATAGGGAGGATCCCAAAGAACAGGATGACCTTGTGGATCCATTAGGGCTAGATGAGTTTATGCTCTTTGATTTTGAGGGACTTGAAGGCTTTTCAAACCAAGGCCAAGACACATACGCTGGGGCACCACCACTCATACAACCTCAAGTTTCCCTCACTCCACCACTCATACAACCATAGGTATCCCTTACTCCTCCACCAGTCCAGTTCACCAATCTTCCATTGAATGTTCCTACTCCACCAGTAGGCCCCAATACTGTTCTAGTGCCTAAAACCCAAGATAGTGGGGTAACTCAGGGTTTGGTAATAGATAATGTAGCTAGAGGGAGCCATGTTTTCACTCCACCACCCTACATACTTACTCCACCAGCCTCCCTACCAACTCCAACACCTCCTCTTGTACCAACTCCACCCCTGTCTATTACCACTACCTCCTCATCTCCCACTCCAATCATGCCAATGCTTATCCCCTCAACCTAAATACCGCCAACATGTGCCACCCAGGAAACCGAAGGAGCAGCAGGTATAGAAGACACATCACTTTTTCAGACCTCACTAGAGGCTATGACCGGCCTCAGGCCAGATGTGGTGATTGATTCATCAACCAATAAAGGCCTAGAGAAGGAAAGGGAGAAAGAGGTTAGTGAACCAGAGAAGGAAGATGAGGAAATACAAAGGGGTTTAGAGGAGGATAGAATGGAGGAAGGAGAAGATGGGCAAGGAGAAGAACCAGAGAAGGAATCAGAATAGGGAATAGCCCCAGGGTAGCAAGGCTTGACCCCAATCCTCCATATGGTACCATATGAGCCAGTAACTACCTCTGGTAAACCTACTTGGTTTACCAAGGAGATACAACCACTGAGAAGAACCTACACCAGTGAACTGGATGGAGAAGATACAAGTATAACTGCGGTGAAGCAAGCTTTCCACCATGCAGACACGAGTGTGCTAGCCAAAACTATGTCATATGTGACCCAAGACCCTAAGGTCGATGGACAAAAAAAATAGCTATCCCACCCCTGAGCACCTCTTAAACCATGGGCTCATCAGGAGACTATACATTCAAGGAGGTGGACTTGGGGGAACCGACCAGGGAAGGAAGCAAAACATTAGTAGTTTGGGACTCAAACATGCTCTGGTGTTCATGAGTAAAGATGAAGAAACCATAAAGTCTTTAATAGACCAAAATGAGGCTCTAAAAAGGGCCATCCAAAAGATGGTGGGTCCCATTGACCCAAATTGTTCGGAGGCCTCATTACAAGCCTTGATTGATAAAAGAGCTATGCCAGATTTGCCGAAAGGATTAACCCCTTCTCTCATCTAGGCGAGTGCTGATTGGATAAATGATTTCAAATAGTTCGGAGAGAAGGCCATCCCATCAAAATTTAGGCCATACAGGACCATTTTGGTTGAGATTAATTCCCTCATCAACTTGATGGAAGATGACGGTGGCATGAATGCTGAGGTAGCTAAGTGGCAGGCAGCCCTCCAGGATTTAGAAGTAATTAAAAAGAAATGCTTCCAAATTTTAATGAAGATCTATGAGGGCAAAGAATTGGACAAATTTGAGGCTTGGATCAAACAGATGACCAAAATAATTAAGGTCTACAAGAAACATCAGGCCATTATAGAAGAAAAGTAGGAGGAGGTAATAAAATGGGTCACATATATCGATACATTCTTTACAAAAATTGGCCTCAGCGTTTACCAGGATGAAAGCCAACAGGCTCTACGTCCCTCCAAGGAAGTGGTCCAACAGTTTAGAGACATTTTGACTGGAGTCATTACCAAGGAGGCCTTGCAACAACTATTTTGCATGAAGAATGAGATACATAGGATGTCACAGCATGAAGATGAGATCACATTCTTTGCTTCTGAAATGACTATCTTCAGAGAGAAGCTAGAATGAAGGGTCACAAAGGTGAAAAGGAAAGAGATCAATTTTGAGGAAATCCAAGAGATAGTACAGAGGCTCTGGGTGGCTCACCCTAAAGTCTTCACTGGGTAAAGCTTCATGATGCAAATGCCGGATAGACCAGGCAGTATTTTCATACTTGGTTAAAATTCACCAAGGCAAGTTTTTCGGCCTTTCAGCCTCCGATGTTTCAGCCTTTCGGCCCATATGATAAAGAACATTTTTTGGCCTTTCGGCCTGTGAAGATTTCAGCCTTCTCAAAGTTTTTTTTTCTTTTCGGCCTATGACAGGTTCAAAATTTTGGACCTCTGAAGTTTGAGGATTTAAAAAAAAAAAGCACTTGGGAAATTCTGAAGACATTAAAATTTTGGGGTAGAGGTCGGGGTCTGAAACAACTGGGTGTTTTTAGCGAGGTTACATTTCTCAAAACCAGTTCAACTCTAGATCAGATTAATGGACAACTTGAGTTTGTTTCAGAGGAACTAAGGGTCTCCTATCAGTTCCCCACCGTCAGAAATGACCCAGATGAAGAATCTGAGAAGAACAACAAGAATCAAGAAGAAGACTCTCAGTTCACAGAAGGAGTCCTCTTTCTTTCTCTTCCTCTTCTCTGACGGATTTGGCCCTCTTTTCATGAGAAAATGGATTGTAAATGGGTTTTAAATCCATGCAAGTTAGATGGTATCAGTTAGAAGTAGTTTCTTTCAACAAAGTTCTAGTTTTTAAGCTTTTATTCTCTAGTTTAAACTCTCTGATGCCCTAGCTCCAAAAATCAGAGTTGTAGGTCAAAACTCTATATATTGTAATCAAAACATAATGTAAAGGGCCGACTTTTTAATACAATAAAGATCTACATTGGATGCTTCATTTGTGGTGTGTTAATTACTGCTATCTATGCGAATTTATTGAATATATGCTTGCATTATTCTTTATTTTCAAAGAGCCCTTTGTGTTATTGTGTTCCGAATTCGTGCTACTTTTAGTTGGAGTTTTCTGCTGTGTATCTACCTTGCTGTGATGAATGTGTGGAGGAGATCATCTTTAGGCTTAACGATAAATCTGTCTCATGGGTGTGCATGTCTTGGTGGCTTCACGATTTGATAGATTTTGAATATCTTGCACGAGTGAATACATCCTCTCTCCAAAAGCTTGCATCCATGAAGTAGTGAATTGTGACTTGGTCTGGTTTATGCTTCGTGGGTTGTTCCAAATCTCTCCAGCATTCAATTCGTAAGGAAGGTTTTATAGCAGTTTATGTCCTTTGGATTTCACTTTCTTGCAAATTTTCTTTCTTTCTTGTTACCCTTCTCTCATTCCAAACACTGCCATTAATTCTGAAAATATCATCTTAAAAACCACAAAATTTCATTCTATTTACAAACACCATATTTGTTAAAAATAGAAAATACCCAAAAAGAGAATTAACAATATTTTGCAGTTTTCTGTCTTGAACGTACTAGCAAAGGCCTCCTCGTGAACAATCACATTTATCTTCAACTGAGTAACCAAGCAGGTTGTGACGCGACCCTGGAGAACCTTGGGAATAATTTTGTTATTCTTTCAAGAGAGGAGATCAAATCTCGAGATCCTAGCAAGTTGGCTTGTGTTAAAACAACGCTCAACAATACTCTTCCTCAGATTTATTGCACTTGATTCCTTTACTTTCTCTATTACCAAATCCTTCTGCAATTCACAATCATCTCTCTTTCTTCTTCTGCAACTTTTCCTTAAATAGATTTACTTCCACTGACTTAAAATAAACCCTAGATTTGAGATAAAAAAAATCCAAATCATCTTACATAAGATAAAATATATATATATTTAATCATAAATTTTTTTCCTCTAACCACCTCGGCTTACACATAGATTTTACCTTGGTAGTTCAGTCTTTTTTCAAAAAAATATTGACCAAAAGAAACTTCTTGAAAAATATACCTCAAATGTATATCTCGATTAATCTGATGTCAAGTAATTCCCACAAATCATAGAACTAACTTTCCACTTCACTAAAATCATCACCAATCCTATTTCCACTTTGAATTCCTTCACCGATCTAAAAACCTTCATATCCTATCCAAGAACTCTATCTTGTTTACCTGTTCATTTTGTTAACAATGCTTCCAGTCAAATAAAATAGTTGTATAAGTCAAGATTATGAGTCACACTTGCACAAATAGTATATTGAAATCATTGAAAATAATATCATATGACTGCTTGATGCAAGGATGTGTAGGATAAAAAGGGCCCAAGGCACTCCCATCTACCAAACCAACTTGCGTACATAACTTGGAAGCAACATACATAGAATAGGAGAGAACGAAAGAAAAACTTTATATTATTTTGTCAAACATTATACATGTCAAGATGTAAGGCCTTCCCAGTTATGGCCATATACATTTAGATCTTTACAGAATAATCTTCATACATGTGAGGTCATAGACATATGATCCAAATCTTCTAACTCTTTGTTACCAGAATTGCCTCCAAAATCTAAGAATATAAAACTAATATCTACAAGAACAACCAAAGAGGCTGGAACCTAAGATCCTAAAGATCTAACATGGGAAAAAAAAAGACACAGATTTAGGTCCACACACATCCCAATGAGAGACCCCAACATTAACTATGCTACAGAAATCAAATGCACAAGTTGGACAGATGATCCAACATCCAAAAACCAACTCGGTGAGAAAGACTACTGAGCATAGAGACAAATCGGTGAAATCACTAAGTAGTCAAGAACCACAACCAAGACCCCATTGGTAAATCCAGCCAAGGTAAGTAACTGAGCCTGAGTGGTGAACCAACAAACCTTCAACCGACCAAACAAGAGCGATTATTGAGCACTTTACTGAGAAGTCGCCAACAAGCTACCAAACCAAAACAAACATATTTTTGGTTGATACAAGATTTCCAAGAACCCAAGATGATCCTGCATCACTATTCCACCGAATAATTTATGAATTTAAGATAACATTCAAATCATTTACTATCTGTTACTGACTTTTTTAGCAGTTACCCAATTTGAGTTCAATCAAACATAACCATCTCAATTCTTCATATCAAGAGTAGCAATAGAAAATTTAACATCACAACACATGTTATATACTTCCATTAGAATAACAAATTTAGAAACATCTTGCAACTCATCATTCACTTACACAATATTTGGTAACATAGTGAAAACACTAAGTCGATTAGTTGACATCAATTACAACCAAATAACTCATTCATTTGTCATCAAATCTGTACCAATCTTCATTAATGCAACACTTAGCATCACTGCATTAGTTATGCTAACAACTACTTGTAGAAAACACCAACATATGAAAAATAAATTGAGGTATAGAGAAAACATTATAAAAGTATACTTCAAACTATAGCACTTGAATCATCAATACACATAAATGTGGAGCATTTCCTAGACTAATTTTGAGAAACACCCAAACTATCAACCAAATAAAAACCTCAACCATATTATCTATAACAACAAGGACATGAGAAGAACATAGTGCAATGTACATAAAATATGCACAATGTGCTCAAATTTGGAAGAAAAAATTTACTAATCTGAAGGAATATGGATCATTTCTTCATATTGTTTGCAGTAAACTCTTGCAAAAATAGATCTCCAAATACAAGAGAGTTTTGGAATCAACATATTGTCACCTTTTCTCAAGGAATCACTATTTTCACATCAGAAACCAAAGGAAAGGAAATCAATGTTATCTCCTTCCATATCATAAATGTTCTCTCCTTCCATATCAATGAAGTTCTCTCCTTACATATCACTTATCCCTTGTATAAAAATTTATTCAACATTATCCAATAATGGACAACACTACACATATCAGAAATAATATTCATATCATTAGAATTACTCCTATCAATTCTCAACCATCTTCATTTTCAATAACCTCAACACATATTATTAGATATTAGGTTGACATCAATGACAACACATACTACCAACAAATTGTATTATAGAAGAAAACCTAGAATTTCTTAGAGAAAACCCATATAGAGAAATAAGGGGAAAAAATAAAGAAAGGGACACAAAACCAATATGAACCACCAGTTGAGTAGGCCTATATAAGGGAGAAGCTTCATCCCTATCATCATTCACATATGATAAATCTAGGAAAAAATCCTTTGAGATAAGAACCCTATTTTTGACACTACCTAAAAAACCTACTCAGTGTCCCACTGATTCTCACTTTCTCCGTGTGATTTATTTTTGGTGCCTCATTGTTGTGCTTGTTGAAAATAGGGATAAATACTCATTATCTTATGGAGAAAAAGTTGCACATTAATCACTTTCATTATAGTCTAGGACACATTTTTATCATCAAAGCTATTAACATGTTTAATTCTTCACACTTTCATTTTCAAATATCCTATTTCTCAATTTCCTTTATCTAAGGCTACTAGTTTTAGTGGTAGCTATGTGGTTTGATATTTTCTCCCTCTTTAGGGTTGCTACACTCTTTTCACTTCTCTTATCAAAATATTGGCACTTTTTTGTTTCAATGTAAGAATGTACCAAGTACCTTGATTAGTGAGTGTTAGGGTTTTTTCTTGCAGGGCCTCTATAATGCTTGAATACTTAAATAACTCTATGACTCCCAATTCCTTTGATACTCTGACTCAAGCAAGAGAAAACACTAATTGATGAGGTATTTTTGATAACACTGGGGATACCTATTATCACCTCCTACTTTTTTGAGATCCACTGACTCAGGCAGGTTTTACCTATGATTGATTACTGATACATAGATGGAAATGCAAATAACTATTATTATTCTAAGGAAAAGCTTTACAATCCAAATCATTATCTTGATGATAACAGACAGCAACATAATAAGGAATTTAATCTTTCTTTCCTTTTACAATTCTTATGAATTTAGGAGGAATAACCTATTTGATTTTCTCTTTAAGAAATCAACAAATTCCAACTGTAAAATCTGTGAATACAATTGATTTTAAGTATATGCTTTGAAGGTAATTTATTTTGGATAGTTGTAAATGTTTTAGATGATGATGGATCACCAAACAAGTTCTAGACTAGTGCTTATCCTTGGGCTATAGAGTCAAAAGATATAAATCCACAGAAAATAAACAAATAAAAGTAATGTAGGATGCCTTACAACCTACATACAACTCAGGTAAAGTGCCTTACAAATTACCCTATCACTCCCATAGTGTTATATCAAATCCTCAAATATTGTTGTACTCTCTGAAATCAATTACAAAGTTTAATTCTCCCCTTAGAAGAAAATTGAAAATAATTAGATAACTACCTTGTAGCCAATATGCTTAACATGCCTTACAAATTAAACATAAAAGAGTACACTCAATAAGAAAAGAGACAATAACAATATGGAATAAAACTTCACTGTATTTTATTCATAAATTCTTTCTTCAATACATATCAAGGCTTAAAAGCTCAAAAACACAGACTAAACTCTAGAAGTCTGGCTTGCCAATATATTTCATCTCTCTCAAAAATATTATAATTTGATCTATATATATTTCTTAAACCATCTTGGAATCCTTAAGGAAAGGATGCAACAAGCTTCAGATGGTTTAAGAAACCTAAACCTAAAAGTATAGAAAAGATAAAAAAAAAGAATGTTCAAGCGGTGGGAAGACAAGAATAAGGGATGAAATCTGATCTTCTTTTGTCTTCACATGGATTTTGGCACCTTTGTCTGATTGTGTTCAGGATAGTATCTAATATTTGTATTGAGACCAAGTGACTACCATTTCAGGCTAACCTACACTTGTCCTTTGTGGTTACTAACCTCCCTGTGCTCAATGATCAGGTGCCAAGTGTTCCTTTCTATTCTTCATCCAGGATCTCTTCTTCTATTTCAACAGGCTTCTTTTTCTTCGGTTTGGTCTTTAAATCCCATGCTGTCACATCCTCCTCTATAGGCCAATTGAAGCTCTGGATAATCTGTAGTTGTGCTTTCTATCTTTCCCATCTGACATCAGTTTTTCCTTTGACATCAACTAAGAATTTATTAATGTCAGTCTTTGCTTTAAAAGCCTCATCCAAAATCTTATTGAAACCTTCCATATCAAGATCATAATCTGTAATCAATGCCTCTCTATTAGGCATTCTGCTATCAAATTCATTTCTCTAGGCCTCCAAGGCCTTAATCTGGTCATCTTCTCCCTTTAGTGGAGGAACAAATCTATTGAAACTCGGTCCAAACAGGCTCATCTTTGCCTCTATTTGATTTAATTTACCTTTAAAGAAAGGTAAAGTCACATTTACTTTCTTGATCTCACCTTCTACCTCTGTCACAATCTCTGGCAGATCTGGCCTATGTGTCTGTAAAGAAGCCAAACTCTCAAAAACCTATATCCTGGAAGACCATGTTACAAAATAAGGGCTTAAGGTAGAGATATACCCTGTCACCTCAATATGAAAAATAGGTAGCTTATTGTATGCATTTAGGATTATATCAGTTTTATCTTTTAAGATATCAATCCTATGTTGAAGTATATTCAACAATGCATTTATGGAAATTTCATTATATTTCTTAGCCATATCATCTATTTTTACTTCTTCCCTTGTTTCAACCTTTTCTTCTATTTGTGGAGGCTATTCTGAAGGTACATATACCACTTCTAGATTTTCACACAATTGTTTAGTCAATTCAGAAATTAACTTATCTTGCTAATGAATCTTGATGTGGCATAGCTCTCTATCTTTAGCCAGGGCACTAGCCTCCTCTACAAGGATACCACATTTCTCAGACAATTACTTTGTCTTATCCTCATTTAAATGTGCCCAGTGTGTCATTATTTGGGATATCTTTAGAGCACCTGTGTTTTGGACTGTCCATACCATCTGGTTTCCCACCATGTTCTCTTGAATGTTCAACAATTGAGGCTTCTGGTTTTTAGGACATAGAATCCACATGGAAAAAGCTTGAGAATTTGGACTATATTCGAATCCCTTAATCATATCACCCATTTTAATTTTAGTGGTCATTTTTAGATCTGGTTTCTTTCTTATTTGATTTATTATAAATGCTAAGGCTAAACCTCATCCTTCAGCAAGCAACATGCCACTTTCCAACACTAATTTTATGGCTTCCTCTGGAGTGATGTATTCATTCTCAGGATCATATGTTTGTAGAGATAAGAGAGCCTCATTTGTCACTACTTCTTCACCAGCTATTTTCAATTGTTCTATGATCTCTTCCTTCTTTCACCATATAAGGAAATCTTTGAATTCATCATTTTTAATGAAATCATCATCTTCCAATAACTCTTGTTGATGGATCAATCTCTCATCTATGCATGTTCTTAGAGGCAATTCTATGTTTTCTTCTACTTCCTGTTGCAGTTTCTTTCCTTTTTTGATTTCCTTTCTCAAATTATGATCATATACTCGGTTTCCAGGAACAAGAGCACTTACTCTATCCTTTTCTCATGTAAGCCTTATCATGAGATGTCTGACCCAGATCAACCTTTTGCCTCTTAGAAGTAGGCTCTTCTATATCATCAGGCTGAGCAACTTTAGTTAAGTCTATGACATGTCCCTCTTCTCCTTGTGCCTGAACTGCTTCTGCAACATTTTGTTGTGATTGATCCATAGGAGGTGGACTAACATATTGTTCTTCACTCTCATCTTCATATTTAGACTCTGAATATTTAGGTTCTTTTCCTCCATTTTTTACATCTAGGACTCTATCCAACTGTTCACAGAGTGTGTAAAAGTTGTCCAACATAGCTTTGATTTTATCCAAATATGGTAAATTAGGGTAAAATCCTCCAAATGCCAGTCCATTTCTTTTTATCTATTTTTCTAAATTCAAGAGCTCTTGGATTTTTTCTTTTCTATCCCTCACTTCTCCTTCATCAATGATATTCCTAGTTGCATCCTCCTCCACACAATTACCATGCACATATTTATTTGGTATGGTAGGAGTTAGGAGTTTCTTAGCTCCTGTGATGAATCCCTCTAGATCTATATATCTATATAGTGTTGCTCCCATCTTACAAATTTCCAACCATTTACTTACTAGATCAATAGCACCTTTGCCAATTATAAATTGAAAGATATTGAATTGCCTAGGGGTTAATGTCCCCTTCGTATGTGGTGCAAAGTGTTCATTATCTGTTAACAAAAGATACCAAATAAATTCCATTGCTGAAACTCTTGATGATATGGTAGGACATGGGGAGGATGTGTGCATCCATACACTCTAATCATAGTGAAGTTCTCCTCTAAAAAGAAGTCTCCCCAATTGTGGTCACCTTCCCACTTATAAAAATACTCACATGGTCTCAGCAACTGTAACACCTTCACTGAAAGTCTAGTTTTGTTAACACCCAAGCTCTGCATCAAAGGGTAAACAATCCAATTTTCAAATCCACAATAATTGTAGTCCTTGGAAGTGAAATTCCATATCTTAATCCAAAATTGGATAGGATTAGGTCGGTCATGAAAAATTCTTTGGGGGTTTAAATTGTTTACATCCATGATGCCATAATTAAAATGCAATAAAAGATGCATCAAAATAGAATAGTGTAATAATTTAGGATCTTTATCCTTCTTCTGTATGGCCACAAACCCCTCATGCATCCTATCAATGATATATTGGATGTAGTCATAGCTGGTGCTGGAATGCACATCTTGTAAATCCAAAACCATCATCAAAATCCCAGCATTTATCTTCTCAGCTCCTCCATCCCTACCCAACACCTTAAACAAAGCATATACAATGTATTTGATATAAAAGTGTAAATCCTTGAAACAATAAGGTGCAGTTCCTGGCAAAGGGACTATATGGTTTCTGACCTCTTTAAGGATATGTTTTTGTAGTTGATTCCTAGCAATCCCAGGCTGTAACCTGTATCTTTCCTCCTGCTTTGTGATGTTAATTTGTGTAGACATAGTACTATACAAGCCAAAGGCTTGCATAAAAGAATTCCTATTCAGAATTAACAATGCAATACCATCACTCTTTTTAATTTTCTTTGACAAGGGGTCATAGTGGTTTGCTAGACCTAGGAACAAGTATACATCTATGAAAACATCAGGAACAATTAACCTAGCCAAACCGCTAGTCTAAGGGTTTGATATTGGCATGGCCTTATCAACATTCTTATAAAAATAATTGTAAAGAGAAAAAATTGTAGACCCTGGTGTCTGGGCATCTCTAATATTGTAATACTCATCGGCCAATATGTTGGCATTTGCCCTCTTTTTTTGTGTTGATCCAGGTAGTAACTTTAAGAACTCATAAGAGAAGTTCCTCTTTCCCTTAGCATCTTCATCCACATCATCACTCTTCCCACTGGTAGATGCCACACTAATTGCTTTACTAATTTTGTTATGTTCTCCACTTCCTTTTCACCAATATTGGAACAAATATTCTCTCAGGACACCTTACCCTTGTTTGTGCACTGAAGACAATTCAAGAATTCTAAAAACTGAACAATCACCCTAAAATTGATAAAAACTTTACTGAATTAACAATTCTTTCTTCTTAGACATAGAAAACCTAGAAAAATTTTTTGCTCTAAAATTCTGGATGCATGATGAATGAAAATAAACCTAAGATCATCCCTTTATGGTAATTTTACAAAGTACTTAGCTCATTATTGAGGAATCAATCAATTCTGCCTTCAAGTTTACATGTTGTGGTATTAATTGAAATCCTAGCCGTAGCTCATGAAAGTGATAGGAAATCAAATTCAAATGAATACACTTTCAGAAAAAACCCTTATAAAATTCTAACAAAATCACATTTTGATATGATTTGCTCTTTATCGGACATCTTAGCTACTTTTTCACATAATCATTAATTCTCTACATTTCTATTGGATGATGAATCTCCACATTGTCATGTCAGCAACTGCCATTTATGTTTTTCCTCATTATAACTATCACTTTTCATATCTGGCGACCTAGCAACTACACATTGCCTCCCTGTCGCTGATCAAATCTCTTAACTCTAATTTCTTCTGGAGATCTGGAGACTGCATGATTCTCTTCACCTTAGCTTTACTGTGGTTTACTCCTAGCGATCACGTGACTAAATGAATCCAAGTCGTTAGAAGAATAGCCTAACTCTAAGTTTATTTGGAGACCCCGCGACTATGGTTACTTTTTCATCTATTAAACTCTGATTGCTGAGTCTCTGAATCCTTCTTTTCTTTTACGAGACCCTGCGACAACCCTTAGTCTCTTAATCACTGAATAAAACTGCTCTTTCATATTTCTTTTGGAGACTTAGTGACAAAGCCTATGAAATTTTATTTTAAATTCAATTTGGAGACTACGCGACTAAAGCTTAATCTCATTGTTGTGAGAACATTTTTACTCTGTGCAAATTTTATAGAGACTCAGCGACTTCTGTTGATCTTATCTTATTCTGCATCTGACGGCTCCACTAAGTCACTGAATCTATTCTTGAAACCCTAAAACATCTGGAGACAACGCGACCATAGTAAAATATATACCTTTACATCTTTAGTCTCTTAATCACCAGATAATACTTTTCCATTTGGAGACCACGTGATCGATGCCTTTTGCTTTATTCATTTTGGACACGTGTCTCACCTTTACTTGTTTGTCTCCAAGTCGCTAGAAGAATGCTGACCTATCAAGTTTGACCAACGACTACCCAACCACCATGTATTTCATTTCAATCTACAGTTTGTCGCCAAGTCTCTAAACCTTATACCTAACTGGCCTTTTATCTGGAGACATGGCGACTGAAGCTTTTTTAACTCATCATTAACTGTGTTCTAATTTGGAGACTCCGCGACTAAAGGAATCACTAAGTCTCATGATAATCTACTAACTGCAGGATATGTTGTGCGACACTGCAACTCAACCTTTTGTCTCCATGTCGCCAGATCATCTTTTCTCCATTGGGAGAATACGCGACAAATGTGTATTGCTAAGTCTCATGACTTATAAGGTATATTCTTTTCCTTTGAGAGACATCCCGACTAAAGTGAACCGCTAAGTCTCGATATGAAATGGAATATTCGTTTAACATTAGGATACTGGGCGACTAATCTTAAAAAAGCACATGACTTTTTATAACTTTAAGCTTTTCAAAAAGTAACTCAAAAATATAAACCTGATTAACATATCTATGGTTTTTTGACACTTTTGCATATAATGGAACCTAAGATAGGGTTTTTTACCATTCCTCTGGATTTTGACCTAAAAACATGGAACTTTCTCAGGGACCTTGTAGCTTTGGACATATTTTTAGAATTTGTGCACTTCTCAGTTATGAAGATATCAAGAAATTTAGGGTAAACACCAGAACTGGGAATACAACCAACAGTGAGTATCACTTTTCATCAAATAAAAAGACATTTATCAACTTTTTTTGGATTATTATCTTAGAAATATTTATGCAAATAAATTTGATATAATTTATGTTTATAGTACCATGATATTAGTGAGCCATGCTAACCTAGAAAAAAATATTTGATTAGAAATCATTCACATATATTATTGTTTCATAATATTAGATTGTAATAACATTTCTCTTGAAAATTTTGAAAATACTCCAATAAGAATATCTAGACTAAATATTTTTGTACATATTTGTAGTCTATTTTTTATATATATTTAATAAATTACTCAAGTAGTGAATAATCACTACAAATGCAAATGATTTCTATGTATGTAATAAATCAGGGATAATAGTTTATAAGCTGACAATTTTTAGTGAATGATATGTTTTTGATCTATATAAATGAAAGTACTAATGATTAAGAATAGAAAATCTAATAATATAATATATATTGATCATACTTTTGTTATAAATCATCATTTGATAATAAATTTAATATTTTAATAATTTAAATATCATTACTATTTGAATTGAACAATAATATTAATGATGGCCCTAGAGTTGAGTTGGACATAAAAGCTACTTATAAAATTTAAATTCCTCCTAAATAATGCATGCCTAAGTTCAAAAGAATAATATGTAGAAGGAAAGATAACTTGAATAAGACATTTACACATCTTATAACATCAATGTTCCTCCCAAAATTATGCATGACTAAGTATAATGAATATTATAAAGAAGAAATGAATTTTTTTTCTTAAGTTGACATTATTTCTTTGTAATAATAAGCTAGTTAGATAAATATAAATGCAATTCTATGGCATTTGTGTAATGACAAAATTGAAGATCACTAAATAACTACAATAAATATTTGTATGTAAAGAAGATTTTTTTTCATCCTTTAATTGATCATACAATGGAATCATACACAAGCACTCAATTAGGAAATTGAATATTTACTGAAATAATTGAAACATTACTTTTTTTTTCTTTTTTTTTTTTATTCATTTATTTATATTGATAGTTATTTGATGAAATTCTTATGATATACACTATGGTGTCCATTATATTTAATAAAATTCAATATATAAAGTTTTATATATTTTTGTGCACTACATTATTAAATAAAGATATTGTAGATTATACGCAATATATTTTGTCTGCGGTACTGAAACAAATCATAAAAACATAAATAATAATGTTAAATTTGTCCATCTTACATATATTTGTTCTTGATATGATTAACAATTTAAAGTTCATTTATATTATATTTATTTTAAAAAAAATATTATTATTGATTGTTTTTTACACTTAGGTCATTAGATTTTTAATTTTTTAATTTTTTCAAAGTGTCTAGCAAACTTTTTATGTGTCTGGTGAAGTTGTCACAACACACCTTCCGAGCTCATGTGAAACAATCTTGATCTAGAGTTATGAACCACTATGTCCAAAAATGGGGTACCTCATCCCCATTTAACAAAGACGAGGCCTAGACCCACGAGCACATTGGATCAGCAAAGGTGCAAGCTCACGATTGCAATGACCTAGTAGAGGTTTGAACCTTAGTAGGGACAATAACAACACCACCACCACTTAACCAACACACTAAGTGGTGATCCCCTCATTTTCATTTTCATCCTTTATTTTTTAGACATATTATAATATTTTAAATAAAGTAAGTGTACTAAATATGTTTGAACATTATTTTTTTCAATATTTTGTTTGAAAATATTATTTATTTTTGTATGATTGTTCAAAATATTCCATAATATTAGACGAAGAGATATATATGATAATGTAGAACAAATGTAGACACAACATCACTTTCAAAGTTCCTTTATAAGTGTTTTTTGTATGTGAATTATCATTTTAGTATTGAAAATTTATATATTTTTTATTTTTTGATTTTATAATTTATATAAATTTATATATTTTACTTATTGAAGTGAATAAATTAAATTATTGTTTTTAGATTAAACAAGGTTTAACAAATATAACACATAATATAATATAATTAATTTAATTTAGAGATATGATATATTATGTGATATAATTTATGAAGTTTAGAAAGTGAAAATATTTCATTAATTTATGATTGATAGATAGGTGTCTATTATCTTATCATTGAATTATAGTCCAAAATCAATTAAGTTTGAATCCTTCAAAAATAGAATAATGAAATAAGCTTGGTTAAGGTTGAATTTGTAGGTGTAAAAATGAATGAGTTATAGTCGATATAAAATATAACTTTTAACAAAATTTAAAAAAAAAAACATCTAATTTGTAGAAAAAGTTTCAGTTTAAAAATTACTTTTTTTTTTTTTTTTTTCTATCCATAGATCCACAATAAAGGCTCACAATGCTCACACAATTCTTTGGGAGCTTAGTAAGTGAGGAAATATTTTGACAAGCCCCTAGAATTCATTAAATTCTTAAAAAAGAGGAAGATAAAATACAATAAATGGATCAATCACTATTTTAAATGACTATATCTTGGAACATGGAATTCATGTCACTTGGAACTTAAATGCAACAAGACGCAAAAGGATATTGAAAAAATCTAGTATGAAAATAGTTCTTTTAGAATTAGGATTCAATGAGGTGTACTCAAAATATATTAACGTCCACCTAAAAGTATGTTGCGTTATTGGGCTCATGGCAAAGCCGAGGCCCCTCATAGGGTCTGGCTTGATGGAATCCATAATCTCACCAAGGGTTTGGTGTAGGAGCACCTAAGGCTTGGAAGGCTACCAGGGGGTCACATAGATGACCTTAAATATTTGAATACTACAAGGACCTAAAAGGTCTAATAACATTGTAATTTGGGTCATTAATGCCTATGAAAAATAATGAAATGAAATGTATTGGCAAATGTGTTGATGGTCCTGGTGAGGACCACGGGACCAAATTAATGTAATATGTAAATATGATGCAAGGATAAGACAATTAGGGTCTAGGTTTCTTTTATTTGGTGAAAAAATCCTAGGAATTGAATCCATAAAGTTTGCATAAGTTTTAAACATTAAAAATACCAAAAATACAAGTTAATAATTCAAATATTTGAATATTAACGACTAGTTGTGTTTTGGTGGGAAAATGCACTTGGGAGTTTTTAAGAAGTTTTAATCACTTCCAACCTTGGGATCAGTTGTGGTAGTTCAAAAATTATCTATAAACTCCCAAGAATGATTGGAATTTGATATGGACAGATTGGAGAAGGGATTGTACGGCCTCTAGGCTGGAAATGCAATAAAATTCATAGTTTCTTACATATTTTGATCTCTTATTGTAATTATTTCATGTTTTGATCATTTTTGTGCATTATAGGATGTATTTTAAGTTGTATTGATCCATCTTAAAATTATTTTATTCTGAAGTTTCTTTCATATAGTCAAAGTGTTGTAGATAGCCATTTTCACATTGTTTTCTTAAGCAAAATGGTGCAACCATCCCATTTCTATTCTAACTGTGACATGGGGATGGATTTATGAAATTTATCATATGTAATTATGCATAATAATTCAGGAATAAGATAGATAATGCAGATGATCATCTAGTTGGGCAAGTTGGAGTGCTTGGGTGCATGAAAATGCATGGAATTTGATGTCATAAGTGTAGTAGTGGGAGATTCTGCTTAAGGAGGGAATTTTTTTGTGTGAAAAAGAAAAATTAGATGTCAAATAAGTGGTGAATACTGAAGGAGGGGTTCTAGAACTGAGTTTTGAGTCCCTTTTGAGATGGCCCTAGTTTTTAGAGCCATTTGGTGAGAGATTTGGAGTTTGACCATTTGGAAAGATTATGGGTGCAAACCAATACCATAATCCTTTTATTTGAGACATAAGTAGGGACTAATGAAAGTTATAGTTTCTAGGGATAATTATTGTTGGTAGTTTCTTTGTAAAGTGGCCCAATTAGGCCTAGTCGAAATATTGGAGTCAGTAATTTTATGCATAGTTGGTCCAAAAGAGTCATATCCCATTTTCACATATGTAATGTAACTTCCAAATGGGTATCTAAATCCACAATTTAGTTTTCAATTGTTTTGGAAAGTCTGGTCCAAAAGTCCAAAAATCAGGAAAAATATGGCTACTAGAAAGGGTTACTTGGGTTTGTGGCTTGTTTGGAGAAATAAGATCAAACGGTGAAAAGAGAACTTAGAACCTATCTAGAAAATTTGATCTAGTTGTGTTAAGGCCTTTAGTAGGCTTAGTTTGTGTCTTGAACCCTTTGATTTCAATTAAGCCCATGTGAGTAAGTGGAATCCCTTAGGTACATTGTGAAACCTTGGGGTTGTCATACAAAGGTGTATAGTCTTGTTGTCCAAGGGTTGGAAGTCTTCAAGCCTTTGCATTAGGGTTTATTTTTGTTCCAATTTTCCAACCCCTCTTATGTTGAGGGTATCCTAAAAAATGGTCCTTCGTTTGGCCACCCTCCTTGTTATTCTGGCCATGGTCATGAGACTTTACTATCTGAGTTTTAAAAAAAAGCTTAAAGTCCTCATTTGGATAGAGTTTCTAAGTTTACCACCCTTGGTATGGTGGTTTGCATGGATCTAGAACATTTTTTAATGCTCATCCCCAAAAATGGTTTGTGTTAAATTCAATTTATCTCACAAACTCAAAGAAACCATTGATATTTAGGTGGGTGGTCGATGTTTCTCTCAGAAAGTGCTTTATTTTAATTTACCCAACACCTTCTATCGATGTCAATCCTCTGAGAATTATATTAAAGATTTTCCTCTTGGTGATCCCAGGATGAAGTCTCCAGAAAAGGAAATAACTCCTCCTTGGTCTTCCAAGGGTGCTAAAATAGATGAAGGGTAGACTATGGTGGTCGCAAAGGAAAGAACACCTTGGATTTTGTCCAGAAGAAGCCAAATGTAGCCACTTTGTAGCCACCAATATAAGAAATGGCCCAATAAAGCTGCAAACAAAGAAACAAGCTGAATTTTGGGTTTCAAACCCTAACATTCTTGGCAAAACATTGGCTAAGAGTGACTCCCATTCTATGTGGGTTCCTACTACTCAAGCTGCTTTGATAGTTTCTAGTCAACCCTTTTCTTATTTCTAATCTCACAATCCTTCAGGGTGAGAATTTTTTGGTGATGGAGGTTCAAAAAAATGTCAGTTGATTTCGGAAGAATCTTACGCTAGTTTTCAACCAGCCTCAGATTTCAAATAGAATAGATTCTCCTCTCTTGGGGACAAGGATGATATGAAATAATTTGACTCATCAATTACATCTCATAGAATATACAAGGTCTAACTGAACTCACCATGAAGTATTCCATTAGGAATACTCACCAATGTTATTCTACTATTTGTATTTTTTTGTCTTCAAGAAGTTAAAATTGCGGTGTTCATGTTAACTGTTGCATGTCATGTTATTTAGTCAGATAGCCTTGTTTTTTCTTCTCAACACAAAGATGGTAGAGGAGTTGTTACTCTCATTTCTCCTTGATGACATTCTTATATTGTTGATCAAGGATCAGATCCAATGTAGATTGTAGTCTGGTTCATCATGTTAGTTGACAATCATTCTTTTGGGATCATTAATGTTTATGCTCCCATTGACATTATTGAAAGATCTCAGTTGTGGTTAAGGGTAGCTAATTCATTACCACCTACAACTTCAATTATGTGTGGGGATTTCAATATGGTCGAAGTGACTTCTCAAAAAGAAGGCATTATGCCTTTTCAATGGAAAACTAAAAAATGTGAGCCATGGTATATTAAAATGAATAAATTAAATTATTATTTTTATTTTAAATAAGGTTTAATAAATATAACACATTATGTAATTTAATTAATTTAATATAGGCATATAATATATTATGTGATATAATTTATAAACTTTAGAAATTGGAAATATTTCATTAATTTATGATTGATAGATAGGTGTCTATTATATTATCATTGAATTATAGTCCAAAATCAATTAAGTTTGAATCCTTCAAAAATAGAATAATGAAATAAACTTGGTTAAGGTTGAATTTGTAGGTGTAAAAATGAATGAGCTATAATCTACATAAAAATTAACTTTAAACAAATTTTTTAAAAATATCTAATTTGTAGATTTTTTTTTATTTTAAAAAATAACTTGTTTTCTATGCATAGATCCACAATAAAGGATCACAATGCTCACAAAATTCCTTGGGAGCTTAGTAAGTAAGGAAATCTTTTGACAAGCCCCTAGAATTATTTAAATCTTAAAAATGAGGAAGATAAAATACAATAAATGGATCAATCACTATTTTAAATCAATATATCTTGGAACATGGAATTCATGTCACTTGGAACTTAAATGCAACAAGACACAAAAGGATATTGAAAAAATCTAGTATGAAAATAGTTGTTTTAGAATTAGTAGACAATGAGGTGTAGTCGAAATATGTTGACTTCCACTTAAAAGCACGTTGCATGATTGGGTTGGAAAATCTTGGGTCCCTCATAGGGTTTGGATTGATGGTATCCATAATCTCACCAAGGGTTTCTTTTTGTTCCACTTTTCCAACCCCTCTCATGTTGAGGGTATCCTAAAAAATGGGCCCTCATTTGTCCACTCTCCTTGTTGGTATTCATGCCATGGTTACGATACTTTACTATCTCAGATAAAAAATTCTTAATGTCCTCATTTGGATATATTTTATAAGTTTACCACCCTTGGAAGGGTGGTTTGCATGGATCTAGACCATTTTTTCATATTCATCCTCAAAAAGGGTTTGTGTTGAAGTTAATTTATCTCACAAACTCAAAGAAACCATTGATATTTAGGTGGGTGATCAATGTTTCTATCAATGAGTGTTTTGTTTTAATTTACCCAATAACTTCTATCGATGTCAATCCTCTGAGAATTATATTAAGGGTTTTCCTCTTGGTGCTCCTAGGATGAAGTCTCCATAGAAGGATACAACTCCTCCTTTGTCTTCCAAGGGTGCTAATGTTAAGATTAATACAACTGAGGGGGGGGGGGGGGGNATTAATACAACTGAGGGGGGGGGGGGGGTAAATCAGTGGTATGTCAAATATTTAAGCTTTAAAATTTAAACCAATTTATTAATGCAAATCTAAGCACTTCATGAACAACACCATAACATGATTATTTTTTTGTTGAGGAAACCCTGTTAAGGGAAAACCCCCGGTGGGAATTAGCACCCATAAATTTTACACTAGAATTATTGTATCCCTGTTAGAAGATCTAGCCTTGTTAGGAGCTGATTGTTACATCTAGTACAAGTCCTTGTTAAAGGATAGACCCTGTTAGGAGTCTTCTCAACCTTGTTTGGAGTTGAATGAAATGATGAGCTCACTGCTCGAGCACACTGCCCAAATTGAAGGTTAAATCCACCTTCTAGACTCACTATCCAAAGAGAAGTATAAAAGTATAATTTTAACAATGAACTCACTAATAGAAACTTTCTTTTCTTATAAAGTTCCAATGAAGTACACTACAAATATAAACATTTCTCTACATCCAGCAGAACTTGCATCTACATGCACGTAGCATCCAATACATCCAAAATCATATCCATACACATCAAGACATTTCTTTCCTTTACACAAGGTAGAATAAATAATTAGACCATCATGTTAAGACTTTCCCAATGCATAAAAAATTACATAGACCCTTGATAAGATACATACGGTACCTTACACAAGTAATTATAAAATTAAAATTATCATTTACTCGCCAAGATCCATAATTCAAGATCTCCATCTATTAAGCACATTAAACCTCTGTAGTCAGCCTCAAATAGGTCTTCTCTAGTCCACACACCTAAGATGACATCATAAAAAATCTAGCAACCAAATAATCACAAAGAATGTTCTCCCATGTATCTTCTAACATGCCTTAAACTCTCATTTCATAACTCATGCTCACATCTAAGTTATCCCAAAATCTCATAGACCATCTCTGTCATAATCCTCTATCACGGCTCTGTAACCAATCTTTACCAAGACAACTCTAACTTATGAAAATATCAACATAAGGTCCAAAGACCTTAGGCATAAAGTATACACTCATCTCTATACAAAAATATGTGCTCACATATGTTGATATATCATACAATGTCTGTACACATGTGTCAATCTCACATGTACCTATGATAGCCAGTCTTTCTAAGACTCCTACTATATCCAACTGAAACATATCTTGACATCAATGAAAAACATGAATTTCAACACCTTAATAAAAAAAATTTCTACAATCTCCCCCGTTGGCATTGATGGAAACATATGTGAAAATCCATCAACCCAAAAGTAGCCTTCTTAATACAATCTTCTCAATATCCTCTTCACAACTCCCCTATAACAGTAGGGATTTTTCACTTATATCTCTCCCCCTTTGACATAAATGGAAAAGGATTCCATAAATATTATCCTTCTCTATCCATCCCACCTCTACAAGGTGTATCTTTTTCAAATATTCATGCTTGCAACAACTAGGTGCTTGATCACCCAAATATGTTTTGTTATGTTCCTGCAATCACTCCCCCTGAGGAGTGGATCCAAGCATAAATTCCAGAGAGTAATATAGCTCTAATGACTTATGGACTGATGTATTAATACATCATTTAGTTCTCACAAGGAGGGGTTCTCACCCCAAGCATACCTCTGATATATTCAAAGGTATCTTTTAAAAAAAGGTTTAGTGAATATATCTGCCATTTTCTCCTTTGTACTGATGTACTCTAGTCCGACTTCCTTTTCTGCAACCTTGTCTCTTATAAATAGATACTTGATTGAAATATGTTTAGTATTTGAATGCATAATAGGATTCTTTGACATGTTCACTATGCTTGTATTATCATAATGTATAACCACTGGTTCTTGAAAGATTATCCCAATGTCCTTTAGCATCTATCTCATCCAAACAATTTGTGTGCAATTTATAGAAGCAACTACATATTTTGATTTAGAGGTAGATTGAACTATATATTCTTTCTTCTTACTCAACCATGAAACCAACCTTTTTCTAAGGAAAAATGATCCTCCACTGGTTCTTTTTCCGTCATCAACACTTCCTGCCCAATCATCATCGATATAAATATATAATGTGAAATCATCAGATCTTTTATACCATAAACCATATTCCAATGTCCCTTTCAGATATCTGAATATCCTTTTAACTACGACAAGATTATTAACCTTAGGATATTCTTGGGTGAACCCACAATAGTGGGTTACACTTTTTTTGGAGGAAGCAATTCCTCACAAAATTTGCAAAGAAGGAAGATTGAGAAATTACTTTTGATAGAAAGTACTTTCGATAGAAAGTAGGGACTTTTGATAGAAATTAGTTTCTATCAAAAGTCCTTGTTTAGGGGAAATTCTAGTCATTTACTTACAATAGAAAGTAGTTTCTATCGAAAGTCTCTAATTAAAGGCCATTTGCAAAGGTTGACACAAATATGAAGTTTTCATGGATTCGGGGCTCAAGCATAGGGATCAAATGGAAGAATTAGGAGACATCCTTTTGCATCGCACAAGTACTCTGAAAGATCTTTCTAATGAATATAAATTTGACAATTTTTGAATTAATTAGGTCTATTTTTTTTGACGTGCATCCAATGTAGGGTTTTTATCAAATATAAACCTTCAAGTTTGACCTTCAATGAAAAATAGTAGAAAAGAGAATTTTTTTTTTTGCAAAATAACAGTGATCTTCGGCTTTGAGTATACTTTCTATCAATTTTTTTTTTGAATTTCGCTAAATACACAAGTTATAAGCTATGCAGTCAAGGTATGTGAAAATTACAATTTACTCTACTTCAAACGTTCATAAAATATGTAATAATCATGATAATATCATCAAACCAATGGCATTCCCTCTATATGGATGTTACAAAACTAAATTTTAAAGAAGCACATTGATTAGAAAAAAAGTTATGCTCTATGAAGTCAATGTAACTTTTTGAAAATGACATTTTCAGCAACATAGCAGTTTTCGTGGGATAAAAAATAAACCATTCCAATCAATTCAAAAAAAAAGAACAAAATATATTTAGAATCTAGACAGAAAATCCTAAAAGACTCTAGTTTAATTCATCTTCTGATTTCAAATAGTTTAACAAAAATATGCATCTGAATCTGAAAGGTTTTTTCAAATTGTATACTTCAATGTCCGTTTAGGCAAAAAAGTGTAACCCACTATTGTGGGATCACCCTGTAAATATTGAAGGAATGATGATGGATACAAAATATGAACTGAATATAGCAGATGGATATAATATATCAAAACTATAAATAATGAACTAATGACCATAATCCAATAAGAAAGAAAGACTAGTACCTTAATCAACCATGGGCAACAGAGTCAAGATCATTCCAATCTTATGTTCAACCTCAAAGACAGTTTTATAGGAAAATTTATCACCTCAAAGGTGTTATGAAATGAACATGCAACCTTGAAATAAGTTCAAAGATATTTCAAAAGGATATTACTTCTCAAATGATAGACCAATTGACTGAGGCCTCAATCAACATAATTTGACCATGTAAAATGAGAAAACCAACTGATAATGAAAAATATGACCTGGATCAGGAAGCATGTACATAAAAATATGAATCTAAAGAGGTTCTATTTATTTATTGGAGGGAATAATTTTAAAATTATAATGAAACAATCACACATGTGAAAGAAAAGGGACTTATCTTTATTTGATTCTGAAAAATGATATAATTAAGTTCACATTTGCAGTTATTGATCCAACTATCCCATCTGACTATAATAACAACCTATCTCCTTTTTTGTGTTGATCTTGGTATCCTTATAAATATGAAATCCAAAGGATTCAAACAAGCTTACGATCAGCACGACTGTTCCTAAGAAACACCTAATCCTAAGATCAATAATTGAACGCTAATAATTACAATAATATGATGTTTAAGTATCCTTGCTTTATAACAAATGCTAACTGATTAGATCTCATAAAAATAAGTCAATAGTCTCTTTGTAATATGTTTGAGTCAGAAACTTAAGTAATGGATCATCATCATGATGGTACTCTGATCATATATCTATCTACAATCCTCTTCATAAACCCTGTGTGATATTAGACACTATCGCAAGTATGTTTACTAACTCTGTCTAGAAGATCAATATCACCAATGTCATCAATCAGGAGAAACCAAAGTGATAATATCTAACAAATCACTTGTGATTTGTTAGATTTATTCCATGTCAATTATTCTTCAATAGGATAATGCTTCGATCAAATTATTATACATATATCTCCGCTTATCTTGATGATTGTGTTTCTCGTGTATCAACCTTGGAATCGCACTAGTTAACGTTGCAACCACAACATCATCCATTCCTCTGTGAACTTTCTTCAACATGTCTACATGTGACTGTTCCTCACGATGTCAAAAATATGAACCATTTGATCATTTGATATATTAACCATGTTTTCCTCCTTTATAATCTACCTGCAAAAGTCCAATCATCAAATAATAAAATAAACCCTAAGAAAAATAAAAGGTCAAATATTTTAAAGCCACATAATAAATTAATATAATTTTGTCACTCAAGGTTTTTGTCTTTCTCCCATTTGTTAACACATGTCGAGTCTTTGGTACCACATAGTGACTAAAGCTCATTTAGTTTTCCATCATGTCATCACTCTAAGCCATAGATCTTCTATCTCTCAGTCGCAGATCTCCCTTTAATTCCCTTGTTATCATCCGATCATCTTTTCTTTCTTGATTAAGTCCTGGCTGTTGATTTAAAACACAGGATAAAAGATAAATTTTAAGTAATCCATCCTTTACTATGCTTTACATGCCTCCGTGTAGTCCATATTGGAAGTACAATAATGGGAAAGCAAGATACTAAGAGGGAGGGTGAATCAGATCATAAAACTTAACCACTTAAAACAAATTGATCCACATTCATACATATATGAATTTAACCTAACATCAGATAGCATCCACAACATGAAATATATAACTCATAACACAGAATTTTGGTAACCCAGAAACCCAAATAGGTAAAACTGGGGTGGGGATGACACCCACAAAATCTTCACTACTGCAGCAATAAAGAGTTCCTATTAGGGCTACAAGAGTTTGATTACAAAATGCAATCTACCTGGTTAAAGGTCTGTTCGGTTAAGAACTAAATATCATTACAATCTACCTTGTCAAAGGATTTCAACATACAATAAAGTAAGCACTTAGCTAAGAGATTTAAAATAGTCTGCTAGAACCACTCTATTAAGAGATTTCACCTAATACACCTGTTAGAATGTTTCAAGTAGTGATCCTTCATTATGCACTTAGATGCTGATGACAGATCTTCTCTTTGCAATACCTTCTGTGATCTCACAATCTAATATGTCTTTACTCTGCTCTTCACTACTCTTTCATTCTCCTTGATCTAGGCTTCTTGAAATAACTCACTGTTCATCTTTCATGAACACAAAAACCCTTCTCTCTCTCTCACACCCATAATAGGGTTAGAAGTAATCTTATATGTCTTTACAGATCTGGCAGCGAGATCTAGATCAACGATCAAGATCTATGATTTATGCCTCCAATGCATTCTGATTTTCTGATTGGCTCCATGCCATGCATAGGATAAAAAAATTAAATGCATAAATAACTCAGTAGACAAATATTAAATATGTACATATGTCATCCCAAATCTCATACAAGTAGGCCTAAACATTTCACATCAAAGTTTGAATCAATCCTGACATGTATGCAAAAACTGTCCTGCTCGGCACTTAACATCTCTATCGCTCGACACTTAATATTCTACTTGTCTCAGCATGCTGTAACTCGGAAACCTGAAAAATTTCTTGGAAATGTTTCTCGGCCTTGAATGTTTATCTCGGCCACAGTGATAACCAACTAAAACTGCCTAAGTAAATGACTAAGTGTTGGTCACTAATCATCAACAAAACTTAGGGATTAACAATCTCCCCCTTTGATATTAGAGGCAAAAACAAACTTATCATTTCTTTTGATTCGTTCCATCCAAAATGTTGCCTAAGTACACAATGTACTCCCCCTAGGAATGTACACCATAATATATACAAAAATTTACATAGTATACATGTCTTCAAATTTTTTTTTACATTGATACCTATACTGATCTTCTTACGTTGTATCCCTGTCAACCCTGTCAGATTCCCCCTTATTTTTGTCATTGATTGTAGGTGGGGTCAAGTTATACTTATCCAAAAACTGTTTATGAAGTTGTAAGGTGGACACAAATGCAGTGTCCCAACTATCCTTAAAAAACTTCATAACCTCTAATTTGACTTCTAGCTCGGCAGATAGACTTACTAAACTTTCTGCAGTGGAGAGATGTGAATGTCTCTTAACCAAGTCTTTTGTAGCTGAAAGTTCTTTCTAAATTACCTCCAAATGAGGTATCAAGTTTTTCTGGATAGTAATCAATTTGGTCCTTATCTGACCATCTTCAGCCATGAGCTCAGCTATCCTCCTTTTTGCATTAGTTAATCTGTTAAAATGTAAGGAGCTAGTGCTAGCATCCATACTTAGTGAAATTCCAGTTGACTTTAATTCTAATTGCAATTTCTCTATGGCCTGTAGATTATCCTTTGTGAACAATTCAACATCACATAACTTCTTATACAAAGAATAAACATTAGTTGCAACTTCCTCCAAAATTTCTACAAGAGAATAAAGTTCAACTTGCTTTACCACAATCTCTTATGAGATTTTTGCCAGTACTTTGTTCTCAAATTTCCTCTCAGACCATTGCAATAACTTCTCATTAGATTCAATGTTGTCATCATTTACCTTTTGCACAATATGAACTAACTGTTCAAGAATAGGAGCTTGAGGATTTTCATCTTCCATGTCAAAATATTTTACAAATATATCCTTGATGTCATGTAACACCTACTTTTTCTTCTGCTCTCTTTTCATTTCCTCCTACCTTTTCTTCCTCTTGATTAATTCTTGAAGAGTCTCAATCTATTCAAAAGATAAAACATTGGGATCCCATGGTGGAATCACAACAACTTCATCTAATGTGACATTAGGAGTGGGATACTTCTTCCTCATGATTTTCATCCTCTTAAATTTCGGGTGAGCTACAGTTCGGCTTTGTTTCCTCAATACCTTTTCCTGTATGAGTATTAGTCACCATTACATTTTCTAATTCAGTCAAAATTGCCTATTGATCAGGCGTACCTCCTATTTTGGGTCTTGTGGGAGTAGATGATGCAGAGTGTGGTAAACCAACCAACACTTGCACTACCTCTTGTTCCTTAGGTTCATTGTTAGTATCCCTCATCTCCTCACCCCTATCTAAGACTATTTTCACAACCTCTAAAATAGGTGAATTTTTTGTAATTACCTCTTGTTCATCTGTTTTCTCCTTTTATGCTTCCTTTGGTTCAACTTTATCCTCAAGTTTCTCTTTAGTTCTCTCTTCATCTTCCTCTATACTCTTCTCTCCTTCAGCCTCAGTAGCCTTAATAGGCTATTATGTAGTTGTGTCTCTCGGCTCATCCTGACCCTCGGCATCCAAATTGCTAGAGTCATCAATTGTGACATCAATTGGACTGTCTGTTGTCAGATCAATAGTTTTTACTATCTCTATTTGTTCTTTTAGTTCTACTCTAGTCTTGTTAGGCTCAATAGAAATTTCCTCTTTTTCTTTCTTTGGTGCAGAGGTGGTTTCAATTTATTTAGCCTTTGGCTTAGATGTTCCTTCACTAGTCTTCTTCTCTTTTGGAGCAATCAATCCAAAGATTTCCTTCCAAATCCTAGTACTCTGCTATACTACAATTTCAATATCATTTTTCAAAATAGCATAACCTCTCTGTTTAGGTATGAATTTATGCTTATAATCCTCAACAAATTTTTCTCTCTGTTTCTTAGTCAGCTTAGGAATGACTTGAGCTAATGCGCCTTGTCTAATCTGTCTCTTAGTAGTAAGTGCAAATTCCCATTTGCTAGATAGAAACTCATATAACTCACTCAACACATTGTTTCCTATCTCTATAGGAGTTAACTTGAAATTGCTCATCATATCTAGTAGTGCTTCTTGAACTTTATGCTTATCTTCTACCTTCAATTTCTCATACTTGATAAACTTAAAACCAGATAACCCTATAGAATTCCTCAAATTCTCACATACCTCATTAATATCAATGGGTCTTTTGAATGGTGTTGTTGGTATGTTGTTGGGTTCATCAGTTTTAGTCTTTTCTTCATCAATTTTTGGATCTAGATGTAGTTTCCTTCTTTCTCTCTTTACCTGTAGGCTCAGCACAACCTTTGTTGCAAATTTAGTCTTTGATCCAAAACTACTCTCTCCAACCTACTTCTTTGCATATACATTTGCTTTCATTGCTGGAGATGTAATAGTAGATGCCCTTGTCCTTGGACAATTGGCAATGGGAGGGGTAACTATAGGTTTTTCTTGACTCGACTTGGTTACCTTGGCTACTGTTGGTTTCTTTCCTTTTGCCTTAACAGGAATCTCTTCTTCAGATTCAATAACTTCTACTTCTTCTTCATCTTATGATACATCTTCTTCTTGTCTAGTTGATAGGCCTAGAGGTGCATCCTCTAGCTCCTCATCACTCAGAAATCCAACCATTTTCTTCAGATTTTTCTCAATCTTTTTCCTCTTTCTCTCCATGGTTCCTACATTAAGATTCATAAATACCTTTGCCTTAGCTTCATCATAATTTCCAAATCTCTTTGCTTTTGTATCAATCTCCTCTGTTAGGAGTGTTGTGATAGTTGCTGATGTTTCATCAATGTTAACTTCATAGGGAAATGGCTCTAGCCATGATACCCTAGGTGTCACAGCCTGAATGTAAGTGTAATCTATATCGACTATAAAAAATATCTCCTCATAGTGCTTTTCCACAAGTGAACTAGGAATTCTAGACCTCAACCTCATTCTCTTTTTGAATTCCACAAAGTAGTTTCCCATAATGCTATTGAAATTATTGCCTAATTATTGAATACATTCACTAATCTACATAGTAATAGGTCTATCCTTCTTCCAAACAATATTTCCCAGTGTTGGAAATGAATTCTGTACATATAAGAATATGCAAACTAGTAAAGAGCCAAACTTACATGATGAGCTTTTAGATTTTCTGATCGATAGTAAGTTCTCAACTAGTTGTGTCAATTGCATCTCAACAAGGTCGTAGGTGTGATTCTTCTTGACTATCTTCCATGCTTGGTCCACAGCTGTGCAGGGAACACTATCCAGTCGGCTTTACTGATAGAACGTATGTGCAATCACTCTCACTCCAAATTCAAGTTCTAAATATTCAATTGTAGAGATAGTCATACCTCTATTGTTCCAGATAGCTCTAGTGTTAGCTGCTATCTCTTCTTTAATTTGATCTCTCATTGTTCATTTTCCACTGATAATAGGATATCCAATTACTCGATGAATAGTATCTTTAGTGATCCTAACTGGTCCATTGTCCAACCACATGCATATTATGAACTTGGCTTAGAACAACCTTGATCCATTCATCGTTGAAGTATGGTAGAAAATCTAGGGCATGAGTTAACCCTTTGTCGGCTAAATGCTTGAATTCATCTTTCAGAACTCCATTTTCGCACAACTTGTTGTAGGATTTCCTCAATACACTATCACCTACTTCACCAATCTTAACCATGTAACAAGATCTAACATCGTGGATCATAAGTACCTTTGGTGGAATAGATGAGAGAGCTCCGTTTAGATCACCTAAAATTGCACTTTCGGTAATGGCTCAAAATTTAGGAGGTGCACATGCATCACTTCTTACTAGCTTAATTTGTTTTAGCTCCTCCTCCATTCTGTTGACTAGTGGGGAAGAACTTGTAGCCATAAACTCTGAAATTAGGGTTGGAAAATGAAGAACAGGGTACCTCAGCAAGTAACACTTCACACTGTTCACCTTAGGGTTGCCGACGACATGCTGATGAGATTTTTGAAACAAACTTTACTAAGATCAATTCTGCAACTTCTTCAATCGCTCTGTGAATACTAAAAATTGCAAGGTAAAATGAAGAATAAACCATTCGTCCTTATATAGACTCAAAAGGTCAAGGTAGATAAGAAATAAATATTCTTCCCATTAGGTTAGTGCATGATGACATTATTTTTCCATTAGTAGACTTAGTGAAAAACATTGACAGAGATCACCGGCAGACTACAAGCATTACCGACGAACTACAAGCATTACCGACAAAAAGAAATCATACCCAACAGAACACAAAGGTCATGAAAAATGCTAAGTATGAAAGTGACAAGCATCACCAGTGACCACAAGCATCATCGGTGACATAGTTTTGAGAACAAAACTGACAGAACAAACAAGGCATACCCGATGACCAGTTCAAGAAAGGAACACCGACGACCAAGAAAACCGACCGTCAGAACTGACAGTCAGTTAAAGAACCCGCAAAAATTGGATCTAATTTTTACACGATGGATAAAGCAATTTAATTCTATTTATAGAGTTTGAATTTGTTTTAAATAATAACTTGAGGGTCAAGCAAGCTTTATGTAAATGTTTTAATGCTTCCTAATGAATCTAAGACATATCTAACTAAAGATCAAGGTCAAGTTGTAAACCTTGGATCTAGAGTTAACTTGTGAAGCATGAATCAAGAATTGAGCCAAAAACTAGTATAAATAGATGTTCAACTTAATTGTGAGTTATGAATTCATTGTTGTTGATAGCCACGAAGAGCATCTAAGGAGCAGAAGGCAGAATTCATGCATAGTTTAGAAACAGATCACATCAGTTGTCAAGAAACAGATCACCATTCTTAGATAATTATCCTTTCTTAGTAGATGTCTTTGGTTAAGTGTGACCTAATCCAGAAGAATCTTTTTGTCTTCTTGATGCTTCCATTAGATTCCCAAAATGAGTCAAAGCATCATTAGGTTTATTCAACCTTTCATTCAGTTCCTTCTCAGATCTCAAATCATCTTTGAATTGATTATTCTCAAATCTCAGATTCATCATTTCCATATCTTTCCTACTAATCTCCTAATTTGCAAGTAGCATTTGATTTGCCATGTCAACCTGATTGATTAGCATCATTTTCACATCATGTGTCCTTTCATCAAGTCTGATAGTTATCACTCTTTTATCTTCTTCTACCATAGCTTTTTCATCTTTAGCTTTCTTCTTTTGTTCCACTACTTCACATAGTCTCACTGTTTGTATTTCTTGTTCTCTTTTCAAGTTTTTAACTTCTTCACACAGTACATTGTTCTTTTCCGGTATATCTGCAAATGCTACATCACTCTCATTAGAATCTCCATTCTAAAATAGACCAGCGGTGTCATCTTCCTGATAATGGGTATCATTCATTTGTCTGGCCAAATCTCTCCTAGCTGTCAATGATTTCTTCAATTTCTGTCTTTCTATCTCAAGCTGATGTAATGGTAGCTGAATCTCAATTTTCTAATTCTCAAAGACTTTACCCAACTTTTAAACCTCCATCTCAAGATCTATACTCATGAGCTGATTAAAAGATTTTGTAGGAGAACTACGCTCTAATACAAATTTTTGGAAGTACAATAATGGGAAAGCAATATACTAAGAGGGGGGGTGAATCAGATCTTAAAAATTAACCACTTAAAACAAATTGATCCACATTCATACATATATTAATTTAACCTAACATCAGATAGTATCCACAACATGAAATATATAACTCATAACACACAATTTTGGTAACCCAGAAACCCAAATAGGTAAAAATGGGGTGGGGATGACACCCACAAAATCTTCACTACTGCAGCAATAAAGTGTGCCTGTTAGGGCTACAAGAGTTTGATTACAAAATGCAATCTACCTAGTTAAAGGTTTGTTTGGTTAAGAACTAAAGATCATTACAATCTACCTTGTCAAAGGATTTCAACATACAATAAAGTAAGCACTAGGCTAAGAGATTTACAATGGTTTGCTAGAACCACTCTGTTAAGAGATTTCACCTGATACACCTGTTAGAATATTTCAAGAAGTTATCCTTCATTATGCACTTAGATGTTGATGATAGATCTACTCTTTCCAATACCTTCTGTGATCTCACAATCTGATATGTCTTTACTCTGCTCTTCACTGCTCTGTTATTCTCCTTGATCTAGGCTTCTTCTGAAAATAACTCACTATTCATATTTCATGAACACAATAACCCTTCTCTCTCTCACACCCATAATAGGGTTAGAAGCAATCTTATATGTCTTTACGAATCTGGCAGCGAGATCTAGATCAACTATCAAGATCTATGATTTATGCCTCCAATGCATTCTGATTTTCTGATTGGCTCCATGCCATGCATAGGATAAAACAATTAAGTGCATAAATAACTCAGTAGAAAAATATTAAATGCATACATATGTTAGCCCAAATCTCATACAAGTCGGCCTAAACATTTCACATCAAAGTTTGAATCAATCCTGACATGTATGCAAAAATTGTTCTACTCGTCACTTAACATCTCTGTCGCTTGACACTTAATATTCTACTTGGCTCGACATGATATAACTCGGCAACCTAAAAACTTGCTCGGCAATGTTGCTCAACCTTGAATGTTTAGCTTGGCCACAGTGATAACCAACTAAAACTTCCTAAGTAAATGACTAAGTGTTGGTCACTAATCATCAACAAAACTTAGGGATTAACAGTCTAGTCACTTTGCTCCACTAACCAAACACTAACACCTATATCCCTGATGTTTCACCTATAGATTGTGATGGGCCTAGGATACCTGTTCCCTATTTCGCCACCGTGTGATGGTTAAATGGTGTGCAGCTTGTGATAGCACCATTGCACTTGATCATTGGATTAGATCTTGGTCTGTGCGGATGTCATTTAGTCTGAATTTAGTCGAGCGGGGCCTCATATGACACGTGACCATCGTTTGTGGTTTTATGATAAATGAAGACTCTGTGTGAACGTCAGGCATAAATTTTCAAACATCAATATTTCCTTTCGACTATTTCAATTCCTGTGGGGTCAATACCTATGTTATTTTCCACCATGCGATGGGTGAAAGGTCACTCATTTCTTCACTATGCCATCACGTGATAGGTAGACAAAGGTAATTCGATGACAATGTGGTTGTGAAAACTTCATTTTGGCTTTGATTTTTTTTAACTTTAGATCTGCATAAAAGGGGAAATAAGGAAAATCGGTGATAGACATGAACATAGATTGTTTTATGCATTTAAATAAAGGAGTATAAACCAAAAGATAGTAGAAAAAACATAATATATAAATCAAAAGGCAATAGAGGATAAACAAATAAGTGAATAAAATATACTTCCCTGATTTATTTTGAACACAAATCATCCTGCAAATCTGAGTTCCACTAGGAAGTGAGCCTCTTATTTCTATTGACTCCTAATAGGGTATGTCCTTTAACATGGACTATATATTGTATGCAATAATCAGCTCCTAACAGGGCTAGATCTCCTAACAGGGATACAATATTTTTTGTGCATTATTTGTGGGTTCTAATTCCCATTGGGGTTTTTCCCTTAACATGGTTTTATTTGAAAATAATTTCTTGTGTTATGATATTTATTTTCATGTGTTCAGATTTGCATTGAGTAATTGGTTTATAAGTTTAAAAGTTTAATTATTTGGCACATAACTGATTCAATCCCTCTTAGTTGTCTTGGTGGACTATTATTTCTAGCAAAAAGGTCTTTGGGTGATATGGAGGAATATGTAGAAAGTGGTGATGAGGCCATTTCCTCTAAAATGCCACCTGAAAAGAAACAAAAAGTCTAAGAGACAGGAGCAATGGTGAAAAGAGATCCAAAAAGAGTTGTGATCACAGAACAAAGCACCTATTTTTTTCAATTCATAGCACAATTAAGAGAGTAAAATAAGATGAAGAACAAGGATTAAATGATATGGCCATTACAGTAGGACTTGATGAGACAGTCATGATTTCAAATGAATTTATGAAAGATGATGACTTTATTAAGTTAAGTGAATTCAAGAGTTTCTTGATTAAGTTGACATAGAGTGAATTAAGGCAGAACCTAATTTTGGAAGAGGATGGTGAACATAGGAATGATAAAATTGTTAAATAATTAAAGGAATATGATCCTAATAGTGAATTAATAATTGTTGAGTAGGAAAGAGGATTGGTAAAGAATAGTGATATCTTATTGATGTTTGATTGGGATATATAGTCTACTTTCATCATTGATCAGATTAGGGAACAAGAAGTTACAATGTTTAAATTTGAATTTGAAATTGGTCATGTATTAAGATAATCAAGTTTTGATCCTAAGTAAAAAAAAAATTAGTTATTTGGTCCTTGGCTCTGTTGGAGCTTTTTCTTGCAGAATCCTATATAGCAGCAATGCTTGACTCTTATAAAACCTAAATTTTGATTAAGTCAAGAAACAAGTCCAATTAACAAGGATTAAATCCTCCTTCACTTTGAGCTCCACAAGCTCAGGCAGGTGTACCTAACTTGATTTACTATTCTTCTAAAATCATACAGTGGATTAAATTTTCACAATGATATGCTCCTACCCTTTACTACAAAAGCTAATAACAAATCCTAAAAATACTAACAATCAGCTTTATGCAGAGCTTCACAACCCAGACTATGAATTTAATAAAAGAAAATACAAGTGAAATAAGGATTTTCATCCTTCTTCTTTTTGAGTTCCAAACTCACACAAGGATAACCTTTTAACTACCCTAAAGATGTAGTAGTTTTCAACAGGCAGGCTTAATATAATGCAAATCATGTAAATGATTACTGAATTAGACTATGCCTTACATAATCCATTCATACTTCTTAAAAAGAAGAAATAACTATCAAATCTATTTCAATCTCCTACTCACTAAAACTATCTTAAGGATTTAATTCTCTCCTTGAAAGAAACCTTAAAACAGTTTGACACTCTGCCTTACAAAGTGATGAACTGAAATGTCCTTAACAACCAATCCAAATGAGTATAAAAATTGGAAATGAAGACAACTATTCATTCAAATCATACAAATCAAAGGAAAGTACAGACATATATTGATATTAAAGAATCAAGTACATATGAAATCAGAGCCAAAGAGACCACTGATAAACTTGATCAAAATATGTTGAACTAGCTTTTGTGGCATAAAATTCCCATACTAACAAAATAATCCTAGAAGTCCTTTTATAGAAACAAGGACTACAAAAAGCTTCATATCTAATTAGGGTTAGGGTTACAAATATTAAAATATTACATGAGAGAGAAAATTAAATCATTTTAACTATCAAGAAGATCTATCATCCATTCTTTAATACATTCCTTGCTCCAGTCTGTAAGAAATCTGATCTAGGCACCATCTACCTTTGGAAACTAAAGAACCATACCCTGCAAAAGGAATAACAGATTGAATGTCTTATCTGCATTTATTATCTCAGGAAATTTTACCCTTCAGATCTGTAGGAATTCAACTACCTTTTCTAGGAAAACTCATGTTCTTGAAAATATGATCAAACCTGCATTATAAAACTCTAAAATAGTTCCTTATTTATGGCGAAGAATAGAACAGGATAAGCCCGAAGTTTAAAATACTATTTTACAGGCTAACAGAAACCCTAAGAAGATAATTTCTATAATAAACATCTTACAAACACCAAACTATCCTCCATACGACATCCAACAGGTGTAAACATACAACCTAGAAAATCAAATTTACCTATTTAAAGTTCTACTACAAGACGACATGAAACACCACTTGAAAACCCTGAGAAAGAGATTTAAAATAACTGAAAAGTAGTTAAATGGCTATAGGCGGTGCAAAAAACTCCATCGACAACCCATATTTAAAATTTATTGTACTTTAAAACAAAGCCGTAGATTATTTTTAGTTTATTTGGGATTTAAAATATGATCTTGGACAGGTGGCACGTAGGTGAAATGCCTCAAAGGATAGATCTTAATCACTTTTGCATCAAGGCTTCACGCTCAACGTGTTGGAGCTCTAAATTTTTGGCAAAATTTGGATTCCTATATAGAGATAAAAATCTAAAAATTGCATCCTAAACTCCATTCCCAATAATTGATGATATGATGAAGCACATGAAATGGGATAAAAAAACATATTAATTTTCAATTAAAAGTTGAGGGATTAGGGAAGGAAGCTCCGTGACAGGAACAATCAAAATTCTGCAAGCAAAGGTTTTAGAGATGCTAGAATTTCAACCTATTGTAAAGATGATGTTGACAGAGAATTAAAATGATCAAATATTGCAAATCTAAAAAAGACCCAATTTGGAAACTCAAATTTCCTATCTCTAGTAAACATCTTAAGTTTGTACAATCTAATTTGGATTTTCCACCAAATCCAAATCTGAAAGATAGGTAGTTATTATTTAGTTCGTTGATTAGTTTTTTCTCAAAAGTGTTTTCTAAATTTTAATGAAAAATTATGTCTTTTCACCCTAAAGGGGTATGAAAACTATTTAGTCACATATATGTGGTGTAAAATTTAATCATAAAAGGAGAAACGCATTGTATAATAGAATTTGATCACAATTACAACATGAACTTCAATGTACTAGTTTTTCAATATCAATAAAGATAAGTGCTCTTCTTTTTATTTGTGGTTATAAGTTATATGTTTTCAATTAGTCTTT
>MU227987.1:1011169-1025714 GCA_018584345.1 Thuja plicata | reverse complement strand
CGAAAAAACTTCTTTCTTTTTTTGTGCACTACCTATACATGTCATCTAAAACATATTATGAAATTGGAGGAAAAAACAATGATTTACTTATAATTATTTGGCGGGAAGTAAACTCCCTGATTTACAGGTTTTTCAGAAAATGAAAAATAGACCTAAAAATTTCAAAAAACATATTAATTTTGGTTCAATTTTTTTAAAAAAAATTATAGGCATATAATTCATCCTATTTGACACATTTCATCAGTTTACATCATCTTCAAATTCTCAATAGAAATGTGACTTTTATGCCCTTGAAGTTTTACAGTTTTGGTGTTGTTGTCCTTTTCCTTTGTAAAAGGGTGACAGATTATTGTGCTTTTACCCAGTACTAATTACATTCTTATCATTCGGCCTAGGTACAAGTGTCCAAGTATTATTCTTCTCAATCTGTTCAATTTCTTTATTCATGGCTTGTATCCAATCTTCATTGTCTAAAGCATCTTTTACTATTTTAGGCTCAAAATCACATAATAAGCATGTATCCTCTCTCAAATTGCTTCTTGTCATAACTATAGAATCCTTCAATCCTATGATTTGATCAGGTTTATGGTGCATCCTTACATACTTTTCTAGAGTAGGTATTTTTTCTGCTACAGGTTGATCATTTGTTTCCAATTTAGGTTGATTATGTGACTCGACATCTCCATCAGATAGCTCCACAATTACCTCCCATTGCTTGGGAGCTTCGTTCTATGACTTGGCAGGTGCTAGCTATAGCTCAACAACCTTTCTCTCAGTTTTAGGTAATTCACTAGAATCTTCCTCATCCATATAGATGAATGATTTGTAACTTTCAAGTTCCTATGTGCTTTTAGCTTCATTTCTTTCTGCATATTCATCGATTCTAACATTTTCACTTTTCACAATTTTTTTAGTGTTAGAATTCAAACATTTGTATTCTTTTCTTTTAGTTGAATAACCAAGAAATATGCCTTCTTCACATTTAGCATCAAGTTTTCCATTTCTGTTATCCTTTAGTATGAAGCATTTGCTTCCAAAAAATTTGAAATATTTTACATTAGGTGCATACCCATACCATAGCTCATAAGGTGTAGCATTAGTACCTTTCTTAACTTGTACTATGTTCATGGTGTAGACTTCTGTACTTATAGCTTCTCTCCAATATTTCTGTGCAACATTTTTCTCCATCATTAGTGTTCTAGCACAATCCATGATAGATCTCTTTCTTCTCTCAGCAATACCATTATGTGGTGGTGTTTTAGGTACAGACATCTATCTTTTTATCCCTTGGTCATTGTAGAACCTGTTAAACTCATTAGAAATAAACTCACCTCCTCTGTCAGATCTTAAAAATTTCATACTTTTACCTGTCTCCTTTTCAACTTTTGCCAAGTACCACTTAAATAATTGGAATGCATCAAATTTTTCTTTAAGAAACATAACAGTCATCATTCTTGAGTAATCATCTACAAATAGAATAAAGTATCTATCTCCATGGTAACTTTTCTCACTAATGGGACCACAAAGGTCAGTATGAACCAATTCTAGAATTCCCTCAGAAGTATGAGTCTTTCTCTTGAAACTAGATTTAGTCATTTTTCCTAATTGACATTGCTTACACATTGCATTTTCAGGTTTCTTTAACTTAGGCAGCCCTCTAGCCTTTGTCAATTTACTTATTCTTACCAAGTTATCAAATTTTACATGACACAACCTTTTATGCCATAACCAAACATCATTATATTGTGTAAACAAGCATGCATCATCATCTAAGTCCAGATAGATCAAGTTACCTTTTTTTTTCTCATCACTTCCAACTAATTCTCCAGTGGCATCATAGATCTTTGCCTTTGTGATGGAATTCAACTCTGTAACTAGAAGTATTCAGCTGTGCAACACTCAATAAATTATAATTAAGGTCATCAACCCAATATACATTGTCACATATGATCTTGTCAGTCAAGTTAATTGATCCTTTCCCTTTAACAAGACATGGAGCATCATTACCAAATTTAACATAACCACATTTGCACTGATATAAGGTTTGAAATTAATCTTTATCACCAGTCATGTGATGTGAACAACCACTATCAATTATCCAATGGTCACCTTTACTCATATAATAAATTAGTGCAATTTTCTCATCATCATCATAATCATCTTTCATAGCAACATATACAACCTCTATTTCATTTTCATCAGTATTGTTAGATTCACTGTTAAAAGCTTCTTTATCTCTATAACAAGATTTCTTACCTTTGTCTTTGTAATATTTATACTTTCTAAAGTCTTGGTCATCCTTTCTGTCTTTGTACTTTTTGTCCCTTCTTTCATCTTTGTCATTCTTATCAAGACATCTTGCAGCAATATGACCAACTTTGTTACATGAAAAACAAATGATAGGAAGTTTATCTTTGAATTTTCCTTTTCCTCTTGATATTCTTTTTGCCATGAGTGCTTCAAGTTCTTCCAGATCATCATCTATAGTTTTTCTATCACTGTTCCCACATTTCTTTCCTTTCTTTGATTTTTTAAGGACCAACTGTGATCTGAATGCAGATTCAATAGCTTGTGGAGTGTAGTTATCAAAATTTGACATTTTGAATGCAGTAAGTCTGCCTACCAGACCTTCCAAAGTCAAATTATTATTAGGAGTACATCTTAAATCTTGAATTGTAGAGACTCTAATAGCATATACAGGAAGAAGATTTCTTAGTACCTTTCTCATAATGGTGTTATCATCAATTATTCCCTTAGCTCCTTTGATAGCATTTACAACTTCCTTTATCCTACCATAATATTGAACTATATTTTCTCCTTCTTGCATTTTCATTTCATCGAACTTACCTCTAAAACTTTCAGATTTGGCTCTTAGTACATTTGTATCACCTCCATAGATGGTTGCAAGGACATCCCACATTTGCTTTGTAGTTTTACAATTCTTTATGTCTTCAAACTCATGATAGTTCAGAGATGATGCAATCTCCAATATTGCTTGATTGTGTTCCTACTTTTCTCTTAACTGTATAGTTGTGGCAGGTGCAGTGGGGGCTACATAATCATGCTCAACATAGTGCTTAGAAGTATCACCAATACCAGCTAGATGCAACTTCATCAAAATTTTCCATGCAGGGAAATTATCTTTGTTCAACTTTGGTACCTCCTTTTTATACATCTTGATCTTTTGCTCCAAGTACCTTCAAACTATTTTAAGAGACCAAAGCTCTAATACCAATTGTTAGAATGAATTCAGAATAAATTAGAGGGGGGTGAATTAGTTATCCTTAGGTCTAGATGTACCAAATTAAACTTTATACCATTTTGAACAACTTAGATCTTCTCGGCAGCAATAGCATAAATCAACAACATACATATGCAGTTTTACTATTCAAATGTAATCAACTTGCAAAAGCTTAACAGTAAAACACAACATAAATATTCACACAATTTGACACCAGTATTTAACGTGGAAACCCAATTTGGGAAAAACCACCAATAACATGCTATCAAGTTTTTTACTCTTATGAAGTGAGCACTGTTAGGAGCCAACCCTGTTAAAGGTTACAAAACACATTGCTAAATGTGACCTAGTTAAAGGATTTAATCACCATGTCAAGAGTGGCCTCGTTAGAGGACTTAGAACATTCCACCTGAATGTCACCTTGCTCAAAGGATTTATACAATGACTGCTAGGCCAACCTGGTTAAAGGATTTTGACTGATACAATGGTTAGAAAGTAATCAGTAGGTGTGATCTAATATATACAACTTACTTTGCAAATCCAGATCCAATTCAGCTCTAATGCTAATTCACTGAGTGGCCTCCATTCTCATTTCAATATTCAGATCTTCTTGGAAATATGTCAAGCAATCACTCTCGAAACTCTCCGCTTCTTTGTTCATCCTTCTCTGCTAGATCATGCCAATAATTAAATTAAATATGAAATCCTCTTGAATACACTTCTTACACACTTCATGAATAACCCCTTAAGGTTATCATATACCTCTTCATCTAGGTTAGATAAATCTTTTGCCTCTTAATCAAGATTGTAGATCTTAGGTTAGGTCAGATCCAACAGATCTTTCGATGTTTACATTTAATTTACTTCTCCAAAGAAATCACTAATTAAATCTTTGATCCATGCATTTAATTACAGTTACCTGTGCATTTAAATAGTGTGGACCAATCTTGCTTATCCTTAATTAAATTTGCATATCCCAATAAAATCAACTATGTCGGCAAGAAATCTTAAATCTCAACAATTACTAAAGTACTTTTTCTTAGCCAACACTGTGTTCTTCCACGCGGTCATCACTGGTTTCCTCAGCAATTTTCTGGTGCTCGGTCATCATAGACTCTGCTCGGCATAAACTGTTCTCAGTAAACTGTCATCAAAAGATAAACAATACATTACTTTGGAAATGTGCCAACTAATCAAGTACCCTTCTAATTTCCCATAACACAACCATTCCACTTGGTCTTCTTGTTAAATTTCCTTCATCAATCAATAGATATGGTACTCAAATAGATAGGAATAGTCTCATAAATTAAGGTTTGACATCAATGAAAAAACAATAATTGTTTCCATTGTAGCTTTCCAACAATATTTCCAACACACAATGCACCTGATTATATCTCAGAGAAAAACATAAATCCAAAGCCATTGATTGTGTTGATAAAGATAAACCAATGAATATGGTCCATAAGGATGATGCATCAGAGACATCAAAGGATGAGATGTTTGGATTGAATAATTTTGAAACTTGTCTATTTTCAAATATTCTAGTTGATAAGGAAAGGGAATGATATAATATCATTTTCAAGAGATTCAAGGTATTACATGATTAGAATCAGATCTTTGAAAGAGGAAAAGAATAATATTAATTTTGGGGACCACGGAACACCAAATTAAATTCAGACAAATATTTTATGAAGAGTATAGTTAACTAATGGTCTACTTCTCAAGCGATAACTGGGATCTCGCTATGCTCACATGGAGCATATGTCCCCAGAAAGAGCCTGTTGAAGCTCTAAATTTTTGGCAAATTTGGATTCCTATATAGTGATAAAACTCAAAAAATTACATCCTAAACTCCATGCCCAATAATTGATGATATGATGAAGTACATTAAATGGGATAAAAAAACTTATTACTTTTCAATTAAAAGTTGAGGGATTAGGGAAGGAATCTCTGTGAAAGGAATAATCAAAATTCTACAAGCAAAGGTTTTAGAGATGCTAGAATTTCAACCTGCTGTAAAGATGATGTCGATAGAGAATTAAAACGATCAAATATTGAAAAAAAAAAAAAACCCTGTTTGGAAAATCAAATTTCCTATCTCTAGTAAAAATCTTAAGTTCGTACAATCTGATTTGGATTTTTTTACCAAAGCCAAATCCGAAAGATAGGTAGTTATTAGTTAGTTAGTTGATTAGTTTTTCTCAAAAGTGTTTTCTAAATTTTAATGAAAAATTATGTCTTTTCACACTAAAGAGGTATGAAAAATATTCAACCACATATATATGTGGTGTAAAATGTAATCATAAAAGGAGAAACACATTGTATAATAGAATTTGATCACAATTACAACATGAAATTCAATGTACTAGTTTTTCAATATCAATAAAGATAAGTACTTTTCTTTTTATTTGTGGTTATAAGTTATATGTTTTCAATTAGTATTTCAAATATTATATTGTATTAGAGTATTTCACTATGTTGAATTCCCTGAGTATCATAATTCAAAATTAATATATAGTTTAAATATCAAGTGAAAGATTTGCGTATCTTCTCTTGTTTTTATCGGTCTCTTAATTTGAGTTAAATTTGATAAGATTAATTGTATAGATTGATTTGAATTATAAGTCAAGTGGAAGCCTGTGAAGTTATAGTCTTGCTTTATTAAAAGTAATTTTTTAAAATTGTCTCCGATTGTACGTAAGATTGAAAGTTATCTGACTCTATAGCCTAAGTTTTTAGAAGGCACTGATCTAATCATTATTTGGAAAATATTATATTAGTTCATGCTTTGTAGTTTGTAGATTATTAAATCATTTATTTCAAAACCTTACAATTAGGATCTTAGTGATTATCATTTTAGTTTAGTTTCATATTATAAATTATCAAGAGATTTTTTGTTTTCCTACAAGGATCATTCACCACCTTGGGAGGAACTTTGTTTGTTTGTGTATGGAGTTGTGCGACATATAAAATTTGATAGTTCAAAGTGAAATCAGGCCTACCAGCCTTGGCTTGATTAAGCCAATATTTCAGAGGTATCAAGTGGTGCATCACCATTATACCTGTCAGTTGGCCAAAAGTGAATCCATCATTTTTGGGCACCAACACACCGCACGATCATTTTAAACTTATCTGATCTTTACTTTATCTCTTACTTCGACCCTTAACCTGCCTTGAACTAGCCTTGAACTCTGCTCAATAGATTTCTTCTTATCTCCAAGTCGATGAATCCATCAACTAACTCTTGTCACATTTTGAGATTACACGCACACCACAAGAGGTCGCCTTGAATCAACAGTCAGCGCTTAATAGCTGAATCATTTTTTACTTGTTCAAATCATCTGGAGATTTTGTGTAGGCACTTGATCTTAACATACATCAACGATCAACGTTTAATCTTGAAGTAAATAAAACCTGACTTGAGCTTTACCTTAGGTTTATCTGGAGATTACATGACTGTGTAATATCTGAGTCACTGAACAAATCCTTTAACTCTGGTATCATTCCAAGATTAAGTGGACACCACAAGATCTTAATTCAATCGATGGCCAGCATTGAATATTGAGACTTTCCATGATATCAATAAAATATTACGAGATTATGTGCATACCAAAAGATCTTCATTGCATCAACGACTTAGATTTGATCTTAGATGGCCCACTTTTAACTTTACTTGACTTGATCATAACCTTAGTTCATTCTGAGATTACGCGACTAAAGAGAATTGCCAAGTCACGAGACTTTTCTTAACCATAGAGTTTATTCAGAGATATGGCACAAACCCTATAATCATGTTAGAATGCAAACTCAATCAACGGCCCTCACTGAATCTCCCAATGTTTGAGATGACCTCATCTTTATCCAGTGATCACGCACCAACCACACATATCTATCCAGATCGACGGCCTGCACTAAATCGTTGAATGAACTTAACTAAGCTTGATAATAACTTAGGTCTATCATGAGATTCTGAGATAAACTGAGTCTCTGAATTGCTGATTCATTTCTTGACCTTGGAGTTTATCTTGAGATTACACGCCAAGCACACGATCAAAACAAGATCCATAGTTAGCACCAAGTCTGACAATATTTTTGTACTTGATCAATTCTTCATGAGATTATATGCCAGCCACGGGATCAAAAAGACATCACTAAATTCTTCTGTACTTGTTCAAATCATCTGGAGATAACATGGAGACACTTGATCTTTTTATACATCAATGATCAACGTTTAATCTCTAAGTAAACCTGACCAAACTTTGAGATTTATCATAGGTTTATTATGAGATTACAAAACTCAAGGAACCACCAAGTCACGAGAAAATATTTTAACCTCAGAGTTTATTTATAGATCTAGTGCAAGCTACATGATTAACACAAGATCAACGATGAAAGTTTTGTCTTTGAATCTTTATGTACTACATCATTTCTTCTTGAGATTATATGTCAGCCATAGATCTCTTCTTTGATCAACGACCATAATCCTTTCCATGCAAACTCTATCAGAACTCAGACTTAAGCTTTTACCTTAACCACGATCAAATCTAGAGATTCAGCGACTGAAGAAAACTCAAAGTTGCTGATCATTTTTCCTAACTCAAGTTACATTGCGAGATCAAGAACAGTCCATCATATTATGTCAAAAATAGAACTCGATCAATGGCTAGCGCTGAATCTCAGAATAAATTTGTACTTGCCCAATTCTTTGTGAGATCACACGCCAGCCCTACATCTTCATTTGCATCAATGGTTCGCGTTAAATCTCAGAACATATTGGTACTTGATTATTTCATTGCAAGATGATACACCAACCACAAGATTTCATCTGCATCAACGGTTCTCACATAATCTTGAGATCTTTAACTTAACCATGAAACCATCTAGAGATCTCACGAGTGAGTAGAAAAAATAACCTTGCCTTTAACCTTGGGTCAATCTGGAGATTTTGTGACTAACTGAGTCTCGAGGTCACTAAATGAAAAGTTTAACTTTGATTTTTCTCTGAGATTATGCACAAGCCACAGGATCTAAAACTAGATCAATGATGCAAATTTCATCTTGATAACTAAAGAGCATATTCCATATCCTTCTGAGATCCCGCAACAAGGTAAAGACCAATAAAAAGAATATTCTTCTACCAAGCACATGAAAAAATGAAAACTTTAGTGGCTCAAAAAAAGTAACTCAAAATTATAAAAAGACATGAAGGGTTTAGGGATTTTTTGACCAATGACTATAAATTTGAAACTAGGGTTTAAGACTTTACGAGACATAGGAGTATTTTTCAAGATTTACACCAAATTGCTTGCAAATTTTTATAGTACTAACATAGGCTCTGACTAGGGAGGGTTGAGTGCAAGATCAACACTAGAATCTAGATCTCTAGGAAAAGCATACCACAACTACGAACAACTCTGCAAAAAAACTCCAAAATATATACAAATGTACAACCTACAACAAACTATCACACAAAAAACCAACTACCTATATACATGACTACTATGCATGGAAATTTTCAATTAGGAATTGTCCATGCACTAGAAATTCCAATACCTCATCATCCAAATTTAGTAATAAATATGAATCCTTACCATGTGTCTAATGAATGATATAAGGCCCTAACCACAAGGATTCAGACTTTTTTATGTTTCCCTTTATCTTCAGCCTTAGCATTCCACTGTAATACCATGTCATCTAGCTGAAAATTTATATTATTAGCTCTTTTGTCAAACAAATACTTCATTTTATGTTTTCTCTTCAAGTTCTTCTATTGTCCTTCTCTTCTGATTTCATCAAGTTCAACTAACTGGATCATTCTGTTATGCATAGCATCACTTACTTCAAGACCTTCTTCCTCAATGAATTTGTAAATAGGAAGTACATTATTCAATGGTAACATGGCCTGCATACTATACACTAATTCAAAAGGGGACTTTTCAGTATCCTTTTTCACAGTTACTCTATCAGCCCGTAAGGCTAATTTCAACTTAGGATGCCAAACTCTTTTATTTGTTGTTAATGTTTTCTTTAAAATCTGCAGAATACTCTTATTACTGGAATTTGCTAGTCCATTTGATTGAAGATGATATGGGGAAGAATATGACATCATAATTCCATATTCATCATAGAAATCCTTAAATTGTTCTGACCTAAAACACATAGCATTATCCATTATCAATTTTATAGGGACACCAAATCTGGTCAGAACATTTTCCATCAAAAAATCACCGCCTTACTAGTTACCTTCTTAGTAGGAATTTCCTCTATCCATTTTCTGAAGTAATCTATGGCAACCAATATCCAACTATGTCCACCACTAGATATTTCTGAAAAATCCCCAATGAAATCAATCCCCCACATGGAAAAAGGTGCCTCAGCCACTACTAGATTTAGCAACACAGTACGAGAATACTTTAGCTTGGAGGAAAATCTCTGACATGCTTCACACTTTTGTACAAACTTGAAGGAATATTTAAATAAATAGGGCCAAAAATTATCAGCCCTAAGAATCTTATGAGCAGTAGTTTTGGTAGAGTAATGTCCACCATACACACCAGCATGCATTTATTTTAGGACCTTTTCATCTTGCCTCTCATCTAGGAATAACAAAAGTACACCATTTGTGTCTTTCCAATATAAATCTCCTTGTACTAATGTGTACCTTTGAGCTTGCAAGCCGAGGGTTCTTTTTTGATTATCAGTCATAATCTCAGGGAACTTGGCATTTTTGAGATAGTACAGATATCAACATAATAGGGATGTCTTTCAATACTAGTCATTGTCAAATCTTGTACTTCTATATTATTTACCTGAACCAAATCCATATTCTCTTTTTTCATTAACTTTTCTAGGCTAATTCCTCTTACTAATTTGGTTATATGGATTTCCAAATTAAATTCTTGAATCCTATTTATCCATTTGCATCGCTTTCTAGTAACCACTGATTGAGTAAGAATGTCCTTGATTTCTGTATGAGGTACATATGCAATGACTTTTGCACAAAAAAAATAAGGTATGAATGAATTCACAACTTTAACTAGGGCATATGCTTTTTTTCCATCATCTCATAGTTCAACTCTGCGACTTAGAGTGATTTACTAAGAAAAGGAATGAGATATTCATAACCCTCCTCATCCTTTTGTAGTAACATAGCAGAAATTGTATGAAAAGATGCAAAAGAAAATAATGAAAATGGCCTACTGTAATCAGGAGACCTTGAAACAGGTGCTTCTTGAATTGCCTTTTTGATCTTTTCAAAATCAAATTGTTCTTCTTCATCCCACTTAAACTTTGCATCCTTCTTCAACAATTTGATTATATGCTTAACAATTTCTGCAAAGTTAGCAATAAACCTCCTCACAAAATTAATTTTTCCTAAATAATATTGTACTCCTTTGATACTCTTTGGAGTAATAACATTCTAAATTTCTTCTATCCTCTCTAGGTCCATTCTTACTCCCTCCTTTGACACAATGTGTCCTAGTAACTTTCCTTTTGTTACTGCAAATTGACATTTCTTAGGATTCAAAGAAACACCATATTCCAAAGCCTTATTACAAATATTTTCTAAATGTCCACAATTGTCCTCTTCTTTCTTAGAATATGCTATCAAGTCATCTTGATAAATCACCATGAATAAATCAATAAATTCTTTAAATGAAACATCCATAGCTCTGTGGAATGTTACGCCAGCATTTATAAGACCAAAGGGCATCCTAATATACACATATGTTCCCCATGGAGTAATGAATGCAGTTTTAAATTGCTATGATTCCTTTACTAATACCTGGTTGTAACCTAAAAAACCATCCATCATTGACAATAAATCACAACCATTAACTTTGTGCAACATTGCCTCCATGTTAGGCAAAGAATAATTATCCTTTAAAGATGCAATATTCAAGTTTCTAAAATCAACACAAAGCCTTATATCGGACCAAATTAGAGACCCAAGTTGAATGTCTTATGGGTTGAATAATCCCTCCTTCCCTCAACCTCATCAATTCTTGTTGCATTTTTGGGGCTAATAATGGGTTGATTGGTCTCTTCTTTTTTCTGAATGGCTTGGCATATTGTTTCAGTGGGATCTCATGTTGGAAAAGACCTCCCTATAGGCTTTTAGGTCCTCATATGACCAGGCAAACACATGATTTTTTTTCCTTTACAATTTTATCATATTTTCCCTAACATGGGATTCTAACCTCCTTCCAATATATACTATTTGAGGTGTTGTTTCTGATCCTAAATTTACTTCCTCCAAATCCTCAATTTTAGCACTGCTCCTTTTTTATAAATGATCATCTAGATCACTGAACAATGCTTCTAGTTCTATCAGCCCCTTAGGAATCTGATTAGAACTCAACTGGATAACCTCATTTCCCAAAACAATATCCTTTCCATCAATCACCTCAACTAAAGAGTTACAATCTACATGTTGATTGATGCAAGTGCTAGGGTATAATAAGGTAAGGGGATAATTTTCCCTTCATAACCTTCTAAGACAGGGTTCTACACACTCCAACCCAACAAGAATAGATTTACACCTTTACAAAGGATCATAATACCTTTCAAAAACTCCTAAAAAAATCTTGTCATGTCTACAACTTGAGTTAGTACAAAGATCTATAAGTTACTCTGATACCACTTGATGCAAGTGCTAGGGTATAACAAGGTAAGGGGACAGTTTTCCCTTCATAACCTTATAAGATAGGGTTCTATATACTCCAACCCAATAAGCCTAGACTTACACCTTTAGAAAGGATCACAATACATTTTACAAACTCCTAACAACATCTTGTCATGACTTCAATGCTTATACCAAGATGTGTGGTGAATTACTTCAATGCAACTCGTTATGCAACCAATATTAGATTGATTCATAAGATAAAAATGGCAATATTTTTTTTTAGGGATTGAATTTTTTTTTTCTAGGGTCTATATAGGTTCCATGGAACATGTTCCAACCATTGAGAAAGTCTAGGGTAACCCTTAGATGATTGTTCCTTAAATGAGCCTCTAATTCCCAGTAACCTGAGTTATAGGGTTAAAGGATCATAACTCCAAAATTTCCCACTAGACCCAAAGAACTAAACATAGTTCCAAGTACCCTTTATGGATTAATACTAGATCCCAAAGCCAAGGGTTAGGAATTTTTGAGAAACAGACTAAATCTCAACAAGGTCAGACAGACCTAATTAGACAATTAGGTCACTTTATTGAAGGAAGTACCCCAAAGACTTAAGGAAGGAAAAAAAAATTGTTTGGATTGCACTTGGAATGATCCCAAACCACTCCAGGCTTGATTACAAGGCTTGATTCAACCCAAAGGTAATACTATCATCACTTTACCATTCTGGTCTCTGGTTGCCACATAGAGATGTCAACCTTAATTCATTTGAACCAACACCTAGAACTGACTTACCTACAAACCAACTCCAGAATCATCAATGAAACATAAAAATATCTCATTTCACCCAGGATTAGGAATTTCCAAGGGTGGACATGAGAGAAAAACAAAATTTACAAAGGAAACCCTTGTTTAGGAGGGTTTTAGAATAGTGTACAAAGAAAATACTATAAATTTATTTCCCTATCTATTCAGGACCTTAAACCAAAAGAAAAATGAATGTGATTCAATAATTCTTACATCCCAATTAGTCTCATCACCTATTCTGATCATACAGATCCACACAGAAATTTGAAAGTCGGCTATTGCAGGAAAAAATCAGTTATTTTATTGATTCAAAAATAGAAATTACATCATTCTTGTTCCCCTCTCTTTTAACCCACCTAAAAGGGATTATCAAAGCATTACCCAATGGTTACAACTGTAATTCTGACACAATTTCCATTGGGGAAGTATAAAAAACTGCAATGTTGTCAAAAAGTTGCTTGACAACTTTTGATAGTTGCAGTGTCAACCGAGTAGTTGATTTGAAGTAGTGTTAACCGAGTTGAAATATAAGTAAAAATTTGTTGCAAAGAGTGAACCTAAGGTTCATTATTAACTTTAAATGACTTAAAAAAACTAGATAACCTAAATCCTAAGCTTTTGGGACCCTTTGACCATGGTTGACTAAGTGGCTTATGGATGCCGAATCTTCGAACCAAGTCTTACAAGTTGGGTCAAAAAGGCTATAATGGAACACTTAGGACTTAGGCATCCTAAAGACCCCCTAGGAGTCACACAAAGATGATAACTTAAAGTTGTTGCAGTGGGTGCTCCTGCGCCACTGGCCTTCATAATGGTCAAGGCACTGAATAAACCTGAGAATATCTTGATCATCCTCAAAAACTTGTCGGTTGTAAAAATTATCAAGGACAACTGGTCTAGTCTTAACTTCTATGGTTGATACCCCACTCAAAGTAAAATAACCATTCTTTAAAGAACCATTAGCTATAAAATCAGCCATGATGTTTTTGACCTTTCTATCCATTCAATGTTAAAGGCATCAAAAACTTCAATCTGATCCCAAATAGCATGCTTGTATATTTTTAATCTGTCATTTCTTACAACATACTTGGATGTAACTTGTGCTAATACTAGCTTAGAATCCCTATAAACTTTTTGTGAGACCTACACTAGACTGTTATAGCTTACTATTTTGTTTTCATGCTTTCAATAGTTTATGCTCAGACATGCTTTGACTATCAGCGAGACTTTTGTACTTATGAGGATCGGTGGAATCCTGTGTTATATATTCAGCACCTGATTTGTAATCAGGGTACTTTTGAGATATTATGTTCTAATTTGGTTTCAGCTTATGTTGATGTTTTTTTTTATATATATCTAAATGCATGAATGTAATATGATGAAATGGTTTAGGGAACAATGCTAGGATATTTCAGTTCTAAATGCAATGTGATTTATATGCTTACCTATATTATTGACGTTATGTTCGGTTTCATATCATGTGTTTTGGATCTACTGATGTGTGCATTGAGTGTGCAGGAAAAGTTGACCATGGAACTAAATCGGGGACCCAGTTCTGGAACCTATATATATACCTGTGTTTACCAAGGTCCTGTCTATATAAAGAGACATGGATCTCGTTGTTACGTGTTTATTTCGTAAACGTGGTTTGCATGGTTGTTATTAAATTAGTAAATGTTCATGTTATCAAGTCATGTCTAATGTTTTAATTTCATGTGCCAAATTTGGCAAAGTGTTGTAATTAATTTTGGACATGGCTAGTAATGGGAAACCAAGGTAAGTCAAGGGTTAACTAAGGTCATCTTTGAGTAGTACCCATGCTTACCTCAGGGTTAGAAGTTTCTAGAGTTTCTTTGACTTAGAATTTCGTA
>MU227987.1:950540-992937 GCA_018584345.1 Thuja plicata | reverse complement strand
CTAATCTTAGGATGTCCAAGAGATGCTACTTTAGAAATATACTTACATATTTCATCAATGTCTTCAGTGGGTGATGTAACCTTTGCTGTTTCCTTTGCTTGTTTTGTAGTGTCAGGTTCATCCATAGCTGATTCCTCTAAATCCTCATTTGTCTGAATAAATTTTTTCCTTTTGGTAGGTGCCCTAACTGGTTGTTTTTCCTTTGGCATGTCAGGTTTCCTTTTATACACCTTTCCTCTTACCATGGGAGAAGGAGTTGCATCCTTTGATGTTTGATTCCTTGTTCTTGACTTCTTAGGTGGAGGAGGAGGTGGTGAATCAGACTTCTTTTCCTCTAATTCATTTTTCTCTACTATATCACCGATGGGAAGCTGGTCCTCGGTGAGTTCCTCCTTACCCTCTTGTTCCTCTTCACCTTCTCTTTCTTCTTCTCCTTCAGAAGATATATTCAAGTTCTTTTTCAAATTCTTCACCATTCTTTTTGATTGTTTTACAGCCTTCTTGACAACAAGATTTGTTTTAATCTTCTATTTGGCCTCTTTATAGGTACCAAATCTTAGTTCCTTGTTGTCTATTGGTTCATTTAATAGTGCCTTATTGCACTCATTGGCTAATCTTGCTTTGATTTCATATTCTAATTTTGAAAGCCATGATTTCCTTGGTACTACTACTTGGATGTATGTGAAATTAGTATCTACCATGAAAAATATGTATTCTCCGTGTTCCTCTATTAGATTTTTAGGAATTCTTGTTCTGGTTTGCAGTATTTCCTTAATGGTTTTGAAATAATCATGCATAACATTATCAAAATCTATTCCTAGTGATTCTATGAATTCACCTATCTGAATGGTTATGGGTCTGCTTGTGTCCCATACAACTTTTTCAATGGAAGGAAAGTATTCTTCAAAGTAAAATAATATGCACATTATGAGGGAACCAAAATTACAAGTGTTTGTTCTTGAAGACCTTATTATGCACATGTTCTCCTCTAGTTGATGTAATAGGACCTCTACAAGATCAATCTTCTTTCCCTGTTTGATGATCTTGTATGCTATGCTCATAGTTGTACTTGATATGCTATTCATTCAGCTTGCTTGGAAGATCTTATATCCAACAACACATGCTCCAAACTTTATCTCAATGTCGGTAATGGTGTTGACCTTTAGTGCTCTTTTATCTGATATAGCACCAGTCATTTTTTCCACTTCTGCCAGAGATGGGTGCTTATGAGCCTATGGTTTATTGGTTGTAGGATAACCTATGATGGCATGAATAACATCCTTTGTTATTGGCTTTGGATTATTTAGCCATATAGTCTTGTTGTGAACTCTGCTAAGAACAATCTTTATCCATTCTGTTTTGAAGACCTTGAAAAATGCAGTGCATTTGTGAGTCCCTTTACTTCCAAATGTTTGTGCTCTTCTTTGAGCTTTCTAGCATCATCACATAGTGCCCTATAGGAATTATCTAGGTCTAGATCTCCTATTTCTGAGATCTTGCAGTGAATATAGGACCTTATGTCCTTTACCAGTAAAACCCTAGGTGGGATTCTGGAGAATGCTCCAGAATCGTCAGGTTGTGAAGCTATTTTAGGGTGTAGCTTGTATTTAGGTTCAGCACACGAGCCTTTGCTGACAAGCTTGAAGGATTTATTCTTATCTTCCTTAATTTTCTCAACTCTAGAAGTCGATGCCATCTTGTTTGCAGAAATTTAGGGCTTTTCATAAATAAAATAGTGCGGTCAGTGAATGTTATTACTTATGGATTCTCTGTGATTGCCTATGAAATGTGAATGCTTCATGTCAAATTGATTTCTGCTGGGTCACTTTCCAAATTTCTCTGAAATCGCTCTGGTCTTCTCTGCTCTACTCAAAAATTGTGGGTGCAAAAATGAGTTTACCCATCGGGATTTTATAACCTTTTTGTGTCCTAAGTTGTCATTAATGCTTACCAAATTGTCGGTATATGAAGACAAATTTTTTTAGTAGAGACATTCATAACATCTTTGGTGTCTGTGCAAAGCGTCAGGGTTGCTAGCGGTTTTGGAGACTTCACCTATGATTGTCGGTGAGGTTGCGAAGACAACTTTTGTTGATTCAATGTTCGCTGATATCCATTGGTTTACACTTAGCTTGTGTAATGACCGATACATTCTGGTAAGTAGTGCTAACCTTTCTGTATGTGTTCACCGATGCAAAGTGTGCCCAATAACTGATGGTTTCTTTTCAATAGTTTAGCAAATAAGAATATATTGCATCTTTATTCATGCTAATATTACAATATGAACTATGTGTGATGGAACCTGTTACCCTATGTTTTCACCATGTTAATAATGTCAGCCAAATCCTAACCTGCCAACTTGAAGCTGAAGTTGAACCTATACCATACTTCAACTTCAAGTTCAATCCAGTATTTTTCTTGGAATGAAGTCAAATGTTCTTCCTCGTCAGTCTGGATCAACTTGTGCAAAGTTGAAGTTGAAGTCGAAGTTGAGTCAAATGAGTAACTTCAACTTCAACTTCAACCTCGTTTGTTTTCTGACGAAGTTTTCTTTCTTTCCTGCAGGTGTTTTATTGAAAGAATTGGATGCATTTTTCTAAACAAAAGAAAGGGTCCCATCTCCTATCAGTTATGAAGATGTGAAAGCCAATAAATATGACAGCTGGGAAAATGCATGCCAAACATAGTCAGTTTTAGGAGAATAAAAAAATAGAGATCTGCTAACATCATGGGAAGTTAATCTGCACGCCGATTTGATGGGAATTAACTAGAAGCAATCTTGTCAAGTAAATTTGGCATGCCTGGTATTAATGCCTTAGCCCAGTCCATATCCATCCTAAGATTTCTGCAATCACTCCTTATATGCCCTCCTTTTCTAGTATAAGTGTTTATCTGGCCAGTCTCAAATTCCAAGCGTCAACTGGTAAGAATAAGGACCGGAGTGCTTGGCTTTGCTAAAAATGGTGAGTTCATTATACAGTTTTCTCTATCATTTCTCTTGCACCTAGTTTTGGTTAGAAGTGTTTTAGTTTTTCTTTCCTTCTGCAAACCTTTTCTTTTCGAGCAAGCCATGACCCTCTTTAGGCCCAAGCTGACTAAACCAGAGAAACCATGCTTGTTAAGCTCTCTCCCTGAAATTTTAGATACCATTTTGGTAAATGTAAGCCTAACCGAGATGTTAGAGCAGATTAAAAATGTTCAACCAGGGCCCATATATCAAAAGCTAACTATTAGTGGGTTAGTCGAAGCCGCCACTTTCCCATCAGCCATAAGATGCCCTGAGCTGGTTATCAAATTTGCAAACCATTATGATCCTAATACCAGGTGTATCAGGAAGACTACAAGTGAAGTGTTAGCCAGAGTAAATAGGGTCAGTGTCAGTTCAGCTTTGAGAATTCCTCATAAAGAACCCTATGAACCTTGGACATTTGATGAGACCAAACACTTATACAGTGACAACAAGAAGAGCTATGACTCTATCGTAGCTCAAACATGGCTCCTAAAAATGGCTCTTGGAGGCTCAAGGTTGCCCAAGCCGTTAACCATTGAGCATTTCATTAAAGAAATTGCCAACATTGTGCTACTTTTGAACATAGTAAAAGGAAATGATCATGCCTTTCACTAGGAGAATTGGATGTATTTCTTCATCCAGAAGATTCTTGAAGGAGAAAAATTTATCGACTGGGCCGACCTAATAGCCGAAGGTTTGCATAAAGGTCCATTAGCCGTAAGAAATTTTGGCTCTTTTTTCTTGTCTTCCTTTTTGGTCTACATCTTAGCCATGTCTAAAGAATTGAAATGTCTCCCTCATGAGCCCTGGATGGATGAAATGACCATCTACCAGTATTACACAGTCCTCTAGGTTGGTGAGCTGTGAAAAGAGTTTCAGAGGGTAAATGATGTGTTTCTCGGGAGGTTGGTTTTTGAACTTCAAGGTCATGAAAATTGTAGATTGTCTGAAGAATACATGCAAGCCGTTAAAATCTATGGTTGCTTTTATACTCAGTTTCCCAGGTTCACATACCTCACAGTTGGGGGCTTCATCAGAGAACATTTTAAGTTGCCACGTTATTGTCTCGATAACATTATTTTGTCCAAAATTTGTGGGCAACTTGTCTGTGTGATGGATTCATCTGAAACTAATAAAAAGTCACCTACTTTCCTCTTTCCTATTGAAATCGGTCACTACAGATTCCCTAGTTTCAAGCAAGCTGCATTGATAAAGATACTATTGTCCAATTTATGTCTCAAGCCCTATTTTGCAAGGAAAGATTTTGATTATATGGGTTTTGCTAAAGATAATATCAAACATGCAGTTTTTCTTACCCATGTTCCCCACCTAGAGGAATACTAGGCCAATTGTTTAGATGAATTGGAAATAAGGAGAAGGTTGTGGTCAAGGTTAAATATGAGTCAGATATAGTTGTTCAAAGTCAACCTCAACACCAGCAGAATAAAGGAGGATGAAAATGAAGAGGTGGTTGATCCTCTTTATGCCAAAAAAATTGAATGTCTACCAATCCCTGAACTTGATTGGACTAAAAGGGAAGAAGATGACTTTCTCTCCCATACATCAGAAGTTTTGAAAAGAACTAAAGATTGGTTGAAAACAAAAAGGACTCACTCGGCCACACATAGTACCCCGAGAAAACACTTGAAAATCAGACAAAAGAATTCTGACGAAGAGCTAAATGTTACTCCTAATATTTGTGTTGGTAATCCTATTGCAGGTTCTGCAAAAGTTGAAGTTGAAGTAGTTGTGTCGCAGATTCAACTTCAAGTTCAACAGGAAGCGGTGAGTACCAGAAGAATCACCCATTCAAATACCAAAGGAAGAAGGGTAGCACAAGATAAAGGAAAGGATAAAATAACTATTGATGTGGATCTCTCTGAGGCCAAAACAATAACAGATCAAAATCCCAGTCTTACTATGGTGGATAGCGTGACAGATCCTCAAAAAGGGGCTAAAGGTGCAAATACACAGATGAATGCCCTTGCCTTAAACAATACTTCCCCCACACCTGGTAAAGAGCCTACTACACCTAAATGGCTAGAGACCTCTATTGAAAGGAAAAGGAGTATGGTACCGCTTTGAATGCCTATGGACGATTTAGTAAGAAAGCATTTAGGGAAGTCCTCAAAAGCGAAAAAAGCTAGAACAGAATCTAGAATTAACTTTGACAAAAGCACTGGTCATTGGTTAGCAGAAATTGCTAAGCCCCCTCAAGATAGCCTGCATGAAGATCTTGTTCCTCAAGACTACCAGGTTTCTAAAATAGATCTCGGGAAAGGAAGCAGAACTGTAGACATGAAAATCTTTGAAGCATCCAACAAAAAGATCGCAGATAGAGTGTGGAAGGATGCCCGAGATAAGAAAGACATGAAAGAGGCAATAAAAGGCATGGATCAGTACATCAATGCCATCCTTCATCCAGAACCTAAGCCTTTAAATGAAATGTCTACAATTGTTGATATCACGTCTTCGGCCAATCAACAATTTCTCGACAACCTACAGAACTGGAAATTTGTCGTGAAGACATTGGAGGAATGGTTGCAATATGTCTTGGATGAAATGGTGAAATAGGTAAACCTTTACAACACAGTTCTGAAAGAGTCCACTGCCATTATCAAGAAGGTCAAGGCAAACATTGAAGGGTATGAAAAAGAAAGAAACAATTGGGTAAAAGAAGTGTTATGGATTGAGGAAATACAAGAATTTGGGCTACAGAAGTTCCTCTCTAAATACCCTATGGTTGGTTTAGATGACAAAACCATCTATGTAATTAAAGATTGCATCGAGTGGCAAAATGAGGCGCTCATACAAGGAGTAGCAGAAATCAGGGAGACCCTGTCTGGTTTCAAGCTCGTAGATGAAATAATTTAGGGAGATCTAAAATGGTTCTGCAAACATTGCACAGGTGAAGATAGTGACTCCGTGCCCACCATGGAAGATGTAGTTAGGGAGATACAGAAAAAGTTTCTGGAAATTCAGGAAACAAAGGAACCTGCAAGGCAGGATTTTTCAAATGTTGCGCATACTGAAGCTATGCTAATAATTAATCAGAAACACTTGGAAATGCATGAAGAAAAGATAATAGAGCTGAAGAAAGAGAAGGAGGTCTGGAAATAGAGAATCGCCTACACTGGCTTGCCTCATCAATCAGTTATCTCTACATTTACTGCTACATATGAAACCTGGAAAGCCAGAAGAATCGCGGCTGGCGTGGATAACACCTCATGACACATGTAGCTTTCTATTTAGATAGTCACATCTTTTTCTTTCTCTATTATTTTCCTTTATTGCAAATCAGTTAACACAATTATGTTAACTAAAAAATGATTTACTCCTGGCAGGGTAATTTTGGATACAGTTATCCAGCCCTGATCAATATAAATATGTAATAGCTGACCTCTAAAAGGGTTCATCTCGCCATAGATACAAAATTAAAACTACTTTTGTTTAAGTATTCTATGCTTTAAACTTTGAATATATTTCTGGAGTTGCGGCAAAGTAATATAAAATTCTACAGTTTTATGTGTTAGACTTTTTGGAGTAGATATTGTTGTTTACTCTACAGTGATTCATGTTCTTGTGGATATCATTTACTTGTGAAAGTTTATCTTTTCTTTGTTGCACATTGGAAGTTTATTTTTCTGAAGTTTAAAGGTTACGAGAGTGGAAGTTAAATTGCTCATCTATTTCTCAGATTTGATATTCAATCATGTGGATGATTTTGGTTATTAAAATTGAGTGGTTTTTTAGTATACTCATTCTTTTCATATTCATGAGTTGAATGATTCAAGATTTTCTGTATTTTCAGTAAAATACTCATTGGGAAGATTTTCCCTCAGAAGAGGATTTAACGATTATCTTTTCAGTAAAGTTTAGCTGCGCCTTGCATAACATAAAGTAATATAAAGTAGAGAATTCCTTATCTTTTGTTAGGAATTCAATCAGTTAGTTTATCAGGATTTTCCCTATTCAAAGTTAAAATCTTGGGAAGAAAACTGTTTACTAACAGTTTTTGGCGACTCTACTGGGGAAAGTGTGAAAGGCTGAATCCTTTTCCCTAAAAAGTTCTCAATAATTATATGGTTTTGGACAATGGTTCTCCCTAATCATAATCAAGTGCATGTTCTACAACCCAATCTAGGTTTCCTAGATACACAAGAAGACATTATCTCTAATCTTAATGCTTGTGCTTGGGCTAATCGAGTCAGCAATCAAAAATACCTCCAAGTACAATGGGTGTTAGAGAGAGAAGAAGAAATAGCCGAGAGGGTCAGAGGAATTCCAGTAGCTCAAGAAGAAACAGTGGTAGCAAGAGTTGCCGGCATAAATAACTAATTTGATAAAAATTGCAATGTTTTTTTTTGTCACTCTGGCGAAGAAAAGGTATACTCGGTCTGATAGATTATCAAGTCTAGTTAATCAAGATTTTGAAGATCTAGCAAGAATCCATTTTAAGCCTGATCTTACTTTGAGGAGAAAGAAAGCTCAAACCACTAGTAGACCATCATCCCCTCCTAGAGGAGATAGCCAATCACCATCCATTCAGTCTTTGATTATCCCTAGAACTCTGATTCCCTCTACAATTAATATTCTCCCTCTCAATTTCAAAAAACCAAGAATGGCTCTGAATCAACCCTGGGGTGCTGCAGTAGGTCCTCTACATTTACAAGGTAATTTGGGAAGATTACCTAAAGGAGCAAGAGAATTCCTCCTCAGATTTAGTGGCGATGGAAAGAAGTCTCCCGGAGATCACCTAAATGCTTTTAATACCGCATGTGGTTTCTTGGCAGTAGCAACATAAGATGTTGTTGTAAGATTGTTCATTCAGACCCTGACCGACTCAACGGCCGACTGGTTTCACCATTTACCTAATGCCTCTATCACTTCTTGGGATACTATGAAGACTGCATTTGAAGCTAGGTTCAATTCATCCGATGATGATAATTCTTTACTCATTCAGCTTAGCCAAATGAAAAAGGAAATATAGATACCCATGTGGGAATTTGCAGCTAGATTCAACAAAGCCTTGCATCAGATACCCACTGCTAGTAGACCAAGTGATGAAAACCAAAAAGGTTTCTTTTTGAATGCCATGCCTCCAGATGTTGCTTTCCCTTTAAAAAGAGCCAATCCCACTACTCTTGGAGCATCTCAAACCCTTTCCATAGAGTTAGAAGATGACCTTATTATATCTAGCAAATGGAAGAAGGATGTGCAAATACCAAATTCCCAAGCCTCAACATCTTCCTCTTCAAATGATTCACTAATTCAGAAACTGGTGAATGATCTTATAGAAGTAAATGAATAGCTCCCACTCCCTAAAGCTTCATTTCCTTATCAGGATATCCCAAGGAAATATCCCAGCCTACATGCTCCTAATCAAGGGAGACAATTTAACCTGCCCCCTAGTTAATAGAGATTGCAAATTGAGCCCCCTCCTAGCAAAACCAACATGTGCATCTTTCACCTTACTAGTGATCATGAAGGGGCTACATGTCTAGAAAATGTGAGGCATGAGCAGCTTGAAGCAGAAAAAGTAGCCGCAGCAAATGTAATAATAGAAGAAGAACCTTCTAAAGGACCTGGCAACTTCGTGAGTTACTTCCTTGAGTATGAATCTGATTCAGATAGAGGCGGTGACATTCTTTTAACTTTGGAAGAATCTTCATGTTCAATGATGACTAGAGGGTAGAAGGAATCTAAAGCTGATCTTCAATTCAAAAATATTGCAATTCCTACTCAGGAAAAAGATTCCAAAGCTAGAGACGAAGGCAAGAGTAAGTCATCACAGGCTCAGTCTCCTCTGACTCAAATTTTAAAAAGGTCTGATCTTGACTCATCATTTGATATAATTGAGTTTTGCAAAACATCTAGAATACAAATATCTCCTGCCAAATACTTGAGAATGAATCCTAATGAACTCAACAAATTAGTTGAGTATGTCCATCAATCTTCACCTGATGTATCTACTAAATAGACAAATAGAGTTTCTTCTAGCAAAGAAATTAAAACCAAGAAGCCAGACTATAAAGAAGAATAGATTTAGCCTGACAAGGTAAACCTAGAAACATACTGTAAAGAAAAACCTAATCCCTTCTATGTATCCCTTTTTCTCCATGGCTTTAAATTAAACAATTGTATCATTGACTCTAGGGCATCAGATAATATAATGCCAGTTGCAGTAGCTAAAGCCCTTGATCTCCCTTTAACCAAGACTTTTGGCAGCTGCTATTCAATGGATTCCAAGTAGGTACCCCTAATAGGCCAAATCAAAGACACTCAAGTCTCTTTAGCAACATTTCCTGAGAAGAGAATAATGCTTACCATCCTTGTGGCAGATATCCCTGCCAGCTATGGCATGCTCCTTAGCAGAACTTTTTGTCAGGATTTGGGAGGAGAAGTCAAGATGGATTGGTCCCAAGATATCATACCCATTGGGAGGGAAAAAGTAACCTTGTTACCTAAAGCCAAGTCTAAATACACAGTTTTCCCATCTGATAACCCTAAATCTCAAATCCTCTACCAGGAAACCGATTTCGCTAATTATTTGATTATGTCTAAAACTGAAGAAGCAGGTATGTTGTCAAAAGATGCAGATACACCTTGGGTGTTAGAGTTTGATGGAAGCTACTGCTTGAGTCATTTAGGAGCCAGCATAGTGTTAATCTCCCCTTCAGGTCAGAATTTCCCTTCTTCTTTTAAGTTAGCTTTTGAAAATACCAACAATACAGCGGAATATGAAGCCTTGCTTCTGGGGTTGGAAGAGGCAAAGAAGAAGAATATCAAATTGCTAAAGGTGAAGGGAGATGATGAATTAATAGTAAAACAAGTCAAGAAGTTGTTCTTGGTAAAAAATTAAAGACTAAGGCACTATAGAAATTGAGTATGGGACAAACTTGAAGGGTTCAAAGCTTTTTCTATCAAATCAATACCTAGAGAGCTTAATGCAAGAGCATATTCCTTGGCAGTGTCGGCTTCTTTGCTGATCCCTCATCCTAACTTTATAACTGATAAATATACTATTGAGATTATCCATAGGCCAAGCATCCCGAAAAACAATAACTCATGGCAAGTATTCAAAGATGACGCTCACATTAATGCTTTCTTACAAAGTATGGAGAAGTTTGCCACTAAATATTTTGAAGGCTCTGAGTCAGAATGTAGGAAGTTCTGTCCCAACACAATTGGTGAGGAGATGGAAGGCATAAGGAAACTAAAAGGTAATGTGATACCTAAAGGCCTAGTCAAACTTGAGAAGCTCTTTGATAGGCGAGATTCTTTCTCATCTCAAACTTCATTTACCAAAGAGGTCGAGAGTGGTGGCCATGAGAAGGTCAACCTAGAAGATAAGGACGATCCTAAGATGGTGAATCTTGGAACCTGTTGTGATACAAGTGAGAAAATATGATTCATCAAGTTGTTGAAAGAATAAATAGATGTATTTTCCTAGCCATACGAAGATTTGAAAACATTCAGGGGAGGCCAGTTCAAGCACCATATCACTCTAAAGTCAGGTATCCCTTCTTTTAGGAAGAAATTAAGAACTTATAACCCAAAGGTTTCAGATGCAATATTCAAAGAAATTGATAAGATGCTCAAAGCTTGCATAATTTTTCCAATACACCACTCCACATGGGTAGCTAACATAGTACCCGTAAGGAAGAAAAGTGGAGAGATAAGGATTTGTGTAGACTTTAGGAACCTAAATCAGGCAAGCCTAAAAGATAACTTTTCTCTGCCCATAGTGGACCAGATTCTCCAAACAATAGCTAGCTCAGAAATGATGTCATTTATTGACAGATTGTCTGGCTATAACCAGATAGGATTTGCTAAGGAAGATCAACATAAGACGGCGTTCACAATGCCTTGGGGTACCTTCGCTTATCGGAGAATGTCGTTCGGATTAATAAATGTCGGCGCAACCTTCCAACGGGAAATGAAATCAACCTTTGGGCATCTTCTGAATAAAAGCATTATAGTTTATCTTGATGATATGAGTGTATTCTCCAAGAATCAAATAAAGCATCTAAAAAATCTAAGAGAAGTACTAGAAAAGTGTCGAGAACACAGAATCTCACTAAACCCCAAGAAGTTAATCTTCGGTGTGACCAAAGGGAAGCTGTTAGGACATATAGTTTCCAAGGAAGGGATCAAGATTGATCCAGAAAGAGTAAGAGAAATTCAGCAGTTGTGTCTTCCTATTAACCATAATAGTGTCAGATCCTTCTTTGGTCAGATCAACTTTCTCATAAAGTTTGTGCCTGATTTTGCTGAAACCACAAAACCTATGGCAAAAATCCTAAGTGAGAAAAAGAATTTTAAATGGGATGATTTGGAAATCAAAGCATTTGAAGAAGTGAAAGAAGCCATTGCAAAAGAACCTATCCTTTTTCATCCAGACTTTAAGAAAGATTTTGTAATGTATTGTTATGCGTCAGAGCATACTGTGTCTGGCATCCTACTTCAGAAAGATGAAAAGAATGAGGAAGTACCTATTTATTTTATTAGTATTCCTCTAAAGACTCATGAGTTGTGCTATTCTCAAGTTGAGAAACAAGCTTTTTTTGTTGTGAAAGTCATGAAGCAGTTTCGGTACTATATCCTTCATTCACATTCTGTAGTCTACATCCCATCCACACCAGCCAAGAGCATCCTTACACAACAGGATGTAGTTGTAAACAACCGAGCCACATGGGTATCAAAGGTACAAGAGTTTTACATTGATATTAAACCTTCTAAGTTGGTTTGAGGCCAAGGACTCTGCGGACTAATGGCAGAGAATAGAGAAGAAGAAGCCTATCCTAGTTGTTTTTTAGGTGGATTGAAAGATGAATGGTTCTCAGACATAGCATATTTTCTGACTTACAAGCAATGTCCATATCACTTGAAAGGAAAGGATTGGAGAATTTTTTAGCTCAGAGTAGAGAAGTTCATGATTGTATATGACATCCTATACAAAAGAGGTCTGGATAGAATGTTCCTGAGATGCGTAGATACAGACCAACAAGAGAAGCTACTCAAGACCTTCCATAGTGAAGCCTGTGGAGGACATTTTTTCCTCTATGATAATGGCCTTTAAAATCCTAAGAAGTGGCTATTATTGTCCAGGTATGTTCAAATCCACTTATAAATGGGTAGGTGATTGTGAAAAGTGAAATTTGTTTACTGGCAAACCACATCTGGCTACTCTCCCCTTGAAACCAGTGATTATAGAAGAACCCTTCCAACAGTGGGGGTTAGACTTTATTGGCCCCATCAACCCAAACTCTAGTGCCAGTCACACTCATATTCTCATTTCCACAGACTACTTTACCAAATGAGTCGAGGCAATTCCTGTCAGAGCTACGACATCACAGGTAGTGTGTAAATTCTTAACAGAGAATATTTTGACTCGCTTCGGGGTGCCAACCAAGATAGTAACTGATAATGCTCAGAATTTATCATCTAGAGAAATTAAATTATTCTACTATGACCATGGCATCCATTTATCACATGCTTCTGATTATTTTCCCCAAGGAAATGGACAAGACGAGTCCACAAACAAAAATCTGATCAATATCATGAAAAAATTGGTAGATGAAAGAGGGAGCGACTGGCATAAATGGCTATATGAAGCACTTTGGTCAGATAGAACCTCTCCCAAGAGGGATATTGGCATGACTCCCTTTAAATTATTTTACAGAGTTGAGGCACAGTTGTCCCTGCCCCTAGAACTAGCTACTAAAAATATGCAAAAGGTAATAGAAGATGGGGTGTTTTCTAGTTCTATTGAAAAGCGGTTAATGTACCTTCAAAAGATTGAAGGGGAAAGAAGAGAGTTAGTGGATCACATCATAGAGCATCAGGCAAGGGTGAAAATAATTTTTGATCAGAAAGAAAGACCTCAAAAATTTATGGAAGAAGATCAAGTGCTATTATGGGAAAAAAGAAGAGAACCTAAAGGAGAACACACCAAATTTGAAAGTTTGTGGAAGGGACCGTTTGTCATATCTCAGGAATTGGGCTCCAATGCATTCAAGCTGAAATATTTTAATGGTGATGATCTACCCCTATCCTATAATGGACAGGATCTTAAGCTTTTCCAGCTTTAGGTTTCCTTGCTTCTTTCATTGTAAATACGATTTTTCCTCTGCTTTGTTCCTTTCTTGTCTTTTGTTTCATCTTTTCCATTTTTGTGTCCCTTTTAGTTGTAGTTAGCTTAAAGCTGGTCTGTGGAACTAGAGATCATAAGTACATGTCTGATACTTTATATTCTTAGTCCCCATTCAGAGCAAATCTTTACCCCATGTTTTTTCCATGTTAATAATGTCAGCCAAATCCTAACCTGCCAACTTGAAGCTGAAGTTGAACCTATACCATACTTCAACTTCAAGTTCAATCTAGTATTCTTCACCCAATGAATTCAAATGTTCTTCCTCCTTAGTCTGGATCAACTTTTGAAAATTTAAAGTTGAAGTCAAAGTTGAGTCAAGTGAGTAACTTCAACTTCAACTTCAACCCCATTTGTTTTCTGACGAAGTTTTCTTTATTTCCCGCAGGTGTTTTATTGAAAGAATTGGACACATTTTTCTAATCAAAAGAAGGGGTCCCACCTCCTGTCAGTTCTAAAGATGTGAAAGGCAATAAATATGATAGCTTGGAAAATGCATGCCAAACACAGTCAGTTTTTGGAGAATAAAAAATAGAGATCTGCTGACATCATGGGAAGTTAATCTGCACACGGATTTGATGGGAATTAACTAAAAGCAGTCTTGTCAAGTACATTCAGCATGCCTAGTATTAATTCCTTATCCCAATCCATATCCGTCCTAAGATTTTTGCAATCACTCCTTAAATGCCCTCCTTTTCTAGTATAATTTTTTATTTGGCCAGTCTCGAATTCCAAGCGTCAACTGGTAAAGTGCTTGGCTTTGCTGAAAATGGTGAGTTCATTATACAGTTTTCTCTATCATTTTTCTTGAACCTAGTTTTGGTTAGAAGTGTTTCAGGTTTTCTTTCTTTCTACAAACCTTTTCTTTTCGAGCAAGCCATGAACCTCTTTAGGCCCAAGCTGCCCAAACCAGAGAAACCATGCTTGTTAACCTGTCTCCTTGAAATTCGAGATACCTTTCTGGTAAATGTAAGCCTAACCGAGATGTTACAGCAGATTAAAAATGTTCAACCAGGGCCCATATACTGAAAGCTAACCAGTAGTGGGTTAGTCGAAGCCACCACTTTCTCATCATCCATAGGATTCCCTGAGCTGGTTATCGAATGTGGAAACCATTATGATCCTAATACCAGGTGTATCAGGAAGACTACAAGTGAAGTGTTAGCCAGAATAAATAGGGTCAGTGTCAGTTCAGCTTTTAGAATTCCTCATAAAGAACCCTATGAACCTTGGACATTTGATGAGGTTGAACACTTATACAGTGACAAAAAGAAGAGCTATGACTCTATCATAGCTCAAACATGGCTCCTAAAACTGAATCTTGGAGGCTCAAGGTTGCCCAAGCCGTTAACCATTGAGCATTTCATTAAAGAAATTGCCAACATTGTGCTGCTTTTGAACATAGTAAAAGGAAATGATCATGCCTTTCACTAGGAGAATTGGATGTATTTCTTCATCCAGAAGATTGTTGAAGGAGAAAAATTTATCGACTGGGTTGACCAAATAGTCAAAGGTTTGCATAAAGATCTACTAGTCGTAAGCAATTTTGAATCAATAATCTTGTCTTCCTTTTTGGTCTACATCTTAGCCGTGTATAAAGAATGGAAAGGTCTCCCTCATGAGCCCTAGATGGATGAAATGACCATCTACTAGTATTACACAGTCCTCCAGGTTGGTGAGCCGTGCAAAGAGTTTCAGAGGGTAAATGATGTGTTTCTCAGGAGGTTGGTTTTTGAACTTCAAGGTCATGAAAATTGTAGATTGTCTGAAGAATACATGCAAGCCATTAAAATCTATGGTTGCTTTTATACTTAATTTCCCAGGTTCACATACCTTAGAGTTGTGGGCTTCACCGGAGAACCTTTTAAGTTTCCATGTTATTGTCTCGATAACATTATTTTGTCTAAAATCTGTAGGCAACTTGTCTATGTGATGGATTCATCTGAAACCACCAAAAAGTCACCTACTTTCCTCTTTCCTATTGAAATCAGTCACTACAGATGCCCTAGTTTCAAGCAAGCTGCATTGATAAAGATAATATTGTCCAATTTATGTCTCAAGCCCTATTTTGCAAGGAAAGATTTTGATTATATGGGTTTTGCTAAAGATAATATCAAACATGCAGTTTTGCTTACCCATGTTCGCCACCTGAAGGACTACTAGACCACTTGTTCAGATGAATTGGAAATAAGGAGAAGGTTGTGGTCAAGGTTAACTATGAGTCAGATACATTTGTTCAAAGTCAACCTCAACACCAGCAGAATAAAGGAGGATAAAAATGAAGAGGTGGTTGATCCTCTTTATGCCAAACAAATTGAATGTCTATCGATCCCTGAACTTGATTGGAGTAAAAGGGAAGAAGATGACTTGCTCTCCCATACATTGGAAGTTTTGAAAAGAACTGAAGATTGCTTGAAAACAAAAAGGACTCACTCAGCCACCCGTAGTAACTTGAGAAAACACTTGAAAATCAGACAAAAGAATTCTGACGAAGAGCTAAATGTTACTCCTAATATTTGTGTTGGTAATCCTATTGCAGGTTCTGCATAAGTTGAAGTTGAAGTAGCTGTGCCGCAGATTCAACTTCAAGTTCAACAGGAAGTGGTGAGTACCAGAAGAATCACCCATTCAAATACCAAAGGTAGAATGGTAGCACAAGATAAAGGAAAGGATAAAATAACTATTGATCTGGATCTCTCTAAGGCCAAAACAATAACAGATCAAACTCTCAGTCTTACTATGGCAAATAGCGTGACAGATCCTCAAAAAGGGGCTGAAGGTGCAAATACACAGATGAATGCCCTTGCCTTAAACAATACTTCCCCCACACCTGGTAAAGAGCCTACTACGCCTAAATGGCTAGAGACCTCTGTTGAAAGGAAAAGGAGTATGGTACCGCTTTCAATGCATATGGACGATTTAGTGAGAAAGTGTTTAAGGAAGTCCTCGAAAGTGAAAAAAGCTAGAAAAAAGTCTAGAATTAACTTTGACAAAAGCACTGGTCATTGGTCAATAGAAATTTCTAAGCCCCCTCAAGACAGCTTGCATGAAGATCTTGTTCCTCAAGACTACCAGGTTTCTAAAATAGATCTCAGGAAAGGAAGCAGAACTGTAGACATGAAAATCTTTGAAGCATCCAACAAAAAGATCACAGACAGAGTGTGGAAGGATGCCCGAGATAAGAAATACATGAAAGAGGCAATGAAAATCATGGCTCAGTACATCAACGCCATCCTTCATCCAAAACCTAAGCCTTTAAATCAAATGTCTGCAATTGTTGATATCACATCTTCGGCCAATCAACAATTTCTCAACAACCTGCAGAAGTGCAAAGTTGTCATGAAGACATTGGAGTAATGGTTGCAATACATCTTGGATGAAATGGTGAAACAGGTAAACCTTTACAACATAGTTCTGAAAGAGTCCACAACCATTATCAAGAAGGTCGAGGCAAACATTGAAGGGTACAAAAAAGAAAGAAATAATTGGGTAAAAGAAGTGTTATGGATTGAGGAAATACAAGAATTTGGGCTACAGAAGTTCCTCTCCGAATACCCTATGGCTGGTTTAGATGACAAAACCATCTATGTAATTAAATATTGCATCAAGTGGCAAAATGAGGTGCTCATACAAGGAGTAGCAGAAATCAAGGAGATCTTGTCTGGTCTCAAGCTCGTAGATGAAATAATTCGGGGAGATCTAAAATGGTTCTGCAAACATTGCACAGGTGAAGACAGTGACTCCGTGCCCCCCGTGGAAGATGTAATTACGGAGATACATAATTTTTTTTTGGAAATTTAGGAAATGAAGGCACCTGCAAGGCAAGATTTTTCAAATGTTGCGCATACTGAAGCTATGCTAATAATTAATCAGAAACACTTGGAAATGCATGAAGAAAAGATAACAGAGCTAAAGAAAGAGAAGGAGGTCTGGAAACAGAGAATTGGCTACATTGGCTTGCCTCATCAATCAGTTATCTCTGCGTTTACTGCTGCATATGAAACCTAGAAATCCAAAAGAATCATGGCTATCGTGGATAACACCTCGTGACACATGTAGCTCGCTAGTTAGATAGTTGCATCTTTTGCTTTCTCTGTTATTTTCCTTTATTGCAAATCAGTTAACACAGTTATGTTAACTGAAAAACTATTTACTCCTGGCAGGGTAATTTTGGATACAGTTATCCAGCCCCGATCAGTATAAATATGTAATAGCTGACCTCTAAAAGGGTTCATCTCTCCATAGATACAAAATCAAAACTACTTTTGTTTAAGTATTCTATGCTTTAAACTTTGAATATATTTCTAGAGTTGCGGAAAAGTAATATAAAATTCTACAGTTTTATGTGTTAGACTTTCTAGAGTAGATATTGTTGTTTAATCTACAGTGATTCATGTTCTTGTGGATATCAATTACTTGTGAAAGTTTAGCTTTTCATTGTTGCACATTGGAAGTTTATTGTTCTGAAGTTTAAAGGTTATGAGAGTGGAAGTTAAGTTGCTCATCTATTTCTCAGATTTGATATTCAATCATGTGGATGATTTTGGTTATTAAAATTGAGTGGTTGTTTAGTATACGCATTCTTTTCATATTCATGAGTTGAATGATTCAAGCTTTTCAATATTTTCAGTAATATACTCATTGGGAATATTTTCCCTCAGAAGAGGATTTAACGATTATCTTTTCAGTAGAGGTTAGCTGCACCTTGCATAACATAAAGTAATATAAAGCAGAGAATTCCTTATCTTTTGTTAGGAATTCAATCAGTTAGTTTATCATGATTTTCCCTATTCAAAGTTAAAATCTTGGGAAGAAAACTGTTTACTAACAGAACCAATGTATAATGTAACTTGTCATAATGCAGTTCCATACTTACTTATGCAATTTAGTTGGATGTAGTGATGTCACCAGATCCATTGGATGAGGTGTCACCATTTGCATTGCTTGTTCCAGCACCTTCAGTGTTTGTGGCTTTTACCCACATCTTGTTTCTCATTCTTTTGATGTCATCAATGGTATTTCCATTGGGATGTGTACTTGTTTCTGTCAGTCGGTCTTTGCAATCTTTTATCACATGTCCAAACTTATGACAATGTAAACATGCCATAACTTGATTGGTCCAACCTCTTGACCTTCTAGTCCACTTTCTCATATAGTTGGCAGCAATATGACCATACCTTCCACATGCTGTGCTGTTTACCCATGTGTTATAGTCTCAAACATATGAGTTACCTACTCTAGTTGGTTTGTAGGTTTTATCAATTTCCTTTGGTGTCCATGCCTTGTTGTTCTTTTTCTAGCATTCCTTATGTGTATGTCTATTCATCTTGTAGGTAGGACAGTACTTGTCCATATAAGTTTTTCTCTTTAGATTTATCACTTTGGATCTGCACTCATGTGCCTTGTGTCCTTTCTTTTGACATTTATAACAATTACCAATGAAGGTAGATTGAGTTTGAGAAATACATTTCATTTTTCTTCTGCAAATGTTTAAGGTGTGGCCTAGTTTTCCACAGTGATTGCATGACAACTTCTTGGATCTTGGGGTTGTGAAAGCATTCCTCTGATCTAGTTGATTAGAAGATTCACCATTCTTGCTATACCCTAATCTTTTGTAGTTGCTAACTTTTCTCTGTCCATCAAGAAAATCATCCATCCTTTTACTGCTATCTTCAGCCTTTTTGATCAATTCATTGTGTTGATTCTGAACTTTGATTTCATACTTCAATTTTTCATTCTCTTCTCTTAGCTCACTAATGATCTGTATTCTTTCAATGAGTTTTTTATTTAATCTGTTTACTTCTTGACTCATAAGAATAATTTGGTTGGTAACCTCACGGTGATGCTCAATAAGTCTTTGAATCTCGTATTCTTTCTCTTGTAGTTTCTCTGTAATTTTCCTCCTATCATCAATGGCTAGTATTCTTTCATTTTCAGACTTTCTTGCATCATTCATGACATCAATCATTTTTACCATTTGAGTTTCTTGACCGATTTGTAGCATCTTGATTTGATCTGTCAGATGTAGATTGACCTCTTGTAGACTTGTAATTTCTTCTACTGATGCGTCTGAAGCTTTGCTCATTGAAGATTTTGATGTATCAAAGTAATCTTGTATTTCCAATTCTTTGTAGTCTTTCTCATTCAGCCTGGTTGCCATAATCTTTCTTGCATCAAGAATTTTTCTTAAGTTGATTCTTGCCTCTTTATACTACTCATAGTTAATCTGCATCTGCAATTGCTCATTCTCAATAGTCTTGTCCAGTCTGTACTTTTCTAGTGCTCTGATATTTTCTCTTAAGTCTTTAATCTTTTCAAGAAAGAGACTTAGCTCTGATACGAATTGTTGGAATTATATTGGAATGATGTACTGAGAGGGGAGGGGTGAATTAGTACCTCTAAAAAATTTCTTGGTTAGCCCATTAACCCTTAATCATCAGTTTGTAAATTATCTTATCTAACCGTTCATCTTTATTTATGTATATGCAATCATATCATGAATTCTTTACTATGTAACCATAAAAGAAACATTCATGAAAATAGATAACACATGACACAAGATATGATATCGCAGAAAATTCTTGTTAGGAAGTAAAAACTATGGTGGGGATTGTTACCCACAAGAATTCACTATCTGCAGATAAGAAGGGGATGGTTAAGGCTTACAATTGGTCACTTCTGATGACCTACCCTATTAGGAGTATTACAGTGGAGACCTATTAAGATCTACTTCGTTTGAAGCTTTAGCAACACTGTTAAGAGATTTGCAAAGAACGGTTAAGTCCACCTTCTACAAAAGGATTTTAGATGCGATGCACTTGTTAGAATGCAACTACATAAGTCTTTGATCTGATGATGTATGAAATCTCTAATTGTTAATAATAGATCCAATAAAGCTTCCTATGTATGAGTAATCATCCTTCCATGATTGAATAATACCTTTTTCTGCTCGTCGATAGCCTCTGTGTGTTCTTGACAACAGATCTGATCTATTTCTGAACTTTGCATGAATTCTTCCTTCTGCTCCTTAGATGCTCATTGTAGCTATCAAAAAAAATGAATTCATAACTCACAATTGATTTGAACATCTATTTATACTAGATTTTGGCTCAATTCTTGATTCACGCTTGGCAAGTTAACTCTAGATCCAAGGTTTACAACTTGACCTTGATCCTTGACCTTGATCTTTAGTTAGATATGTTTTAGATCCATTAGGATTCTTTAGAACATTTACAGAAAGCTTTCTTGACCCTCAAGTTATGATTTAAAACAAATTAAAAATCTGTAAATAGAATTACATTTCTTTATCTGACGTGTAAAACTCAGATCCACTATTTGCAGGTTCTCTAACTGACTGTCGGTTGTGACAGTCAGTTTTCTTTATCGTCGGTGTTTCTTTCTTGAACTAGTCGTCAGGTATGCCTTTTCTACTTTGTCAGTGATGATCTTAATGTTATGTTATTGACCTGTCGGTGATGTCCTATTTACTTTTTCAGTGCAACACTTTCCAGTGTTCATCGGTCAATTCCATACTTAGCATTTTGTCGTGACCTTTGTGTTCTGTCAGGTATGCTCGCTATTTGCCGATAATGCTTGTAGTCCGCCGATAATTCTTGTACCGATGATCTCTATCAATGTTTTTCACTAAGTGTACTAATGGAAAAATTAATGTCATCACATAATGGATGAGCTATTTACACTTACCGTAAATTTTCGGTCAACACATAAAATGGCTAAGTTACCAATGTAACCTGACACCCATTGGTAAGAAGGAAAAGTCACAGAGTTGTCATGACAAAATACCGATATCCATTGGTAAAAGAAAAATGGTCAACAACTATCCTAAGCATCATGTCAAAATCGATGATGATTTTGAAAGTCTTCCTGAATGAATCCATCTTTATGACCCAACGAGTCGTTGAAGCATTTATTGCTGACTTAGGGCAAAAGCCTATAAATAGTCGATGAAAGCACTTCATTTTGCACCCACGATTTGACGAGAAAGCAGAGTGAAGAACAAAGCGATTGAAGAGAAGAAAGAAGTAGTATCCTCAACTCAATTCAAAAACACACCAATCGGGTCATTAACCATTAACATGGATCAAAGTAAGGACCAAGGACACCAAAATCACTTTGTCATTATTTTCAAGAAATCCCTAATTTCAAGAAAGCCCTAAAACTTGGAAAAATAATAGCAACCACCTCAAGAACCACTAAGATCAAGAATGAAAAATGGAATGTGGTTAAGCTGATTAAGAATAGCACATGTGTAGAGCTCAAGTATAAGATCTTCTTGGAAATTGCATCAAAACCCGATGAAACTAGAGCATTTTAAAAAATCCTACCTAGGGTTTTTCTCATAGAAGAAGTTAGGTCTTATGTTCACTGCAAGATCGCCGAATTAGGTGATCTAGAAATGGATGAAGCTTATAAGAATTTTTATGATGCCGAAGGCAACCTAAAGGAAGAACACAAACACTTGGAAGTCAAAGGGTTAACTAATGCCCTACATTTCTTGAGGGATTTCAAAACAGATTGGATCAGGTTGGTCCTTAGCATAATGCATGACAAGAAACTATGGTTAGACCAACCCAAGGAAATCACCAAGGATGTCCTTCACACTTTCACTAGTTATCCAATAAATGACAAGCCCAAGGCACATAAGAATCCTTCCCGACCAGAAGTAGAAAATCTTACAAAAGCTAAATGGGACAACAGAGGTCTCAAGGTTAACACCATCATCGATGAGGAACTGAAATTCAGAGCATGTGTGATTGGTTACAAGATATTTCAAGCAAGTAGGCTGAACATCATATCATCAACATCAGTCAACACTGCCTACAAAATAGTAACCAAAGGCATCCAGATGGATCTATGTGAGATCCTACTCAAACAACTTGATGAGAACATGCACACAATTAGGTCTGCAAAGACCAATACATGTCAGTATGGATCACTTATCATGTGTATCTTTTTCTATTTTCAAGAATAACTTCCTTCAATAGGAAGAGTAAAATGGGACACTACCAAACTAGTAACACAACAAATTAGTGAACTGATTAATTCACTAGGGGACAATTTTGAAGTTGTTATGTCTACATACTTCCTTGAGTTCAAGGAAAAGATGATGGAAAGGACTAGATTCCTGAACAACTTGTGGAAAAACATAAGCATGAAATATGCTTTATGGTGGATACTGATTTCACTCATATCAAGCTGGTTGTACCAAGAATAGCTTGGTTAGCACCATTAGATTATGAAATAAATATTGATCAAGCTACAAGTGCAATTGATGCACTAATAAATGAGCATGTTGACAGTAAACAACCTAGGTTTGGAACCTATGAAGAGGGAAAATCTAAGATAAAAAGAGGCCTAGAGATAAAGAAGACTGTCAACAAAAAGGATAAAATGGTTAAGAATCTCAAGAAGATTCTATCAGTTACATAAGAACATGAACAACTAGAGGAAACTGATGAACAGGGAACCATCGATGAGGAACAAGAAGAACATAAATTAGATGTTGAGGAGACTTAATCTGATACACCTCCACCTCCACCTCCTGCAAAGAAGTAGAGGACAAGGAGTCAAACCACTGCAACCGATACCACACCTCTTAAGAAAGGTCAAGTAAGGACCTACATGAGGAAGCAGCCATCTAGGAGAACAAGGAAACAAACTATGAAAATGACACCTCCAAAGAAGAGGAAAAGGTTGGTTAGGTCAAAGGATGACATAGATGATACTAAAGATGATGAGCCTGATGTAGTAATGAAGAATTACAGGAATCAAACTATTGATGAAGCTACTAAATCTATTTCTACATCCAGAACCATGTCTGATAAGAAAATTAGACAATGGGATACACTAAATCCATAGGAACAAACTAAGATACAAGAGGTAGTTATAAATTCAATGATAAAGTACAAATATGCACTAGCTGAATTTGTCAATAAACTACCTAAAGAGTTGGGTAATAGGATATACCAACAATGGTCATATGCTATGCAAACCAAAAAATAAGCAAGGGAGAGGGTACTAGTAACACTAATGCCTCCCAAATCTAAGGTTGAAGAAATAAAAGAAATACTCAAGAAGCACTCAGGAAAATTTGTAGCCAAGATAAGGGCATAAAAAGTGCTAGAAAATAGGTTCATCGAGCTGGAAAAAATGATTGAAAGAAAATGGAGACAACTCCTTGATTTTCCAATAGAGTCAACAAGTCGTGAAGAACAATTACTTCTCATTGAAACACCTCATAGAGAGGAGGAAATAGACAATAAAATTCCTTAGCACATTTTTCTAGACAATACAGAAGACATGGAGCCAATAGATTTGGACAAAGTAATGGATAGTCTTGAAATTAAAGACATCACAAATTATGACTCTAATAAGGATCCATAGAAGAAAGATGAAGTAATATTCATTACACTTAAGGATTAGGGACATAAACAAGAATTGAAGACATCAAATGATAAAGATATGAATGTTGCTGATGAAACATGGCAAGACACATCAGTCATGGACTTAACAGAAGCATACCCTGTAGAGGAGATACAAAAAGATGAGGATGTCAATGCTCAAAAAGATCAAACCAATGAGCAGGACACCACTCAAGATATAGCCCAAGCTATTACTCAAAGAAATATGCCTATATTAATGAAGGAAATCAATATATTAGAGGGTAATGATGGATCTGAAACATAAGACACAAGCACACTTGAGAACAAGGGTGATGCTAGAGAAAAAGACACCACAAATAATATAGAGGAAACAAATATAGAGAAGGTTGCAACCGACGATCATAAAGTTACTTCTACTGATCAAAATAAAGAGGAAACACAAAAAGAACAAGGGGACACATAGATAGAAAAAGGTGAAGAAGCAAAGCAAGATGAGAAGGAGAAGCAATCAGAAGAAAAATCTGTAGAGACACCCAAGGTTGAAGGAGAGACATCTTCACAAAACTGACAGGTGCCACCCGAGTAGAAAACACAAGAAGCATCTTCCACAAGGCCTTCACCAACCACTTCAGAGAGAAAAAATGAACTAGCTATGGTAGTTCATACCTCTGCATCCCCAAAAATCTCAAAGAAGAAGAAAGGGAAAGCATAAGAATCCAGTAACTCTAGATGAAATCATTGAGACTCTAGTTTGTGATCCAAGGACATTGGATCCATTTACATTGAAAAAGTATGCCAGACTCTATGAGAGAAAACCAATACAAGACAAACTAAAGAGAGCTACAAAGGAGGAAAAGGTACTAGAAGTAGCAAGACGTATACTTAAATAGATTGTACCAAATGTAGATATTGATAAAAAAGCTCCAATGCTTGATCAACTAGTAATACTCACAGATGCAATAACATCTCAGAATATTGATGGTGAGAAGGTTATGGAAGAGAGACTTGAAAAAAAGTATGAGTTCAAGATAGCTGAGAAGATAAGCAAGGAAGTGGCACTGAAAAAGGTAAAGCTATCTAAATTGGTAAGTCCAATTGATCCAATCATCTCAGAAGCTATTACCTTAATATAAAAATTGTGTACACTAGATCAACTCACTTAGGAGTATACCAACCAGATAGCACAAATTGATGCTGATCTAAATTCCAGTGCACAAAGTCTCACCAATAATGAAGAAGAAATTAAATTGCATGAAGAGAAAATAAAACAAGCTCAGAAACTAAGAAAGGACATACAGATTATAGAGATGAAGTACAGAGATGAGGTAAATGAGCTCCAAGCTCAACTCTTATCGACACTTTCACTCATGCAAAAACATGTGACAGAGGCAATTACATTAATTGCCACCCCTAAAATGTCTGTCCTAGACAAAATTTATGATATGCACGTGAGGCTAGAGCTACAACACATGGCACTAGAACAACTGAAAGAAAAATGGGAGAAAATTCTAGAAGATATCAAGACAACCCATTCCAATATACTTGACACATTGTAAGTTACACATTTTTGTCACAACTCTGACATATTATAAGTTGTACATTTTTGTCATAAATATCAAAGAAAGGGGGAAATTGATATGTTCACTCACCTCAGTTAAAAGGAGGAAATAATATGTATAGTAAAAGAAAGGGGAAAATACAAGGAGGAAATAATATCTACATACAGAGAAAAGAATAGAGAATGTATAGTATACATGTACATATACTTATACTATACTGATGCATACAGTTAGGGGGAGTAATATGATGAGAAGGATACACACATGGTGTACATACTAAACACTTTAGTATTATGCACATATCAGTTTTTGATACTAATGTCAAAGGGGGAGATTGAAGACATTATATTTTTCCATTAGTATACACAAGGAAAAACATGATCTGCACCATCGGTTGTCACTACACCGATAGATAGGGCACAACACTACCCGATGCCAAGGTTAACCGAAAAAAACTATTAAGTGTTATCCGATAACAAAAAGGTAAATGGAACTCGATGAGTAACAACAGTACAACCTGAAAAAACAACAAAGAGAGGAACCTGATAGAGAAAGGGAACCCAATGAATAGTTCAAACAAAGAAATTCCCACAGACTTCAAGTTCAACCTGACGACCAAGAACCAACAGTCAGTTATATCTCACAAAAAGTGGATTTGACTTTCCATGTCAGATAAATCACCGAAGTTTTATTTATAGCTTCTTGATTTAATTTTAAATCCATTATGTGCCAAGGAAGCAATGTATTTTATATTATTTTAATTAGTTTTTCTAATTTAAAACATGCAAACTAAAGATCAAGGTCAAGTTGTAAACCTTGGATCTAAGAGTTAACATTGTAATTTGTAATTATAATATAGGTCAAATAATTGCATAAATAAGTGCTCAATCTATTGATAATAGTTGTTGTTCAATGAAGATTGTAGCCACAGAGAGCATCTAGAGACTAGACAAGAGAATTCATGTAGAAGGACATAAATAGATTCAAATTAGTTTCAAGAACAGAATAGAGGCTACCGACGAGCAAAGAAAAGGTATTCATCAATCACTTAAGGTGATATTGTTATTCTAAAAGCTTTAATAGATCTATAATCAGAAATGGTAGATTGCATACAGTCAGGTCAACATTTGTACTCATTCTAAAAAGTGTAGTATGCATATGAAATCCTTTCAAGAAAGGTTGACTTAACAGTATTATTGTAAATCTCATAACTGAGTGCACACTTAAATCAGTGTTGCAAAAGCTCTTAACATAGTAGATCTTAATAGATCTCCACCTTAATAATCCTAATAGGGTAGATCATCAGAAGTGATCAAATTGTAAGCCTTAACTAGCTCCCTTCTGTTCTATAGATAGTGAAGTTTTGTGGGTGCCATCCCCACCGTAGTTTTTACTTCCTAACAGGAGTGATACCATATCTTGTGTTGTGTTTATCATTTTCATGAATGTTTCAAACTATTAAATATTATGAATGAACAATACATGCATAAGAAAGAACAACAGTAATGGTCGGTAATGCAGTAATGAATGATTACTAATGATGAATTATGAAAGGTATTAAAAATTTTAGAGGTACCGATTCACCCCTCCCCTCTCATTACTACTTCCCATTAATTCCAACATAAATTTGTACTTGACCAATTCTTTGCAAGATCACCCACAAGCCCTAGATCTTCATTTGCATCAATGGTTCACGTTAAATCTTAGAACATATTGGTACTTGATCATTTCATTGTGAGATTACACGCCAAAGACAAGATTTCATCTGCATCAAAGGTTCTGGCTTAATCTCGCGATCTTTAACTTAACCATGAAACTATCTAGAGATCTCACAACTAAATAGAAAAAATAACCTTGCCTTTAACCTTGGGTCAATCTAGAGATTTCACAACTAACTGAGTCTCGAGATTGCTGAATGAAAAGTTAAACTTTGAGTTTTCTCTGAGATTATGCGCAAGCCACGAGATCTAAAACAAGATCAATGATGCACATTTAATCTTGATACATAAAGAGCATATTCCATATCCTTCTGACATCATGTGACAAGGTAAAGACCAATAAAAAGAATATTCTTTGACCAAGAACATGAAAAAATAAAAACTTAAGTGGCTCAAAAAAAGTAATTCAAAATTAAAAAAAGACACAGAGGGTTTAGGGCATTTTTAACCAATGGCTATAAATTTGAAACTAGGGTTTAAGACTTTGCAAGATATAGCAGGATTTTTAAATATTTAGACCAAATTTCTTGCAAATTTTTATAGTACTAACAAGCTCCTCCTACACAAAATCCTCATTTGTTGAATATTAGTGAGGAAAGGAAGGAAGAAGGGATGAATTGGAATCCAAAAAATACTGGTTATACAAAAATTACAACCTTGATGACTTAAGTTTGCTTTATGAATCTGGCAGAGATAGAGGTAAGTGGTATGAGAATTTTTTTAATCATATGATTGCTTTGGCTAAGAAGTAGGAGGAATTAATAATGAAGAACAATAATTTGTAAGAACTATGGGAAGAGTTAAAACAAAAACATGCAAATAGCCCCCTCAAGTGTTGATAATAGATAAGGTTGATGCATCTATAGAAACTCAAATTGATGCAACACTTATAGAGGGAAAAGTAGAGCATTAGATAAAGAATAAAAAAATACAAAGGTTGTTTCTATTGTTCTTGAATTCCTAAAGCATAGAGTGGATGTTTTAAAAGGGAAAGCATTAGTAGTGCATGAATTTCACAATTCATTAAAAGATGCAAGAAAAGTGGCCTCTGATGTTGTGCCATTCCTTGAACCTATGTTCAGTCTTTGGTCAGGAAGAAGTAGATTAATGGATAGATTGGAAATTTCTATGTTATATAGTGATGATTTTCCACTAATGATTAGTGAGACTAGTAAAATTATAGAGGAAGTTAATGTATCTTATGCATTTTTTAATGGGAAGGATGGTTTAATCAAAAATAGGTTGCAGTTGTTTAGAAAAGGGTACAATGCATTAATTCCCTTAATTTATAATGACAACAATGAACTAAAGACATATTCTATTTGGGAGGAAGAATTTGATTCTATCTAGAATAATTATGATATAAACAAACATCAGGACAAACAAATTGACACTTGTTACTTCAATGATTTGATGGATTCTTTGTTTAAGGTTGAGGTTGATTTTGTTAAATTTATTATTGACGCCAAAGTAGTTAAAGATGCCAGGTTGATATATATTGTTACAAAGATGGAACATGAAAAGGAATTAAACTGGATAACTGACAAAGAGGTTACTAGATGGGAGGCTCTTATAAAGAATAAATGAACCAATTGTTTCTATTCCAACCTGTCTTTCTTGTTGTTGTTCCATTGTTGTAAGTTTTTAATCTTATCTATTTTCATGTTGAGGTTGTTGTCAGAAGTCATATTCCTCAAAGTAGTCCAAATCTTGTTGCATCCTTATCATATAAAATGATTCCAAGGCTACTTTGAGAGGAGATAGCCATTTTTGAATAAAAATTATTATAAAAATCTATATATTAGACCAAGAATTTGAATAGGTGTTTTGAATTTTATTTTGGGTGTACTAAATATTTTAATATCAATACAAATACAAGCTCACAGGAAATTTTTATGTTCCAATATATATGTCTTAGTTATGAATTTAATCATTTGTTTAAGTTGAATGGTTGAGGACTTTCCAATTTATCTATCTGTAAGGCCGATTGTGAGATTGTTTTAGGGTTTCTTTCAAAGAAATAATTAATATCCTTAGAATAATTTCAATGAGATCTGAAGTCATTTACAAATTTGATGATTACATTTATAGCATAAATTTGGAATGAATATGTAAGGCATATTCATTTCCTGGAGTAATCTACAAGTGTACTTAAATGAGTATTGATGTTAAGGGTTTCGTGCATTTAAAGTGACTCCATGCCCTAGGATAAGGCACTAGTCTTAATGTAAATGGAGTGTGTGGTTATTATCACTCAAAAATACTTTTTCAATCTTGTATGTTATGTTTTATTAAACTAGTCAATTATAGAAGAAGTGTTTTGTAAAAATCAATGTAAATATACTTAGTTATTACTCTGTGTGAGTCAATAAAGTAGAGAGTAGGTAAAACTGCATGATACTGTGGAACTCAAAGTTTAGAGGGTAGAAATACCTTGTTACTCTTGATATTTTATTTTCTTGGTTAGTGTTTGGGAAAATTGTAGATCATACTTTTTTAAAAAGATTTATGAATAAATAAGAAAAATACCCAACACTCTGTCTGAGTTGCATGAGTCAGAATCACAAGACCCCACACAACTGTGTCTCTCGATATATGCACAAAGTAAGCATAGGAATATATTACATCTTGGCACTTACCAAACTACCTTAGTACCATGTAGGTGTTGTGCAATTCGATCATATGAGCATGCTCGGTATATGAATCTCCTCTGTCAGTAGAAGGGAAAATGTGCATCCTCTCTGTCCCATATGGGAGAAGATCTTTAAGGCCTCCAAATGAAATAAGGAAACATATCTAGTTTTTGCCTCTAGTACATAGTGTCTCCAAGATGAAACTGGATAATGGCTCCCTCATACAAGAAAACATAAGGCCTCCCTTTTGGAAAATCATGTGCAATCACTAGGCTACACACTAAAATATGCTCCCATGCCCAGATCTAGAGCAAAGTGACCCCACACCCAATCAACTTACCACCCTGGTAATCCATGTAAAATATATGGTAATACATGTAGGAAAGTATGAAAGGACCACACGCATACATAGTATGATCTTTGACCATACTCCTAAGGAAAACCCCCCAACCTATGGAGAAACCATGTTGCCTATGGTTGGGGCACAATATCCCACATATCAAACTACCCAACAATGTCGCCAATCTATCTAACCCTTGGCTAAATATCAACCATGGGATGTCATAGAGATCTGGCATCCCCAAGTTCTCTTGTCTTAGGCTAGTCACTCGCATAGGGATGCAACACTGGACTGACAAGAAAAATCTACCAAGGCTCCCTAAATAGGTATCTGAAGGATGCGATAAACATCCTCAAGAGTGATTATGCACTCTCTAGTGGGTAGATGAATGATGCATGTATTTGAATGTCCTCTCGCTAGAATAGTAGATATTAGACCCCTATTAGTCATGATCTCAGGCATGTAAGTGATCTAGTATAGTCCTAACTGCCTAAGAATATCCCTCTCATCCTCTCATAGCTAGAAATGATAAACTATACCTAGAGGTCTAGAATCCTAGCATCTAAATACATCATAAGCCATCTGCAAAATGCAATCAAGAGCGTCCAATCACTCAATTGAGTGATAAAATAACCTATAGAAATTTCAACATGTGCTAAAATCTTAAAAAAAAATTGTAACAATCAATTGTGAAACTTTTAATTCATGTGCACAAGCATTATATTGAATTTGAAATCTTTACAACAATTGTGAAAGAGAAATTTCAATTAGTGCGAAAATACAAAAAGTGTATGTAAAAACTTTATCAAATGCAAAATCTATTTTATATTTGTAAAATTTAAATAGAAAATGTGGCAATTTCTCTCTTAATTGTGACACACTTATAATATTTAGCCCTAAACTAGTAATTTGCAAAAGCATTAAATGTGTGCAATTAATGAGATAAAGGATGATAACTTACCGCACCACCAACTCTCTCTAGCCGACCAAAAGTCCTAACCCACTCTTAGAGGTGTGTAGCGCCAACTAGTCTTTCCATCACTCAAAATAAAGAATAAAATGAAAGAAAATTGAACCCTAATCTTACCTGTGATCTCTTATCTCTTGAGTGAAAACTAACAAATGAGAGGCCCTACCTGCTATAGGTTCTAAAAAATGCCTATCCCCAAAATATTTCAAAAGGAAAAGGGGAGTCTTGATCAATGAACAGGGTTCAATTTGAAACCCCCTACTCTTTAGTTTCTACTCTACCAAGGTGGGTGTACCTTCTAATTCTATGAACTTCAATGTAAAAAGGAAGATTCAACTCATCATATGAGTGGTTCAAAATATACATTATAACCCAACTTAATTATCAACCCTAAAACCTACTTCATCAAAAAAATGAATTGAATCAATAAGAGACTAGTCCCTTATCCATTGGGATTAGGAGTCATCTTTTATAAGGCTATCATGTACCTTCTATGAGATAGTCTAAAATCACTATGTATACCATTAATCATCCAATTATGTTAATGCATTCAAGTTAAAACCCAAGACATACAGCTAGTTCAATTGATTTTAATACCATATATAGAAACCAATTGAATAGTAAGAGTAAAATAATATTTTTCTTTATTCTCTACTAATTCTTAGACATATATGTATGTATGTATGTATCATATATTTATAATACTATCCCCCTTTTTGTTTTCTTACCCCTATTACTATTTATACCTTCTTCCAAAAATGGTTGTGGTCTCATCAAAGAGAAAGCAACAAGCTTCCATCCATTTTCAATAATTACATCAAAAGTTACAAAATTTCACAACCCTACGATTCCATGTAAACCAATGCTTCATATTTAAAACATCCACTAATCATTGAGATGCATGTTTCTCAAGATATCCTCAAGCTGGTCCTCATACTCAACCGGTTCCATCCCGAAATATGCAAAAAGGGCTTGAAGCTCTAATTTTTCTTGTTCCTTCTCAAGCTCAACCATGTCACTCTAGTTTGTGGCATAGCTAGTAGAAAAATTCCAAGCGGCTGCCATGAGACCACTCAAAATATTAGTTTGGTCTAGTTCCTCATCTTTATTCAAATTAGGTTGTACTATAGGATAAGGATCCTCATTTGATGACCCTTCAACCATTGGTAACCCCGTCATGTTTATAAATATTTCTATGACAAATAACCAGTTGGGAAGCCATTATAAAGAATTTTATCACCAACCTTGTTCCATTATTAATGCGAAGGAATGTTTCACTTAGGACAAGTTTTCATAAATGAAAACTTTTGATGCAGGAGCATCCTGGGGTAGTTTGCAATCTTGCATGGTGGAGTGCTTTAGTGTTGGAGTACTCAATTGAAGAAGGGTGGAGGATGAGTCACTGTTAGGTGCAGTGTTGGCCAAGGATCTTGACATTGGTGTTGCTCAACATTTGTTGGCCGAAGGGCTTAGAAACTTCTGGTGCTTGAAAGTTTGTTGTCTGGCACTCGGGAGTCTGGCTTGCCAAGTGGTTTTCTTGCAGATTTGGGAGGCTGACTTGGTGCATTAGATTCATTTAGTGTTTGATCATGATGTGGATTGATCATGGGGATGTGTGTTGACCTTTTTGGGTCTTATATCTTTATCCTATGTGCATTTAGTGGATTGTAATGGTCGACAAGGTCATTTAATGTTTGTTTACAGGCTGACTTGTGGCTTGAATATGAATTTAATGTATGGGTTTACTTTATTTGTAATTTACTAGGCTGACTTGTGGCTTAGTTGGGTATAAATAAAGAGTGCTAGCTACATTAGGGGAATAGGATGGATTAGAAGAGAAGTGTGGATTTGAGCAGAGCTAGTAGCTAAGTGTGGGATTGGAAGACAAGATGGTTGCATGGTTGCTTACGAGAACAGGTTTATATTCTTCTTGGTATTTTACTAGATTTTTGTAGTCTATTGTTATGGATATAGCTAGCTAGGGTTAGTGTTGAGTTGGATCTTGAGGGATCTTGAAAAATTATTATTTCCTTTGTATTTGGTCATAACCAGGAAGGCCTTACAACCAGACACATTGCATGTAATCAATTATTTTATGAATAAGATTTAGGATTGTTATCAGATCTTGGTTTCCTTTTGTGATTCCATTATGTGGTTGTTTAGCTAGGGTCTTGGAAATATCCTTTGGAGATTCTCCTACCTTTCACTGTGTTAGGTGGTGTCACATCTTGAAGTTCTTGAGTGTGTGGACAGATCACCGAAGGTGAGGCAGTTTGCACCAGGAACTTGGGATTGGAAAGTTGGTGATTTGTTGCATAGGGTTTTTGAAGATCTTGGAAGATGCCTCCAATAATATTTGATTCTAGGATGATTGCATATCTATGTGATGTAGTGAAGTATAGGGTTACAAACAAGGTTAAAGATGATTTCATATCTGAGATGGACTTGATGAAGAATGACATGATCACTGAGATCATAAGGGATATGGCTGGTGTAACTCAGAATGTGGGCACTAAGGATGGTTATGAGGAAGATTCTAAAGAATTTGAAGCTACTAGATCTAGTGGAGAGGATAGAACTAACCATGTGGAAATATCTATGGATGACAGAGCTGGTCCATTGGAAAGATCTAGCACTTGGCTGAAGTTGAAGCATAAGATGGATGTTTCTAATTTCTCAGGTACTTTGAATCCTGAAGACCCAATTGATTGGATTGGTGAATTAGAAGATTAAATTGAGTTAGAGGATATTGATGATCCACTTAGAATAATAATGGCATAGACTAAGATGAAAGGGCATGCTGCTCTTTGGTGGAAATAATTACAGCGAAATAGAGAAGAAGAATGTGAACTGAAGATCACTAGATGGAGATTGATGGTGAGTAAGTAAAAGGATAAGTTCATCCCTAATGAAAATGAACTTGAGTTGTTTAAGAGGTTGTAGAATTTGAAATAGAAGGATTTTTCTATGAAGGATTATACCGAGGAGTTCTATATGTTGACTATTCGGTCTGGACATAGAGAAATTTCCAAGGAGAAGGTAGTTCAGTATGTTAATGGTTTGAGATTCAATATTAAGGATGAGATTGGTATGCTGAAGATTAATTTGGTTGAGGATGATTATCAATATGGTCTGGAGGTAGAAGATATGTTAAACAGAAAACATCAAGGTGGATCCAGAGGGAGGGAGAAACAAGATCACTCAGCCAAGGATAAGCCGACTGTTGAAGATGAATCAAAACCTATTGAGCCAAGGAAGAGGATAGGTAAGGTTTCCTTTAAGGGTACCTATTTTCATTGTGCTGAAGAAGGAAATAGAGATTTTGAATGTTCCTAGAAGATTGGTGATTGAAGAGCTGCTATGGTGAATAAGGCTGAAGACTTAGTGAATGAACTTGAACAAGGAGGAGACAATTTTCTATCTTGGAGAGTATTGTTTGGTAAGAGAATACTAGAACCTTGTCAAAGGAGTAATCCATTCAAGACTTGTTCTAAGTCTGTTGCTAAAATCTACAATGTGATTATGGATGGTGGTAGTAATGATAACCTTGTAGCTGAGCAGATGGTTTAGAAACTTGGTTTAAAGAGAGTGAGACATCATTGTCCTTATAGGATTGGTTCTTTGCAAGATGTACATGCTTTCAAGGTGAGGGAACATATATAGGAGGAAGAAAGAAAGCTAGATGCAGTGGTAGCCATGATTTCTAGAAGAGAAAAGAGAGGTAAGCATAAATTTTAAGGCAAATTACCTTTGAAATGTTTTTCATGTAACAAGATTGGTCATTTTGCATCTTGATGTCCTACCAAGGATTCCAAAGCATAAAACTAAGTTTTACAAATCTAAGTATTCAAGATACAAGGAATGTTATTATGCTAGTTAAGGCATATCTGATGATGATGTAGACTATGATGAAATTGGATTTATTTCTATTAAGGATGATGAACCTATTCATGAAGAAAAAGCCTTAGTAGCCTGTGTTGAAAATAAATCTGAATTGGTTATAGATAGTGGTTGTTCACATCAGATGACTGGAGATTAAAATAAGTTTGTGAGTCTGAAAAGATATGATGGTGGTGTTGTTAGATTTAGTGACAATACTCCTAAGCTTATCATTGGAGTTGGATCTATTTCTCTGGATGGAAAGACTAATACTGACAATGTACTACTTTTTGATGGACTTAAGAATAATCTATTGAGTTTTGGGCAGTTAGTGGACAAATCTTATCAATTAAAATTCATTAATGGGAAATGTTCTAGAAGAAGTAAATCAGTAGAATTGGTCACATGTGTACTAAATCTAGAGGTAATGTATTAGAATTGAATACATATAAAGCTTCTTATTTTATTATGAAGGTTGATGATAGTTGGTTATGGCATAAAATATTTTTTCATGTTAACTTTGATAAAATTGTGAAGGAAAATATGACTAATGTTGTGAGAGATCTACCTAAAATTGTGAAACCATCTAACACTATGTGTAGAGAGTGTGTTATGGGGAAGCAAATTAGAAGCAGTTTTAAAAGAAAATTTTATTTAGAAAAAGGGAAGTTGGATCTGGTACATACAGATCTGTGTGGTCCTACAAGAACAAGATCTTATTATGATGAAATGTACTTTATACTTTTTGTTGATGACTTTTCTAGAATGATGGGGGTTACCTATTTGAGAGATAAATATGAAGCATTTCACAAATTCAAGTTATTCAAAGAAAAATTTGAGAATGAATCTATTTAAAGATAAAAATTTTGAGATCAGATAGAGGTGATGATTTTACGTCAAATTTATTTAATTCCTACATTGAAGAGCATGGAATATTCAGACAGACATCTTCACCTAAGACACCACAACAGAATGGGATAGAAGAGAGAAGAAATAGAAAAATATTAGATGTTGCAAGAACTATGCTAATGGAAGGAAATGTATCACATTTTCATTAGAGGGAATTTGTTAGTACTTCTATGTACACCTTGAACAAAATTTAGATCAGAGAAGGTACAAGTAAGACTCCTTATGAATTATGGTTTGATCATACACCTACTGTAAAATATTTTAGGATATTTGGAAGTAAATTTTATATCAAAAGAGATGATGAGATAGGGAAGTTTGATGCTAGAAGTGATGAAGGTATCTTTCTTGGTTATTATACTAAGAGAAAAGCATATAGATATCTCAATCTAAGATTGAGAAAGTTAATTCAAATCGCTAATGTGAGGATAGATGAAAATTTTTAGATCCAGGAAAGAATGTATCACTGTGGTCAGATTTCAGAGATAAAAGAGGTCACTGCTAAACCTGAAGAACCTTTGATGCTTGATAATGAGATTGAAGATGAATTAATTGATCTTACTGAGACTCCTATGACTCTGAGGTATGTTAAGAAGAACCATCCTGAAGAAAAAATCATTGGTGATGCAAGTAAAGGTATGATGACTAGATCTAGAGTTAGAGATTAAATTTTTTTGATTTCTCAAGTTGAACCAAAAACTACTGATGAAGCATGTAGAGAAAAATCTTGGACTAAATATATGCAAGAAGAACTTGAATAGATAAAGAAGAAAAATACTTGGGAATTGGTTCCAAGACCTAAGAACAAAAATGTGATAGGAACTAAATGGTTTTCCAGAAACAATGTGGATGATAGAAAGAGTACAAATGGTGGAGCATTTTTCCTTGGGAAAAGGCTGGTTTCTTGGTTAAGTAAGAAGCAGGACTGTATTTCTTAGTCTACTTCTGAATCAGAGTATGTTGCTACTATGATAAATTGTACACAAATTGTTTGGATGAAACAAATGCTGAAGGACATTGAAATAGTTTTTGATGAGACAATGGTTATCCACTATGATAACACTAGCATAGTGAATATGTCGAAGAATCTTGTAATGTATTCAAAGACTAAACATATTTATATTAAGTATCATTTCTTGAGGGAGAAGGTAGCAAAGAAAGAAATTAGGTTGGAGTATATTAGCACAAAGGAACATATAGCATATATATTTACAATACCTTTGCCAAAAGTTGCTTTTGAATATCTCAGAAGCATTCTTGGGGTGAGAACCCCCCGCAATGGTAATTAATTGATGTAGACATACATCAGTCCAGTGGCTTTTAGAGCTATATCTTTTTTTGGACTTGATGTATGGATCTACTCCTCAGGGGGAGTGATCGCAGGAAAACTATGGAGCACATTTGGGTGATTTTGCACCTGGTTGATATGAATATTTGAAAAAGATAAACACCTTACAAAAGATTACATATTTTTTATGGAACCCTTTTCCATTGTTGCCAAAGGGGGAAAGATTCTATATGAAAATCCCTACTATTTTGGGGAGATTTGTGTTGATGATATCGAGAACATTGTATTGAGGGAGAGTAATTTTTGGGTTGATGGATTTTCCCATATGTTTCCATTAATGTAAAAGGGGGAGATTATTGGATGATATCACATTTGAATACTATTTATGTTGTTGATATTCATGTTTTTTCACTGATGTCAACATGTGTTTCTGTGGAGAGAATAGACTAGTTATTTGACTGATAGAAGTATACGAACACTGTACAGATGATTCATATCGATCAAAGACAAGGATATGAAGAAGGATGTGTGATGACCTTATTATTAAGGTCGCTTGGCTTAATATTACATATTGGTGATGTTACAGATGTTTTAGTGAAGATTGCTTTCTTGATTGTGACAGTGATGCTTGACAGAATAGGTCTTTGTGTTTTGGGTATATCTTACAAGAGAAGATGATTCTGCATGTGTGAGATTAGGAGATGATAGAGGACACATTCAGGAATGTTTTTTGGTGATTGATAGTTGTGAGTGAGTTTATGAAGTGAGTTATGGTATGTATTCTGGAGGAGACCTATTTGGTGGCCGACTTCAGACATGTAGCATGTATTATGAATTGTGAGTGTGGATTGCAGATCTTGGAGTATACCTGATGTATTGTAATTGATGTTTCATTGTTATAGGTACCATGTGTATCTTAGTAAGGGGTTAAACAATTATTTGTATATTGGGAAAGCCTAATTGGCCAACCTAATTAATTATTTGTGTATTGGGAAATCTTAATTGGCTGACCTAATGAATTATTATAATAGGGTATATATGTGAGATATTTTCTTTTGGAAAGATGTGGTAGAGATTAAAAATGTAGAGAAGTGTGAAAGCTGTGAGGCTTGTTTGGCTACTAGATGTAGAGTAGAGTTTATAATAAGAATAATTCATTGGAACTAACCAAGCAAACATAGTTTCTATCAGATAGTTCACTAGATTATATATTTTCTATATATACTTGTTTAGATTGTTAATCCTTGAGGGTGGCCTTAACCTTCTTTGGGAGTTCCTGGGCAGTGATCCCACTATTACTCTTGAATCCTAACAGGGTCTGTCCTTTAACAAGGACTATGTACTGTAATGTTGTAATAAGCACCTAATAGGGATAAATATTTTAATAGGGATACTATACTCTCAGTACATCATTTGTGGGTGCTAATTCCCACCGGGTTTTTACCTTTAACATGGTTTCCTTGAAAACAAGTATTGTGTTATTGTGTTGGCATTTACTATGTTATCATTTCCATTGAATTTTTGGTTTATAAAGTTTAAAGTTTAATATTCTGTATCACAACTGATTCACCCCCCCTCTCAGTTGTGCTTGTGGATTGTTATTCCTAATAGGATCTTTATCCAATGTGCATTTAATGGATTGTAATGGCCGGATGGGTCATTTAATGTTTATTTATAGGGTGACTTATGGCTTGAATATGTATTTAATGTAAGGGTTTATTTTCTCTATAATTTACTAGGCTAACTTGTGGCTTAGTTGGGTATAAATAAATTGTGTTAGCTAGACTGGGGGAAGAGGATGGAGTAGCAGAGAAGTGTGGATTTGAGAAAAGCTAGTAGCTAAGTGTTGGCTTGGAGACAAGAAGGTTTCTTGGTTTCTTGTGAGCACAAGTGTTTATTCTTCTTGGTGTTTCTACCATATTTTTGTGGCTTGTTGTTACATATCTGGCTAGCTAGGGTTAGGATTGAGTTGGATCTTGAGGGATCTTGCAGAAATGCTATTTTATTTGTAATTGGCCATAACCGAGAAGGCCTTATAGCTTGACACATTGCATGTAATTAGTTGTTTTATGAATAATATTTTAGATTGTTATCAGATCTTGGTTTCTTATTGTGATTCCATGTGTGGTTGTTTAGCTGGGGGCTTGGACATCTCCTTTGGGGATTCTCCTGCCTTGCACTGCATCAAATTTGTAGTTACAACTCATCAATTTATTACATGCCACACACTTTCCATTGTGTTCCATCCCTTGGACAATGTAATGCATTTAATTGTTAGTAATAACTGAGAGGGGGGGGGGGGGGGGGGGAGNGGGGGTGAATCAGTGGCCTCAAAAATTAATCCTTAAATCAACCCTTTGAATCTTATAACCATGAATTATATCTCAAGTTATCTTCTATCCTACAAGATGAATGCCATGAAATAATTATATCAATTTACTACTTGTTGGATTGATCTGTCAAACCTTCTTCTGTATGTTTACTGATAAGTAGTCAGCTATTTACCAAAATACAGTAAATATGCAGAGTATACCGATAAATCCAGAATTAACTATGTAAGATACAAAACAGTAAACAACTGAATCATACACATAACACATGGATTTTTAACATGGAAGCCTTGTTAAGGGAAAAACCACAGGGATGGTACCCCAAATTTTCACTCTTTTGAAGTGAGCCATGTTAAGAGACAACCCTGTTAAAGGTTAAAAACACACTGTTAGGTGTGACCTTGTTAGAAGATTTAGAAATAGTTTGTCAACTAGTATCTGGTATCTAATGCTACCATCTTTGATCAAAATCTCTTGGCCTGTCAATAGGTATTGGGCATATCCAATGCTACTTTTGTGATCAAAATTTTTGATACTCCTTGGGATGTATCTCAATTGAAAAAGAATTTTAAGTCCTGCTCGGTTAAAAGGATTATATGCTTCAATGGTTAAACTAAAACACTAATGATCTGTTCATACATACAAATCAATTGAAAATTTTTAGATCTATTGTAGGTCCATTAATTCACTGATCAATATAATAAAATATATACCTTTTCTCCACACTTTTTTTGCTCTGTGATGCTTGTCTCACTGTTCGTTGATGTCTACAGAATCTAGCTCTTCCTTTAGCTTGTTGATTAGGACTGAAATGAAGATTTTCTTCTCCTTCAGATTTTCTTTAGCATCTTTCCTCTTCTCTTGTTCACCCCACAGACATAATTCGTAATGAATTGAGTTTGTCTCTTATAGACATGATTTCCTCTTTTCTAGGCTTTCTTGATCTTGGCATGTTCCACGATTATCGCCAATAGATTTAAAGAAAATCTCCAGTCTGATCTCATAGAGATCTTCTTGCCAACTGGATAAAATAGTTTTAAATCAATTACTTATCTCCGTAATATTTGGATGATTAAAACAATGATAAGTATCAGTTAACTCTATCTTTAGCTTCTTGACAGCTAAGCATTTTTGTTGTTTTATGAACTCTCTATTTTTTTGGTCAACACTTCAGTTAGTCATCGATGATGACTGACTGTTCCTTTGGTGTGACTTTAGTTGTCATCAGGATCTATGTCCTTGTCTTCTTTGTCAGGCTACTCTTGTTGGAATAGTCCCAAAGGATAACTGAGGGGGGGGGGGTGAATCAGTTATTAGCTACTTTAATTCTTTTCTTTACTTAGATATCAATTAACATAAAGTAAATGCACATTTAGATAACACAATAGAGAACACAAAAATTTTGGTTACGGGGAAACCAAATAGTGGTGCAGAGCACCCTAGGGTTTCTCGCTCCAAGCCCTAGTAATCAACAAAGTGATCATGGAGCAGATCATGGTTAGCGGTGAAGTCTTGTTTGGTTAACAGTTTTCTTTTATTCTTCTAAACCTTAACGGTTTCCTCATGCTTAGCGCAAGAATGGGAGTGCAAGTCAAAAGACTTATGAAGTTACAGTTATGTTATGTTTATCGCACAGTCGCAAGGAGTTGGGTGGTTAAATTGAAACTGTCGTGACAACGCAATGATAGTGCATCGCACAGTCGGAAGGAAATTGGCGGTTAACAGAAAACGGCTGCGACAAGGCGATAACAGTGTATCGCGAAGTCGCAAGGTGATCAGCGGTTAAGGGAAAATAGTTGCGAGGATGCAATGATAGTATAATCGCGCAATCAGCAAGGTGAGTGGCAGTTAGTGAAAAGCGGTGCGATAGGGTGATGACTGTGTATCGCACAGTCACCGGAGAATAGACAGTTAGTTTAGAAGTGTTGCGAGTGTGTGACTGCAATGTATCGCAAGGTCACAGAATAAAAGGCAGCTCATTTAGAAGTGTTACGAGCACGCGACTACAATGCATCATAGGATCGCAGGGTAAACGACAGCTCATTTTGAACTGTTGCGAGAGCACGATGGCAATGTATCGCAAGGTCACAGATTAAGGCATGCATGGTTTTAAAGGCTCGCGACTATGCGATTAAACATTCAGAATTAAGGATAATGTATGATCAGGACCCGAGCTGAGTAAGAGTTACGATGCCACGGACAGAGGAAGAAAATAGGTTGACTTGTCAACATGGAAGAAAACACCAAGATAAAAAGAGAACGCCACAGAGGAGAGTGTTGTCCATGTCGAAAACCATGCTGAGGATGATTTGATGACAGTTGCAGGAGGAAGACGAAGAGCCGAGGTAGTTAGAATCCTCAGGCAGACAGGTAACCTAGAAACAGTTACAAATCAAGAAGAGATCAAATATATAATAAAGGAAGAAAACTTGTACAGGGTTGTTGTTGGAGAATTTGGAGATTGAACAGGCTACCAGAGAAGATTTTCAGTTTACATTGTAGTTGTTAGATTTTCAATAAAGATATAGTTTCCTGTGTGTTCTATGTGTTCTTCTGTTGTGTACAAACTGCTGTAGAGTAGGATTTTGAATTCAGTAAAGTATCATGGATGCTTTTTGACTCTGATAATCCATCCTATGGAGTGTGACCATCAAAAAGCATCCCTCATGTATTTTTATTCTATTTTTGTGTCTGTGTCTAAGAAGTGGCTAGTCAGAATGGTAGACAAGTCCTAGGCGAGCCAAATGGTCCGGCTAGAGAACTTGTAAGAGAGAGAGATAGAAGGAGAAAGGTGCATGACTGACTTTATTCAGTCATGGAGAGAAAGATAAGGTAAAGAGTGAGACATTTCAGTGGGTAGGAAACCTAAGAGAGAGGGAGTATAGAAATCCTTCTAGTTAGGGTCTGTGAGTAACCCTAAGAGACTCAAGTGTGAGTCTAGAGGATCCTAAAGTGAATAGGATCAAAAGTGAGATTCCTAAGAGGGAATGAGAGTCTAGGAAAGAAAGGTAACCTCCCCATCAGATTGGTGTCAGAGCCCAGTTAAAGATTTGGGTTTTAAATTTGTAGATGTTTCAAAGTACTAAGGAATCAGTAGGAGAATCAGCCATGGTGACAAATGTAGAGCTGGCTAAAGAGGTGAATGAGAAGAAGGAGAGAAATAGACTCCTTGAGGAAACTCTAGAGTTAATGAGAAAACAACTAGAGG